>JADDOH010003269.1:0-83326 GCA_016648135.1 Agrypnia vestita | reverse complement strand
TGGTACATTTAATTAAAAATGTATTATCCACTAATTCTATAATAAGAGT
This sequence comes from Agrypnia vestita, assembly GCA_016648135.1. Taxonomy (NCBI): domain Eukaryota; kingdom Metazoa; phylum Arthropoda; class Insecta; order Trichoptera; family Phryganeidae; genus Agrypnia; species Agrypnia vestita. The sequence goes on along the minus strand of JADDOH010003269.1, from coordinate 83,277 downwards.
CAGAAAAATAATTGGCAAAGAAAACTGACAATTATTTTTAAATTCGTCAATATTGTTACAGCATATTTTTTAAATTTTACACACTACCTCCCTGTAAAAGAAAAATCTCATGTTTAGAGAAGGAATATGTTTACATAATGAACATAATTTCAGATTAAAATAGATGATTTTGTTTTAAAAACAATGTTCATATTTAAAATTCATTCAATTCAAAAACATAGAATTAATATTTTTTAAAATACCAAAACTCGCAAAGAAAATAAAAATTCAATATTATATATTTTGTAATTATTAATATTTTAGAAAATAAAATGTAACATTGATCAGTAAATAATTTACACCACAAGCTACCATTTTAATAGATAAAGGAACTCAATGATTTGTGATGATTATACAAAATAAGATTACACTTCGTATTCATGTGGTAGTCAATTTTCATTGCCTGTTAATATTATTACTAATATTATTTAAGTGATGTTATAAAAAATGTAACATTCAAATAATATATTTTTTAGATTCAGAATGATTGTTTTAAGTACAAATATACATTGGAAAAATTCAACAAATATTGATTTAAAAAAAACATTGCAATAAATTCCTACCCAATTCGATTTAAAATATTTGGGAGCAATTATAAATCATAAACTAAACTTTACATTGAACACAAAATATGTAACAAAAAATAGCAAAATGAATTTCACCCTTGGAAAGAATCAGAAGAGATCAAAACAGAATTGAGCAAAAATATATTATATAACGCAATAATTGTCCCCCACATCAACTACTGCGACAGTATACTATTTCTGGGTTGAAGAAGAATTGAAAAAATAACAATACTCGAAAAGAAAGCATAAAGAATTATACTAAAAATAAATCAATACACAAGAATTAAAGTGGTGCTAGAAAATTTACCAATAATAGACAAATAATTAAATTTAATTCTATTTCTACTTATGTATAAAATTAATAATGGATACAACATCTTTGAAGTATTAAGAAAAAACAAACACAAACATGACCACTGCACAAGAGAAGATGAAAAGATTACATTAAAAAAAAATCACAAATTTTAATCATGCACAGTGCTATATATAAAACTACTACTACAACGAAACTATACATAAAACTACCAGGGACATTAGAGATGTAAATAATATAACAACTTTAAGAGGAAACTAAAAAAATATGTGATACTTTAGTTAGAATAAAATTTTAAATAATTATATGTAATGCTGTATATATAAAGAAATATAAAATTATTATATTTCCTATTTAAAGAATAAATTTTTAAAATAATAAAAAAAGGTTAGGAATATCATCTAAATGATCAAAAGTGTGAAGATATGATAAACAGAGTACATTCTAATGGGTTGACAGTATTTTCAACGATTCTTACATACATATACATTACACATACATAATAATTATTCTGGATACACAACAAAAAAAGTATTCTTTTCAATTGTCATTTTACACTTCAATGTTCAGAATAATTATTTTCAATTAAATAAGCGTATACAAGAACAGATATCAATAAGACATCATTTACAATGCATTGCAAATAATATAACCGGTCAGTAAGATCAAGCGGTTTGAAACTAAAAAAGTAGAACAAATGATTTAATATTTTTTATGCTTATAGTGTTAAAAAACACACATATTTTTTTTAAACGTCTAATGATTTCGATACTGTATTATATCTTCATCAGGACGATCGGACAATAACTTCCATAAGTTTAATTTGTAAGGAAAAAAGGCAAACAGTGTTAATGATCGCAAAATTATACGGCTTTCTCAAAATTCACAAAGGAAACAGCCCCATCAGATCAGCAGTATCCCAATGTAATGCAATTCCCCAACATTCAAAATAACTTCAATCATTACAAAAATATTAAATAACTCCAACGTATTTAAACCAAAGTATACAATTAAAATTTCATGTAGTCAATACCTTAAAAGATATTGAATGAAAAGTTAGTATCATTTGATATTGCAAGATCATTCATTAATGTTCCCATTCAGGAAAGCAAAACACTAATTTTAGATATACTAAAAACACCAGATTTGTCGGAAGGTCTAAATGATTTATCTCTTTTATAAAACCTTGTCTCAATCAAAATATAATAAAATAGTTATATTATGCTGTACCCATTGATAAACCTTATAAGCAAATATAAGGTTTATCGATGGGTGCATGTGAGGCAATCCAAATCCTTGCAATATTCAAAAAATTCTAAAACAAATAATTGAAAATCAATTTGATAAAGAAATTTATAACATCTAACGCCGATATCTCAAAACTGCATTTTTCACTTAATACACTAAAGTACTCATGGTTCGATATTATTATGCACATTATTTTTACATTTCTAATAATATTTTACAAAGTCCACTGTCTGTGAAGCCTCTTTGTCGATGCTTACATCTGCATGGATTTTTAAGAATGCTGCTACAGACCGGTTAGGCAGCAACGCTTTCTTTCTTCTTCTTCTTGATTTTAACCTTAAAAATAATACAATCTGTTAAATTTGACAACGCTGGAAAATGACAGATGAGTGTGTCCATTTTTAACTAAATTTTATTAACAATTAAATTAAATTAATGGGTATTAACAATTAAATTAAATTAATAAGTGTGGGAGAGTGTGTCCATCTTTAATTAAATTTTATTAACATAAACATACTTTAACTAAATTATTTATTTTGTAAATTTATTTATGAAATTACTTTTTAGTTTACTAGTTTAATATTTTAGTACTGTTATTTAAATTTATTTTATTCATGTTGTAAACATTTATTAATGTATGTATTGTGTATTAAAAAAAATACAACACAAGCAATCATTGTTTAAAAAATATTTAGTTATAGATTATAGTTGTATATTCTTACCCTCATCTCCTTTGCTGGAGCTGGGTTCTGAGGATTCCATTGAGATATTCATTCGTCACACCAATATTCATCTCCTTGGACTTGAATCTGTAGACATAATAATTTTACTTATCATTTACACATGTCAGTGGGAAGTTCTGTTCTTTCTAAAACCAGCAGTGAAATAATAATAACTCTTAATTAATAATTGTATGCATGTTATACAAAGATAATGATGTAATAATAATTAACCATAATTTTTTTTTGTATTTTAATCATACGGAAAACTTGGACAAATGAGTCAACAGTATTGAGATTTTATGGGAAACATAGCCTGTAAATTTATAGGAAACAAGATTTTGGAAGGGATAAAATAATACATAAAATCTAGAATTCGGTTAATTTTAAATTAGTAATCCTCTGTGACTACATTCAAAACAATTTTTTGGATATTTCTGCCTTCGCTTTTATACCCTATGTAAATTAGTTTTCCTTTGTAAAATAACTTTTTCTAATAAACTTGCAAACACAATTATAATAAAACATTCCAAATATAATTAATATAAATATAAAATACAATCACTCACGTGTATTTTCGGTTTCAGTATGACAGTTCAAAAGGACGATAAAATATTTCGTTTTTGTAGGAGATATCCTTTGTGAAATGTCAATATTCAGTTTCATATCGAAACAAACATATTATCAGAGGATGTCAATGTCGGAGGCGGTGACGTGGTAGCGGGATTGTAAAAAAATAAACAAGCAAAATCGCCACAAAATAAAGACATATTTGATTTGAAAAATTAAAATGGCGTCGCAAATTGTGAACCACAGAATATTTGTGAACAGTGTAACCCATAGATAACATAATAGTGTAACCAATTTGAACATTTTGCGAAACCAACATTAATACCACTACAATAATTGTTAAAATAGTTGGCAAGGGTAGGTAAGTACTGACACCAAATTAGAACCGCCGAAAAATGAAATTTAAAAAAATTCCCATAAAAGAATTGATGCCATTATAACGGAATCGAAACTTTATGGATAGAGTGCGCAGGCCCTGGGATGGACAACACGTTCGCAACCTTTTGTTCTTAAGTAACATCTTGGAACGGTAAAAACGGTAAACCTTTTCTTGCAGCGGGACGTATATCTCTAACCCCGATTAAACAATAGAAAGAACATCTTGGCCAAATGCGAACACATGGGACAACGGTTTAGAAAGCTGCGTTTGTTAGAGAAGTCGCCATTGTTTTGGGAAAGACATTTTTTAGAAAAACAAGATAATAATTCCGAAAGTCGTCGCAGTAAACTTACTATTGTCCTCGACAGACAATAGAGATGTTTTAGAAAGCGCTGACATACCGATCCGCCACATGGCGACGCTATCCGCGGGATGTAGGATCGTATAAAAAAATCATATTATTAATATAAGGGCGCGAAGATCCCGCAACGCACGACCAGGCGGTCATTATCAATAAAGATAACAGGGGTCAATCAATTAAGAAGGTAGAGGCCGAATTAGAAATTGAGGCAAAGTGGTGAATCATAATATCAATGTAATATGTACCTAATTAATGAGCAACTGATATGTTTAATTTAAGTAAGGTAATGATAATTAGATAACCCAGGCCACCTCTGCAGGTGGATGTTACTCGTTTTATATGTAGTTTTCTCATTTATTCTGTATTCTATTGTTAAGTACCGAAATGAACGGGACATTGCAATTTGAAATAATAACGAGATCATCCCGAATTAATCTAACTTGTAGCAAATAATAAAAAATGTATTGATCGTAACAAAAGGAAAAAAAACTTGATTGTATTATTGCCGACGATGTTTGATATTGATGTAATATATAATATATAACGTAATAGAATATTATCTCGTGAAAAAATGTAACACGGTTGAAGAGATATAAGATTCCGACTTTTTAGTCTTTTGAAATCTGTCTGCAGAATGAATTTTAGCACACGGGGTTGAAACAAAATAGTTTAATTAATTGCAAATAAGTAAATGCCGTGTTGGAATAAACATTAATATTACTTTAGATCGAGGCTTTCATGTCTTATGTTTTCATGTATTACACCTAGTTGAATAATGTTAATTTGTGAGTTTTAATTATTTTTAAGAATAATGTTAATTTGTCATTAGTTATTCAAGCTCCCAATATTGTGTTTTTTTTTATACAAATTTGTAGGTTGTAGGTATATAACCTATCTGTAAACATGCAATTATTGTTTTGATTACTCGTTTAAGCAATATAATTTGTCGGTCTATTTTAAAATAGTTGTTTTAATCTAGTAATAATAAAGCTCAAAATAATTCTTGTTTGGAAAATTTTCAATTGTCTGCCTGGTGGAATGTGGCTTATATAATTTTTTAGTGTTCTCTATTTTTATTCTTTTCTTATATTCTTATACCAGGGGTGGAAGAAAGCTGATTTGATAAGATAATGATTAGTATAATGAAAGTCCTAAAAAAATGTTTTGCATTCAATCCAGCTTACATATTGAAGTAAGAGTTTTCATTATTTAGGTGTAAATAATGTTACATTAATTAATTTACGCCAAGTTTTCTTAATTTTTCTTCTAGTAATAAGGTTTAACATAATTTCTTGAAAAAAAAAGTGTTTATCGAATTTGATTATGTTAGTATATGTAAGCATTCCTTTCGGGAAAGTGGCGTAAATGCAAATTCATGTACTTTGTAATCCCCAAAAGAAATTACAAAGATGTATACAGAACATTAACATTAGGGGACCCGCTTGAAGCATGTATCCCATGTAAATAAGTTTTTATGTTAATTGATTCACTAAGAAATGCCACGATGTCTGTATAATTTTAGCCCTTTGTTTTGTATCTCTATGTCACATATTGACAATTATGTTTGGTCCAACTAAGAAGTACGATAGCTTGTTTTATTTGAGCTAAAATTAAAAATAAAACTAAGTATCAAGTACATGTTGTCATTGTTAAAGAAAAAAAATTAAAAAGAAAAAGAAAGGAAGAGAATATGCGGAGTGGTAAATTTTAAATGTAAATGATAAGGATTGACCTGTAATGATGTAATGTATAAATAACGTTAAATCAATGTTAATGATAAGGATTGACCTATAACGATGTAATGTATAAATAACGTTAAATATTGAGAGGCCTACTGTAAGAATCAAACCGACGACTTAATAATAAGATTAATATTGTAATGCAGACTCAAGGAATTTTACTGTGATCTAATGAAACCCTGCGTCAATCCCATGTAATTAGTCAATAATGGTAGAAATAACTGGTCGATAAAAATATGTCTATCTGGCGTGTCGATTTAATTAAGTATGTATATGTAAGCAGTTTTATTTTTGGGTAATAAGTGTTGATGCGAATTTGTGTTTTCAATTTTCCGCCTTTGCCAATTTGTACTGTAATATTTTCCTTAAGTTTAATTCATTTTGCAATGTGTTTTTGGTGACGGGATAGGGATATGAACAGTGAACAAAGCGTTCGTGAAATAACAAAGTGTTTAGGCCTACATACCAGAAAAGCATCGAGATTAGCCGCAAACTGGGAGAACAATAGGGGGCGGAACGGAGGCAACATTGGGTTCAGTAACCAATAGCGTCAATCGGGACCTAGGAGGGATCAAGAGAGACGAATGGACGATGGAGGCGGACATCAAAGGAGCCAATCGGCGGAAGACCAACTGGAGGCTTCCCCTCGACTCCCCGCGACCACACCCTGGGTCGCCGGAGAGAGAATATAAGGCGAAACCAGCCGCCAAGAAGGCAGTTGAGTTAGGAGTCGAGTCGAGTCGAGTCGAGTTGAGTTGAGTGTGGAGAAGCTAGAGATTCTAGCGGTGCCCGTAAAAACAGCATCGCCGATCACTCTAGCAACTCCTGGAGGAGCGAAAGCGCGAAAGGCAACAACCGCCATCCGCTACCGAGTGCTGTGACGCACCGCCGCAAACGCCTAAGTATCAGTGCCGCCGCGACGCCCAGTGACAAAAGAAGCGACGCCCCGCTGCCGACCGCCACGACGCCGACGTCAGAAGCCGCCGACGTAGCCTGCACAGTCAGAGGACGACGCCGACGCCAGAAGCCGCCGCCCACCACGAAGCAGCACGAAGAAGACACCTGCCGAACTCTCCGAAACAGGTTACCCCGATCTAAAGACTTTTTCTCCGCCCACCTGTTTCTACCGAAGTGTTAGTTTAATCTCGTCACCATCCATTTTAGCAGTAAGATCAGATTTTTTATGTGTTTTGTCTTTTTTCTTTCTTTGTTTATAATTTTGTCCTCTCCCTCTAAATTAGGGTTCATGTAAATTTTAAATTAGTAACCACTTTGCTGCGTCGTATGTAAGTTAATATTAATGTTTCATGTAAATTAAATTGCTACAGTGCCCAATATAGAGACTTGTAAAATTGTTTCGATTTTATTATTTTTATATCCCTTCACCCGCCTCGAGATATCAGTGTCCTAGTCAGTCACTAGACGTTTTGATTGTACCTAGGGGAGGGCGTAACCGCCGGCATACGTAGATCTGAGATCTCCCGGCCGGTTTACCACACCGTGATTTTATATCACCTCTATCTGACCCCTCAGACCTTACCCCCCCTACTCCGGTATATCAACTGGTTCCTCTTGGGTTTTGGTAGGTAGCAAAGGAATAAATTATGGACGCGAAGGATTTCTGTGTCAATTAAGGATCGATCTGTGCTAAATTGCATGCCTTAAAAGGTTTTTATATTATGTAGATTATAATAAAATTTAAAAAAGATAAGTGATAAACATGAGAAGTAAATAAAAAATTCAAAAAAAGTAAAAACCAATATACTACGAGTATGTTTAAGCCAAAAATAAAATGTACAAATAAATATTATAGGAAAAATATAAAAATCATGTTTAATACAGACAATTAAGAAATTCAATGGCTAATGAATTTTGCACCACCTTTAATTTTAGTTGTTATTTTTACAACATTGCATGGATTAGATTTTCTCACTGCGCCAGATTAAGGTCCGGTTGTTTCAAGTTCGATCGAAGTAAGCGGTCGAGCAAAGCATAGATTTTTACGAAAACGGATCATCTGATTGGTGGAGAACGTAAAAATCTATGCTTTTAAAGAACGCTTACTTTAATCCAACTTGAAACAACCGGCCCTAAGTGAAAAGTTTTGGGCAAAGAACCAGAAACTTTTTGTTCCTTTGTGGATCTGCAAAAAGCGCATGATAGAATGATAACACTTTATGAAAGATTTTTTCTGAGTACGGAGTGAAGAGTAAGTTCAAACAAGCAATTGTATATGTACGAGGGAAGACTTCCTTCTAGTAGTGCTTGCGTGAAAATAAATGGGGCATTCATCTTCATCATGGTTTGACATTACAAACAAGGATATGTAATGTTGTCATGGCTTTTCAAACTGTACATTAGTGATGGGTCCGCTGAGTCCGCTCTGTACTAACTACTACAATGTAGTACTACATTACATTGAAGTGTACACTTCACACTTTTTGAAGTGTATTGCACACTACAAACTACACACACTTCAAAGTTATTGAAAGTACATACTTCAAATAGTATACTTCATTTTAATGAATTGTTTTTACCGATTACCGTGCGTTGGCGTAATTCCGCGGCGCAGCGCAGTGTTACTCATGGCTGGCCGCTAGCATTCGTTTTGATTTTTGAACGTAAACGTATTCCATAATTTATTTTTTGAAATAATATTCTAAAATATTTAGGTATTGTATTGTATAGAAATAACGTTTATTAATATAATTATTCTATTTCCTGTACTCACTTATAAATATCACTACTTTCCTGATTCTACATTTCATTCCTTTTAACTATAAAAAAAGCCAAAGTTTTCAACTTAGCTGTCTGTCAAAATAAAACCCAGTGGCCAATAAAGTAAAATGTAGAAAAGAAAGATTACCTATCACTCATTTTACATTTCACGGAGTTATAATTTGCAATTTATAAAAATCAAATAATAAGGTGTTCAATTGTGTTCAACTCAACACCTTTCGAATTCTCCCGGTCCTGCGCAGTGCGCTAGTGCGCTGTTGGGTGGTCGTTGGTGCGCCGTGAGTGAGTTGACACACCAGGCGCAGTGAACTGAGTTGGCACAATTGCGCGGCGCAGCGCAGTGTTACACATGTCTAGTTTGGGGGAAAATATATTATTATTTTTGGGTAGGTTGTTAAATACAATGTTTACAAAAAGATAAAAATTCACGTTCCGTCTCCTATATTGCAGCGTCCAAAAACCGTAAATGAATTGAATTTTTTGATTAATTTTTACATTGGTATTAAGATAATTTCATTGTCATTAATACAAAAATATTTAAAACAATATACCTTATGCCCAAAAATTTTAAATAATTCAATAAGATATACAGTTGCCGGCAAACTTCTTGAAATTCTTTGGCGTAGTGGGGGAGTGCGCAGAAGACAAAATTTGGGTCTCGTTGGTGGAATGGTACATGCGGAAACTTCCCCCCACGCCCCCACTACGCCGTAAAATTTCAAGATCTTTGCCGGCTACTGTACCCGTAAAAAGTGAACAAAAATATCCTTTCAGACGACGGCCGAACACCGGCCGGTGAACGCCGGCAGGCTGCTGTCCCGCGATTCTATATAAATTATATCTCAAATGCGTCCTAAACATTATACAAATGTCAGAAAACGAAAGCTACTAATTCAAGTAATTGGTTTTACAAATAGCATTCCGAAAGAACATAGCACTTTTAAAGAATAGTGATGGGATCATTTCAATCGACATTTTTGTTCGGTTTAATATTTTTATTTTAATATTTTTTTCGCTAATTTTAAGGAATGAATATACTAAAAGCCAATCTCTGTCATGTTACGATGTGTACCTGGGCATTTTATTTCCATAATGGAACAATTTAAATATTAAAAAAAAAAAAACATTTAGATTAAGTACATTTAATTATTAAAAATTACTACTTTTATAAATTTCGTTTTGTTTTACGCCGTTATCACCAAATTACCTGACCGATGGTCTGTGTGACTTACAAAATAGCCAGTGCATCTTTCAATACACAATTTTATATTTGAATGGAAATCCACTTATTTTTTGAAAAAAATGAACGTATGGAAATAATAGAAAGACGAATTGTTTATTTTCAACACATTTTTGAGAAACTAAAATTGGTTCTCACTGTAACCAATATGGATGCACGCTAATAAAGATTTATATTAACAAAGAAGTTGGTAATTACTTAAAATCTATGTTTAAAATGAAATGCAACGTCACTTTATCTGTGGTCGTTCTCTATTGTTGTGAAAAACTAAACTGCGATGGCTCGCCGTTTATAGACGAAAAATATTCTCAATATTTTAGTTTTTTTATTTAAGTGCGTTCCACCGATTATTAATTTGTCCTCCGGCTGTTAAGGAACCGTTTATATGCTATTTTTGTCGCCGTCGTTATATATTTTTATTTATTGTGGTCAATTGTCGATATTTTTTATGAATCGTTTTTCCCCAGTTCATTTAATCCGATCTTACGAATCCTTTTTTTTTTCCTTTTATAACATCTTTATATGTTGTATTAAGTTAAATACCCTGTTTTAATGAATCGTTTTGTTTTCGTTTATATGTTCCGTTAATCATTTTTTATTATATTTTTTAAATAATCGTGAGCCGTGCACTGATTGCGTGTCACACTCTAATTATATAAAGTTGTCATTCCAGTAAGTTACGGATGGACAACCAAATTATTATATTTAGATATTTGAGGTTACATTTCTGTCAGTATGAGTTTTCATTCTTTTCATAAAATTCAATAAAGTAAAGGCTTTGGCTTCAGGTCCATTCAGTGCCTCCGAGAAGACAATCTGCTCCGTTTCTGGAAAAACATCAGAGACACTCGTAGATTTAAGACCATAATGCTCTGGAAGCTTTCTCGTTCTCTTTCCTGATGGAATTTCTGGAAAATTCTGGTCTGATCTCTATCAACATTTGAGTCCGTGAGGATCTCATCGCTAACTCCAGAACCTGCATTTGTGTGAACTGATGTACTAGGGCTTGAACTGTCCAGAGATTCATTCAATGTAGAATCCCACACTGAATCTCTGCTCCTAGCATTCGTTTCTAGGTCATCTTCACTCATGCTTTCGGTTGCTTTTTCTTTCCGAATCCAGATTGCACTGTCTTTTTCTTGACATTTTGTGTGTTTCTTCTTCCATTACTTTTACATCTCTTTTCACAGTTACAGTATTTTTTCTTGGATTATAAACACGATATCCTTTAACGTTTTCTGAATATCCAACTAGGATATATTGTTCTGCTCTTCTGTCCCATTTTAGTCTCCGCTCTTTCGGGACATGTACCATTACTGTACATCCAAAGAAACGTTTATTACTTAAGTCGGGTTTTTTCCGATACCACACTTCATATGGAGTTTTATTTTCTAAACTTGAAGTGACATATCTATTCTTGATGTAGATTGCTGTATTTGAAGCTTCCAGAACTTTTTATCAAGTTTTGCATCGAAAAGTAAGCTCTAGCTTTTTCTACAACAGTTCTATTTGCTCGTTCACAGACACCATACTGTTCTAGAGTATATGCTACAGTTTTCTGATGAATAATTCTTTGCTGTGCCAAGTAATTCTCTATTTCATCATTACAAAACTCACCACCATTATCTGAACGAAGTATCTTTATTTTATTATTTTGCTGGTTCTCGACCATAGCTTTAAATTCTCTGAATCTTTTAAATACTTCATTTTTATGCTTCAAGAAGTATATGAAAGTCATACGTCTATAGTCGTCCACAAATAAAAGAAAATACTGTGAACCTGCAAATGATTTAGTTTCCATAGCACCACATACATCCGCATGTATTATCTGTAGTGTTTCAGTACTCCTCTGGCCGATATGTGAAAATGGTAACCTAATCTGTTTACCTTCACAACAGATTGCACATTTATCCTTTGTTATTATATCACTAGTGGCCGGGTACGACAATCCATCAACTATGCCATTCTTCATCTTGTTCAAATCACAGCTATTAATATGTGCTAATCGCCTGTGCCACAACTCTGCACTTGCTACTGCTGGTACAGCTAACATACAATCTGTTTCTCTTGCCTTAAGCTTGTACACTCCATTAGTCAATTCTGCGGTTGCTACCAGAACATTGTACTTGTTTCGAATGTAACAATGACCTTGATTGAAATCAACATGGTTCCCATTTTTGATTAATTCACTCACTGATAGCAAGTTAGTTGTTAAACTTGGAACACAGAGTACATTTTTAACCGTAATGTAATAGTTATAATTAGTTGTTAATTGTACGTCTCCAGAACACACAACTGGCACATTAGTATCATTTTCATCAGTTATTTCTGATAAAAGAAGTGAAAATTTTGCATTTTTTATCCAATCTTTATTTGCTGTCATATGTGTGCTGGCGCCGGAGTCAACGTACCACTCATTTTTATTACATTTTCCATTCAGAAAAACCATACTAAAAGCATTCATTTCCTTATATTTCTTTAAAAGGAGAAACTGATTTTCGAAGTGACCTTTTGCTTTACATTTGTAGCAGATTATTACTTTTTTCTCTCCTGTCATTTTCGATGTCAATTCGCCATATTTGCTAGTGTTGTTACTCATTTTAAAATGCGATTTTTTCGCAGCGAATTCAGCGCCGCTGAAATCTGAATTGAATCTTGCAACTTCCATATCGATTAATTTCGATTTAATTGCATCCGTGGTTATCTGAATACCCGGGTGCTCTATGGCCATGATCATGGGCGAAAATTTTTCTGACAAGCCTGCCAATAATAACGAACCGACCCACTCATCTGTGATTGAAAATCCTGTACCTTTTAACCTCTGCGCTGTATCGACCATTTCTCTTGCCTTATTGAGATTAAATGCCGTAGCAAACTTATTTTTCTGGAATAACCCGAGTCGTCGAACATGTTTTTTAATTTCGTCCGCAACTGTTTTGAACTCGTTGTTTCCTTAATATGCACATACAATCCAGGATCTATAGTTAAAATTAGTTTTGATTTAGTTTTTGCGTCTTCTTCGGACTTTATTTCCGCCTTGGCATTCGGCTTGATATGGTGAATCGTGCCTTCAAGTACCAACAGATTTTCTGCCGCAAAACTCCATTCGTCGAAATTTTCTCTGGCCCTCAGTTTTGAAATACTTTGTACGTAGTTCACAACCATGATTATGCACAAATTCAATAATATTTCAACTGTATTCACCAAAATACTTGAAATTTTACATCAGAATTGCCCACAACCTATTAATAAACACATTTTCTATGAATAAGAGTGACGTTTTTATTTCATTTGTTATAGTACCAACACAAAGCTATTTTATTATTGACATTCCACATTTGAACAGTTACAAAAGAAAAATATAAAAGTTGTATTAGAGTAGGGGAGACCGGGTATGGAAGTCACATTTTTTTTCTTTGGCATTTTTAGTGCTCTTCTTTTTAGTTTAGCAATGATAATTGTATATCAAGTATAGTGTATTTATTTCACTTTATGATTAATTTGTGCTTTTCTTCTAAAATTTATTTATTGAGGACATATTTCATTTTTTTGTAAAAAAGAAAAGTGTGACTTTTAACCCCGCATCACAGTTGTAGGGGTAGAAAGTCACATAATATTTACTATTTGACTTCCTAAGGTAGGATTAAAAAACAGAAACACTTATTTTAATGACATGAATGTTTTTATTAATTAAAACAATTAATTCTGTACTTCTTCAATAATTATTATAAAAAAACCAAAATGTTTACTTAAACAAAAATTAAGTCAAATAATTAGTTTTAAGCTAATAACATCTTTACCCTAACTTAGAACCCTCAATAAAAATCAAAAATATACAAACATACTTAGTCAACTCTTTGGACGCAATATAATTAACTAAAATATATTTAGTCAGTCTCAAAAGTTAGTCTGAATATTCAGAATCACAATTATGGCATACATAATATGGTAGTCCAGGCGTGCATGTTTTGTGAGCCCATAGCTTACAATCCTGGAACTGAAGCCAGATTTCTCTAGGCTTACTAGTAGAAGACAAGCAGATAAAACAAAACTCTTCATCCTATTTTTCATCTTCGTCGCTGTCAACTGTTATCTTTTAATTTTCTTTCCTTTAGATGCTTTTTTATTTTCTTTATTTTCACTAAACACTCGTTTCGATATATTTTTTTTTTACTTTCTTGTTCTTTTATTCTTTCTTCTAAAAATGTTTTCTCCGGTGTATCTGTTAAAATTGCTGATTTACATTATCGTCTATCAACTCGCTGCGATTTGCGAGGAAGTGCTTTTGGTAGGGGCTTCAAAACCTGCGGAGATGTGACAACAAGCCCCCGACGACTTGAGACAACCAACCCCAAAACACGTTTTAGAAAATAACCTCTCAAAATAAAGTTAAATCAGTGTTGTGTTTAAAAAGAAACGTTACATTATTATACAACACTTATTTGACATGATAAATACATGCAAAGTTACACAGCACGCAAAACTTAAATGTACATACAGTTGTACGAGGCTCGACACTGATGCATAAAAAATACTTTCGGTATGCGAAAAAAACGATTGTGCGTTTCGCCGTTACTACGTAGCAGAGCGGACTGCGGTGAAGTAGGGAGGGAGGTGTTGCTGTTGCGCTAGTTTGACGTCACACAGCGGTTTCATTCATTATTACTTTCTTCGTTATAGCTGCTGTGACAACCTACCCGTGTGACAACCTTACCCGGTCTCCCCATGATTTCTGTAAAGAAAAACATTGGAGCGCTATGGTATTTTGTTTCTATAACAGATTTCTTATTTCAAGGAAAGAAATGGAAAATCCCTCTTAGCCTTAAGTCCTGATTCAATTTGCGAATTTATAGGCACATTGCCCCGTAATACGTAATATTATACTAAGATATTAATAATAATGTACATCTACGATAAAAACGTGGAATAAAGATGGTGACGGGATAGTAGGTATAAACAGTGATAACAAAGTGTTCGTGAAATCAGCAAACAGTTTAGGCCTAACCGAGCCACTGGGGCTGCAGCTACGGCGCAGAAAGTGAGAAAACAATGGGGGGCGGGCCGGCGACGAAGAAGAGACCCACGACCAATAGCGTCAGTCGGGACCAGGGATGAACGAAGGGGAGCCAATGGACGACGGAGGCAGACCTGGAAGCGGCCAATCGGCGAGAGACGCCACACATGCAGCCAACGAGGAGCTGGAGGCGTCCCCTCGAGCCCCGGCGACCACACCCTGGACGCCTAAGTATCAGTGCCGCCGCGACGCCCGGCGTCAGAGAGACGGACCCGCTGCCGACTACACGAACGCCCCGACGACGACGCCAGAAGCCGCCGACGAAACCTACATAGTCAGAGGAGGACCAGCAGACGCCGCCGCCCACCAAAAGGAGCGACACGAAGAAGGCACCTATCGTCGTTCTCCGCAAACAGGTTACCCCGACTTTTTCTTCCGCCAGTCTTGTTCTACCAAAAGTGTTCTCGTCACCATCCATTAACGTTAAGGGCAGACTTTGTATGTATGTGCTTTGTTTTTTTTTGCTGTTGATTGTTTTACTTCCATCTTTAAATTAAGATTAATGTTAATTGTAAATTAATTGCCACTTTGCTTTGTGGTCTGTAGAATAAGACCCATATTTTCTTTTATGTAAATTTGCCACTTTGCCTAATATAGTGATTTACAGAATAATTGGTTTTAATTGGTGTATCCCTTCACCCGCCCTAGTGATATCAGTGGTGCGCAGTCACCTGAGATTGATAGTACCGACCGAGACCTCCCGGCCGGTTAATTTGAATAGCTTATATCACCCTACCCCACCTAGGTATATCAATAGGAGATATCAAAGTTTGCATTTATTTTTCAATAATTCCGGCTCATTTTTTGCAAAACATTTGATTATCATGATATGGGGATATCAAATGGGCTCAGTGAAAAGGCGAAAGTGAAGAAAGTGAGAAGGTTTAATTGGAGAAACAATATAATTTATAAAAAAAAACAAGTTCAAAAAAAGGTTCACAAAAATTGTCACAAGAAGCAGAGCGATTAAACAGTCTTAAATAACGGGTGTCAATAGTTCACAAAAAAAAATATCCCGAGAAAGCAGAGTCATTTATTAGTATCAAATAATAAATGTTGGTATCACGAAGTATCAGGCCGCTGAAAGGTCTCTGATTAATGTTCACTAAACACTCAGGCACAAAGGTCTCTGAACGAATCGCACACTGGCACTTGTATCTCGGGGTCGCCTTGTAACAGCGGCTCGACGCAAGGGCTCGACGAGGGCGGCGGCAGCGGTGAGGCTCGGAAACGCCTCATGGAGTAGGAGTGAACTCGACGTGAGGGCTCGACGAAGGGCGATGATGATGAAGATGCGGCGAGGCGCCGGTGTCAGGTGGGTGGCCGCAGTTACGGCGGCGGGCGGCGGCGGCAGTAGTCCAGAGCTCTGCGGCTGGCCGGCGACGGCGGTAATGGCCGGTGTATGTTGAAGCCAAAGGTCCACGGTGCAAGCCAAGAGAGCGGAACGGCTAGCGGCAAGAGCCAGTTCCCAAAACGCAATACTGGTTCCAGTATTGATTCCTCTCACCAGGGAGCGAGGTCCGCCAGAGCGTATCTTGTAAGGGTCGCCGGAAACCAGTCCGGGATCGACTCCCTAGCCAGATGTTACTCCTTGCCGGATGAGCAGTGAACTGTCGGCGGCCATGGTGAGAGGGCGGTGAATGCGGCGGGCGTGTGTGTGCGGCAGCGGTCCCAATATAGGTAGCGGGCCGCAATGCAAAGGACGGCAAAAGCGACGGCATGGCGATGAGGCGGCGGTGGTTGCCGCGGCGGACGGCCGCAGAACAATGGTGGCGATCCTGTGGTGGGCCGAGAGCATTCTCGATATGCCAAGGTCTGGGCGAAGGGGGCCGCTGGATACCAGTCCAGAATCGACCGCTTGCCCGGCGTAACAGTCCGGCCGAAGGCCGCGACTTTGCGACTCAGGTCGCTAGGCTTGGTCGGGGCATGAGGGGATCACTGGAAGGCATTCCAGGATCGACTGCTCAGCCCGACCTAAAGAGCTTGCCCAGAGGGTTCACTCGGCTGCTATTACAGCGACTGACTGCCGATGCCGAAATGTACCGCCTTATATATCCGTTCTGCGGTGTGGCTCGCGCGTGGTCGTGGAGTGCCGCTCGGAGTTCAGTTGTAATTAATATTAAAGCGGAGTTTTGAATCACAGTAGATTCCCTTGTATCAATCATTACAATAACTTATATGGATTATGAAAAATTCTTTCCCTTTAATAGAAGTCAAATAAAATGCTAAAAAATCTTCCAATTCCATCGATTCAAATCCAATTCCAATTGGAATTTTTTCAGAGTCTTTATTATTCTATTTAACTTTTATTGAAACGAATGAATTTTTCGTAATCGATATAAGTTACTGTAATGATACTTGAACGTTTCGAAAAAATAAGCCAGAAATATTGAGAAAAAAATGCAACCTTTGATATTCCATAGCATTTTCGACTCATAATCAAGGCAAAGTATTGTGGACTAGCTTTGTTACATCTGTGTACTATATTTCTAATCTGTGGTATTATGATCGACTAAATTTTTTATCCGAAGACTCTGACAAGATCGTAAATTAGGCATATTTGCAAGAGAACCGATACTTGCGAGAAACTCAACAGTACTGAGGCTGGATCACTTGCAGGACAGTGTGTGGGCTGTCTCCTGCTTACGAAGGCCGCGAGGCAATCCGCCATGCAGGATATAGACGTACCACTATAAATTGGGTGCGAGGGAGGGAGCGGAGGGAGCCCCTGTCGCGTAACAGAAGTTGCCAGGATCTATAATATGAATGCGCTAAAAATGACGCTTATAGTGCATGTTTTTCCATTGCCAGCATAAAACAATCGTATGATTTTTTTAAAGAAACGAGTCTTAACAGTTCATTTTAAAATACATTTAGATATAATTTAATATGTAAATATTATATGCATTATTTAATACGATGATGATATTTATTGATTATTGATTAGAAATAACGAAATACCACATTTTGTTCAATCAATTCTATTTTTACTTCTGGTAAGTCATATCGAAATTGAATTTTGATATATGACTGACATGGCCGTTTGACAGGTGAAACGTGTTTAGACACATCTTTTCTTTATATTATGCATATATTATGCAGCCAGATTACATGGAAATGAACGCGAAACGCATATATATTTATTTTGAGGTTACATCTTACGCCTAAATTGTGAGGTTAAAACGCACACGTCACCTTATGCGTAGTTACTGTTTCTAGGTTAACTTTTCATATAAACGATGGAGAATATATTTGAAAATTGTGATGTCGTTATATTATGCAACCAGATTACATGGAAATGAACGCGAGATGTTACATCTTTACCTAAATTGTGAGGTTAAAACACACACGCTACCTTAAATGTTTATATAGTCCGTCCAACTTATCTGGAGAATAAAGGAGGGCGTCCCAATCGTTGTGGTGCTGCCCATAGTCTAAAAATAATCTAATTTTTAGGGAATTTTTTGCAAATTCGTTTTTTCTTAAACAATTTATTAAGCAGTATACGACACGATAAAAAAACAAAAAATGTAAAGTAATGTACAAATAAATTTATCAAAATATACATTCGCAAAATACATGTCACCAAATGCCGTTTTTTCAAAATCAAAGAAAAATACAATTTTCAGAAAAAAAACCCAAACAATAATTCTTTTAGGCCGGCGCCACATTACGCAGATCTTCCGCCGCGTTTTTTCCGTTGCGCCAAATCGGCAAAGCAAATAGATCGACCGATCATCCGCGTAGTGTGTTTAATAAGCGCATATTGTATGGAAAGAAATGTAGCGATGTTCCACGACAGAAGAGACGCGGCGGAAGATCCGCGCAGTGTGGCGCCGGTTTTATTCGGTGTCTCATACCTAATGATCATGACCACCATGTTTAACTCAGTAACACCTAAGGATATCAATCGGTTTAGGGCCGTTGTATCAACTTGGTTTTAGATATCTTTCGTTCAAAGCATAGATATTTTGCATTTTCCACCGATCAAACAACTCGCTCTCGTAAAAATCTATGCTTTAAATGAACTATTGCTATAAAGTAAGTTGATGCAACCAGTCTTTAATGTGCATAAATAAAAAAGTTTATTTTTGAAAAAAGATGTTTGTACAAATGAACTCGTTAATGAATTTTGTAATAAAAAGTATAAATAATAAAAATTCTATGTAAAAAATTATCGAATAAAATATGTTCTAAAACTTTTCTCATCTTACGGCTTCTAATTCAATTTTTCCACTTATCCTTGTTCTTTTTTCCGGGTGTAGATATTTTAATGCCCATTTCCACGGCCACTTTACCTTCTTTAACTATTTTGTAAATTGCCGATTCAGAAATACCTGAAGAAATTGTATAATAGTAAATAAAAAACTAAGTATGGGAAAATCATTATAATTGCATGGCAGCATTAACCTGAAGTGGCGGCAATAAGTCTATGAACAAAATCAAACGGTATAATTGGGGCTTTTAGACGTTGTTCCTCTTCAAAAAACGTGTGCATTTTCAAGATTATTTCCCGAACACCGCTTTTAATGGTTTTTGGCATGGTGACAATCTAAAATGTTCTTAAAAAACTATCGAAACAGTCGTGAACCTCTCTGTAAACAAAGTCTGTCAAAGGCCTGTCAGCTGTAGATAATCCAATATGGCGTCGTTAGTTCCAAATTTGGCCATTCTTCAGATAAGTTAGACGGACTATAGCGCCGTTTTTGCGTAAGAGACGCTTCAAGGGCGCTTTACAGGTGTGACATCCCGAAAAAATGAGTTTTAGGCTCATCTTGAAGACCTGGTTCTCCATAGATCGCAACACTGGAGTCAGCTGATTCCACATTGCTGGGCCCGCAAAGTTGAAAGCACGTTCCGCAAACTTGGTTGCTCCAGGTCTCCTCGGTACTACCAGCCTGCAGAGTGCCTCCGATTTAGCTGACCGCAGTGTGAGTCGTATTCCAGTGATATTGTCTGGGATACAGAGGTCGATCAAATATTGTGGTGCTTTTCTTTGAAGACTTCTGTACACCATCACAGAGAGTTTGAAATTTATCCGCTCCGGCAGGCAAAGTCAATGTAGCTGCTTCAGCATTGAGGATATCCGCGAGAACTTTGATGTTTTAAATATAAGCCTCGCCGCAGCATTCATCACTGACTGAAGTCTGTCGAGCTGAGTCCTTGGCTATCCTGCATATATTGAGTTACAATAATCCAGTCGCTAGATGACGTACTCACTAATCAGTGACTGCAACGCTTTGCTAATTCACGCATATATCGTCATAATCGTAGAACAACGACGCTTGTGATTTTTCTCAAGTTTGCAGGAGAGCAGTTTGAAGTTTTATTTACATAAAGACACTTTATGTCATAGCTCGATAACTACAAAAGATTTTCATTTGAAACTTCGGTTAGTCATTTAAAGTGGATCCCTTTAAAACCTCAAATATAGTCAGCGCAGTACAACGACGTTTTTACACATGCTGCATTGTTCTACGATCGCAAATCAGAACCGTCGTTATACGAAGTTGGTATAACGATTAAATTAATGAGAAAAATACACTTCTTATATACCATTAAATGGCTTCTTTTTTTCAATTTTTAACGATCCAAAAAAGTCAATATGGAATTTTTTGCTCATCCGTCATTGTTCCACGATCATGACGATATACCACCGATTGTTGAATGTTAGATTATCGGCCGTATTCTAGCTATTTAATTATTTAAATTTTATATATTTCAAATTTACTCCTACCTTTTTTCACATAACAAAAAAAATTAAGGATTTAAAAATAAAACATTGTTTCTACGAATTACATTTAAGTGATTTGTAGACCTCTTTCTACTTAAGAAAGACAATAGAATTAAACCTCAAATATAGTCAGCGCAGTACAACAACGTTTTTACACATGCTGCATTGTTCTACGATCGCAAATCAGAACCGTCGTTATACGAAGTTAGTATAATGATTAAATTAATGAGAAAAATACACTTCTTATATACCATTAGATGGCTTCTTTTTTTCAATTTTTAACGATCCAAAAAAGTCAATATGGAATTTTTTGCACATCCGTCATTGTTCTGCGATCATGACGATATACCACCGATTGTTGAAAGTTAGATTATCGGCCGTATTCTAGCTATTTATTTATATAAATTTTATATATTTCAAATTTACTCCTACCTTTTTTCACATAACAACAAAATTAAGGATTTAAAAATAAAACATTGTTTCTACGAATTACATTTAAGTGATTTGTAGACCTCTTTCTACTTAAGAAAGACAATAGAATTAAACCTCAAATATAGTCAGCGCAGTACAACAACGTTTTTACACATGCTGCATTGTTCTACGATCGCAAATCAGAACCGTCGTTATACGAAGTTAGTATAATGATTAAATTAATGAGAAAAATACACTTCTTATATACCATTAGATGGCTTCTTTTTTTCAATTTTTAACGATCCAAAAAAGTCAATATGGAATTTTTTGCACATCCGTCATTGTTCTGCGATCATGACGATATACCACCGATTGTTGAAAGTTAGATTATCGGCCGTATTCTAGCTATTTATTTATATAAATTTTATATATTTCAAATTTACTCCTACCTTTTTTCACATAACAACAAAATTAAGGATTTAAAAATAAAGCATTGTTTCTACGAATTACATTTAAGTGATTTGTAGACCTCTTTCTACTTAAGAAAGACAATCGAATTAGTATGTATAAGGCCCGGTTGTTTCAAGTTCGATCAAAGTAAGCGTTCTTTTAAAGCATAGATTTTTACGTTCTCCACCAATCAGACGATCCGTTTTCGTAAAAATCTATGCTTTGATCGACCGCTTACTTTGATCCAACTTGAAACAACCGGCCCTAAGCCGCGCCGTGTGTTGGTGTTTACTTATACCCGTAAATACCAACACAGTGAAACAACGTGAGTCGTACGCACGGCTTGCACATCCTAATTCATAACGCTGTTTCTTTTTTAATGGAGAAGAAATTGTAATGCTTCGAAATGGTGTCTTACTAACTTCTGTCAATTGGCCATTCACACATAGACATTCTGAATTGAATGTGAAGTGAATCTAGAAGTCAAAAGCATATTTAATGAAATGCATTCCGTAGCAGATGTTTATGTGTAAACATCCAATATTTTTAAACTATAACTGGTTGCTGATATTTTATACGAACCGTATGTTATTCTGAGAGATAATTCTCGACGTTTCATTGAAAACTTATTCAACGTCATCAGGAGGACGACTTTTACCCGCGTCTGTCCTCTACCTCCGCGGGTAAAGGTCGTCATCCTGATGATGTTGAATAAGTTTTCAATGAAACGTCGAGAATCGTCTCTCGGAATAACATACGGTTCGTATAAAATATCCACAACCAGTTATAGTTAAATATTATGTCTAAAGACCGTAATAACAACGTTAACTTTTTAATAATCCAATTTTTTGCCCAAAGAATGAACGCGCTTAGTTGGCTTGGATGTATTTGGACTATTAAGCCATGTATTCACTATTGCTGCACAGCAAACACAATTGGCCGCGCAGCGGCCACAATAGCAAAAATCGAAATTTGCTAGATAGCAAACACAATTGGCCGCGATGCGGCCACAATAGCCGCCCGCAGGGCCTAGGAAATCAATCGGCGATAGCCGATTGATTTCCTGCTAGTGTAAATTCATTACACAATACATAATGTACTGAATGTCCGGTGACCGGTGTCAGAGCCTTTAATAGAAATTTGGTCGGGTAACAGAGTGCTTCGCGGCGGTCGCTCTGTCAAACGGTAATATCGGTCCATTATTTGCTTTTTCAGCTTCGCAAAACTTTAATACTTCATTGGCAATTGTTCTTGCACCATCCTGGACTGTTTTGGACATAATAATCCAGTGTATATTGGTAATCAAGATGACACAGCTCGCGCTCAGACGCTGAATGACAAGGCGAGGGGTTACCGCTAGGGATGGGCGTTGAATGGACGGACTAGTTGAAATCAACCGTTGACGTTGCATCGACGCGTCGACGGTTTACGTTTATCGCATGGACTAGTTGAATTCGTAGACGGTGGACGGCGGACGCCGCGGACGGTGGACGATTCGAGACTCAACATGCAAAGCAACGAGCGAGAGCAAGACAAAACGTCTCCGTTTATTTCTCTCTCATCTCTCGCTGCCGACTTGTAGACGCCATAGACGGCTCGACGGGTAATTACATTTCAACTCTACACGATCATATGGTGCAGATCTGTGTACACGAACAATGACAGAGATTTGAAATTTGAATGCATGCGTAGGGAGAGATAGTCTTAATAAGCTATTATCTATTATTTTTTACTTGATTTTTTGCGATGTGCACGTGCGACGTTTCGGTGAATTCCCAATTTTAAACTGTATAAAATAAAACAATTCTGTTTAATTATTTTATTTTTTATTGAACTATTATTAATTAACAGGCCGGCTAGATAGTTTTCTAAAATCAATATTTTATTCGATCGATCACGACTTCTTATATCTACCTGAAAAGGGATGGTAAAATTTAATTATTGTGTTATTTCTTTACTTTTCAACTTTAGCATATAAATGATAAACAAACTTGTAGGGAATAAAATTTTCTATACCTAACATTAATTATTATATATGTAATATAATCTTGAATTTAGGTTTAATTAATTTTTATTAAAAATTCCCTATTTTCAACTTAATATATAAAAAATAAATCTATTATTATTTTGTTTACACCACTTTTTATTGGTTTTTTACATGTTTCGGGAACAATGTTCCTTTTCTCAGATTGAGCCTTAAACTAAAGTTGACAAATAATACAGATATAGTCGAGCAGCGTCGCGTCGAACCGTAGACAGTTGACCATCGTCCCGATGTTTAGATAGAACGTCCGCGTAACGAAGTTGACGCGTCAACTAGTTGACGAATTCAACTAGTTGATCGTCTCGTCGATGGCCGGACGTGGACGGTCTCGTTTCGTCGACGGTAAATACGTCGACGACTCATCCCTAGTTACCGCCGGGTGCGGGCGGGGCGGGTTTTAGTTCCAATGTCGCCGCACGCCAATTTACGTTGAGCAAGCAATAGTGAATGGGCACCTTAACGTATGAAGTGTGCGCTTCATTATAATGTAGTACTACATTGTAGTACAGTACAGAGCCACAGAGCGGATTCATCACTAGGTAGGTAGTGCATTAAAAGTAC
This sequence comes from Agrypnia vestita, assembly GCA_016648135.1. Classification (NCBI taxonomy): domain Eukaryota; kingdom Metazoa; phylum Arthropoda; class Insecta; order Trichoptera; family Phryganeidae; genus Agrypnia; species Agrypnia vestita. The sequence goes on along the minus strand of JADDOH010003269.1, from coordinate 59,090 downwards.
ATTAATGTCGCTCTCCGATTGTATTCGTTGTTTTGACAGTTGTAAACGAATATAGAATTTTGACAGCTAGCACGATGTTTTCATTATTTTATAAAATTGTATATACTTTACTATGATTGTTTGTTTATTTTTTTAAAATTATGAATGAATCAGAACGCATTTATCATGAAAAACAAGTTAAAGAACTGTGCGCTCTCCATGCTCTTAACAATTTGTTTCAGGTGAGTGCTTTATAAATATTCTGTATTTTACAAGAAATTATATTTTTTTACTCGCCAACATAATATTTTGCTTTGCCTAGTGCTATATTTCTATTCATTTGGAAGTTGTATTCTATTCTTCTATAGTATATTTTCTAATTTTTATTCATAAGTAACACAGGTAACAATTATTATTAACAAAAAATAAACCTACCTATGTTATTTTTTTGTTTCAAGAAAATGAAAATATTACAATCAAGTAAATAATTAATTTACCATTTTATTTTTTTAGGCCCGCGGTTCTTATTCAAAATATGAATTAGACACCATTTGTAATACATTATCTCCAGATGTTTGGATAAATCCACATAGATCAATTCTGGGCCTTGGAAATTATGACATTAATGTTATAATGGCTGCACTTCAAAAAAAAGGCTGCGAAGCAGTATGGTTTGACAAAAGAAAGTATGTATAACTTAATAGGTAAACAAACATTGATTTTTGTTATTCCCCTTTCAATTGTTGGTAACTAATGGAGATGTCACACCTTTTGCTGTTGAATGTCACATTGGAATCAACACCAGAGATGTTATTGTGATGTCCCATCGAAATTAAATTGCAACAACAAACAAAACAAAAAATAATATTTTTTGCACCTATTTGGCATTAAATTAATTTGGTTTCCTAACATTCTTAGTACAAATATTTTAGAAATCTGTTGCACAGTAACCGATCGTATGCCACGCAATTTCGCACACAATTGCTGTTTTTTAGACACTTTTTTGTGATGATTATATTCATATAAAAATCAACAATAATCGCTAAGAAGTTGCAGTTTCTGGTTTCTCAATATTTACTTGTACAATAATTACTTATTCATTAATTATGAAAATAAGTAACGGAATTTACTGTCAGGAATGTATGCACATGTTTATCAAATAAAACCATGTATTTCAATATTTTCATTCTAAATATATCAAAGAATATAAAAATATGAACTTAATTTTAACACTTTTTTTATTTTAAAATAACACTTTTTTTAACAGATAAATAAAACAATTAATCTGCGGTTCGAAGACGACATTTGGAATAATTTTTTGTCCGGTTTGCGCGGCAAATGAGGTTACTTGACAAATAGAACTCGTTCATTCATTCAAAAACTTGAGATATGACCAATGATAAGCTTTAAAAACCCATAAACGCAGGTAAAATAGGCCGAATTCGCATACGTGTCTAGGGAGCACAGATCTGCGCTCCGACACCCGACCGGGTAAAGATCTTCCAAATATGTCAAATTAAAGATTGTCAGGGAACTTATTCTTACCTTTTTAATTGTATGAATACATCATCAAATTCCAATAATACAACACACATATTTGTATTTAATATACGAACATAATAAATTCTACACATTACGAACAAAACTCCTCTTACATTTGCAGAGATCCTGGTTGCTTGGACCTGACAAATATTTGTGGGTTTATCTTGAATGTGCCAACAGAGTATAAATTGGGATTTGTAATGCTCCCTCTAAAAAGGCGCCATTGGATTACCTTGAGGCAAATACATGGAAATTTTTATAATCTTGATTCAAAACTAGACAGCCCTCAATTAATAGGAAGAGTAAGAATCAGTACATATTTATTTTTTTGCACATTAATAAATAATTTTTTTTGAAATATTTGCCATAGCGATTAATTATTTCGAAATCATTGGATAAAACTAATATGTAATTATTTTATTTACTCAGGGTAGTGACTTAATACTGTATCTGAAAGAACAATTGCAATGCAAGGACAAAGAACTTTTTATAGTCGTCAGTAAAGAAGTTGAAGAAACACAATCATGGCAACACCATTACACATCGCAGATTGATACTTGCTTTGCGAAAAATCTTAAGACGACAGTTATACAGCCTGAAGATGATTGCGATTTGAAGAGGAGAAAATCAGAAAGTGATAATGATGAATGTGCCGATTTGTATGTTGATGAAAGTGATGAAGGAACTTTTGTATGATGTGTTACTTGGTGTGACTTATCCGAGTCATCCACCCTTAAATTTTTAAAAACTTAAGTTGTTTTTGTAAATATTAAATTATATTATATAAATATTTTACATAAATAGTAAGGTAAATGTTGTCTTTGTTATTGTGTTAGTTTATTTTCTCTATTATTATTATAAAAGCACCAAGCTCTTTTCAATAAAATTATCTCATTGCATGCATCTAGTTTTATTCCTTATTCATTTATCTTCCTCACTAATTTGCCATGAATACACTTGGTAATAATTTTGTAACATATTCAGCATTTAATAATTAGTAAAGTCTACTTATTTATTGTTCTTTCTTTATAGTATTTTTTATTTTCATTTATAGTATTTAAAAAAAATTTGTTTTCTTATTCAGATAAATCTTTCCATTAAAATTATTGATTGTTACCTGAAAAGTAAACATGTGTGGTAGGTTGTCGATGCCTAATAAAAAACCTTTGTTGAAGTGTACCTTTATTACGTTGCAAAATCATTATTAATCAATAAACATTGTTATATTGCAAAGACAAACTGGTTAATTGTATACACAGTTCCCATTTTTGGAAATTATCAATCGTTCAGGATCGAGATTATGTCTTCTTATTTTATTGTATAATTCTACACGCATTGTGGCTGGTATGTCCCGTGATCTTCCAAGAATCCAAATTTTATCTGTAATTTTATTATTGGATATCTACTATAATGTTTAAATATTGATGATAGACCAAAAATATATATCATTTCACAATTAAAATGGAATATAGTTCCCATAAAATTACTTTGAATATTTACTTAATTACATAATAATATTAACTGTAATACAATAATTATAATTCAATTTTCGATCTAACGACTGTCGGAATGTGATATGTTTTAAACTTAAAATTCATTAAATCTAGATAAAAATGTTTTGTTTTATGTAAAATTTTTTTTTTTAATTCCTTGTCTACCTCTGTATGTAAATGATTATTATCTCATAAAAAAGTAAATTAGTCTTGAGTGTATTATGTAATTCTTTCTTATACACACCTGTATACACTAATGCCAAAGTTGTACATGACCAAACAATAGCAACATGATCATAATCTGTGTACAAAACATGGTAGATGCCTGCGCCAGGCAGCATTCGAGCTATTGAAAATGGCAACTGAGTCTTAAATTTAAATCTTAAAACAGATGATTCATCAACTATTGGTATAGCCACCCCACTTTTAATTGTTGGGGAATTTGTCCTGAAAAACAGTAAATGTTACATCTAGAAAATTCAACTTCCAATGCAGTCTTGTAATAAAATAATAAATATTTAAAAAATTAACTGGTAGGTGAGTAGCGGTTTCCATAAAATAAAATATGACTTTCAATAAAATAAAATAAACTTCAAAAAAAAATTTGTATCATCGTAGCCATAAATTGTATGTTACATCTATTAAGCACAATGAGTTTTGTTACAAAAATTCTCTAATATTTCAATAAATATTTTACAAAATATTATTTTGTTTTTCACATCACAAACAAGGTACATTTTTTACATTTTACAAAATACAGAAATATGGTATAACCAGCGAGAGGTTTCATATCACTCATGAGAAAAGTTATATTTCCCTCTCATTTGCACTACTATTGGTTCCATATAAAAGAAAACGGATGATAACAAAATGACATGATTTAACCAAAAGCTAATTCCGATTATACTTTACACAAATTATTTTATTATTATGTTATACAGTTCTTAAAGGGATTATGTACTCATATTTGAAGCTGGAATTATCGTACACAACAAAGCTAAGGGTACAAACATGCCGAAGATGCCTCACTGCGATATCTCGCAGTCGCGGTTTAGCTCGCTACCTCGATGTCACCTCCATGTAAAACAAATGCATGCTAGTAGATACGCACGCACATGCTGAAAGATACCTCACTGCGATATATTGCGGCCTGCATGGAGGTTTACCTCGATGCTTATGTGAAAACCAAATAACACAGTGATTTATTCACAACGTTTTATTCCACTAATTTGAGTTGTATAAACCTAAGCGCTTTCGATGGACACAACCATCATCTTCAGAGGCAATATTAGAACTAATTGTAAATCAATATGGCCGACAAATAGAAAGTAAAGGGATAACCTTGGGGAAGCGTGTGAGGGGGGGGGGGGGGTGCGAGGGTAGCTTTTTATTGACATATACTTCTTCTTCATGTGCCCTGTCAGGTCCCCCCGACGTCGGCGATCATCTGGGAGAAAGTTTCCCTGTCCAGGGCAGTGTGGAACAGCTCTTCCACGCTTCTTATCCCAGTCCACTTTCGGATGTTTCGAAGCCAGGAATGCCGCCTCCTTCCGACCCCTCTGCGACCCTCAATCTTCCCCTTCATGACGAGCTGAAGGATGGAGTATTTTTCGCCTCTCATTATATGACCAAAATATGAAATTTTACGGAGCTTTACTATGTTGAGTAACTGTCTGTTTGTATTTGCTCTACGTAAAACTTCAACATTACTAGTCATGTCAGTCCAAGATATCCTTAACATTTTACGATGTATCCACATTTCGAACGCCTCTAGGCGATTTAGAGTAGTCACCTTCAGCCTCCATGCTTCAACACTGTAAAGTAGAACTGACCATACATAGCATTTGATCAATCTCTGTCTGAGCTTCAAGTTTAAGTCGTCATTACAGAGTAGACTTTTCATCTTATTAAAAGATGCACGGGCTGTCTCTATTCTGCATTTGATCTCCGTATCAGGGTCCAGATTGTCAGTAATAATACTGCCCAAATACTTAAACTGTTTTACTCTCTCAATGTTGATACCCTTTAATTGAAGACACATTTGGATGATTCTCTCGGCTAAAAACCATAAACTTGGTCTTGCTAATACTTATATTTAGACCAGTGTTCGCCAGTGGAATTAATTTTACTGAGCAGTTGTTGCAGGTCTTCAATACTATCTGCCAGCAAAACGGTGTCATCAGCATATTGGATGTTGTTGATAGCCACACCATTGACTTTCACGCCAAGGTTTGTATTATCTAGCGCTTCTTTGAAGACCATGTCAGAGTATAAATTAAACAATGTAGGAGAGAGAACACATCCCTGTCGAACTCCACGCTGAACTGGAATGCCTCGTGAAGTGGCTCCATAATAGCGTTTTGCTCCCAATACAAGTTTATAATTATTCTCGCATCCTTCTCATCTACATCACATCTTTGTAATATTCTAATTAAATCTGTGTGTTTTACATATACAATAAAAAAATGTTTGACATATACAACAGTAATTAATTTTTACATATAAGTTTTTTTATTTTTGATTGCTTTATTAATTTCTAGAGCATCCAGTTTACGATCCTTCGCCTCTAGATGTAGGACCCTAACATTATTTTGGTCAAACAAGTGATCATGTTCAATACAGTGGTCCGCCATCTCAGAGTATCCGGATAGTCCTCTGAATGCTCTTAGATGTTCTTTTATTCTTGTGCCTATATCTCTACCACATTGCCCGATATACATAGCATCACAATCATTGCATGTTATGTCATAGATGCCACTCTTATCCACCCACTCCTGCTTATCTTTATAATTGAAGAGTAATTTATTTAAATTAGAATTTGTATGTTCTCTGAAGATGATGGTTGTTTCCACCGAAAGCGCTTAGGCTTATATAACTCAAATTAGTGGAATAAAACATTGTGTATAAATCATTGTGTTAATCATGAACTTCCATTCTGTAAACGAAACAACGCTTAATTTATTGAAAAGAAAATATTTTCTTTTTACATCGTGGTCGACGGCGAGCAGCGATGTGATCTGGCTCGTGATTGGTCAAATTCGCCTCAGCTTATCGTATTGTTATGAATATCTTTTGACTATTATATACATGTGGGACCAGCATTCGGATGAGTATTCCAAGATAATTGTTTATATTTAGCGTCAACGAAATCTTTCAAATCGATTCCTATTTTATATTGTTCATATTATCGTGGTTCATTGACCGAAGATATATTTTATTATCGTTGTCTTTAACCAAATTGCAGTCAACCCTTTGTCTTGAAAAATAATATAAAATCAATGGAGCTAATATTATATATTATAATAAATAATAAAAGGCACCGTTATCATTTTTAATCCTGTATCGTTCATGTCACTCTATATCTATTTAAACTGTAAAATAAACATTACCTACCATCAGTTTATTGTTTTTATTTGGTAATTCTACATAGTGCCACTTCCGTTCAATTGTTTAATTGTGTGAATTGAGTTATGGATAGGTAGGTGCTAATTGTAAGCTGGATTTTTTACTTGATCAAAATTGTAGTTTAATGTTTGTACTTTAATACCTACATACATACAATATACCCACCACCATTCGCTTTGAGATTTGGTAAAAATTATAAGTAGGGTTGATGGGCCGGTTGTGGCCACTACCCCGGTTTTTTGCCACTCGGACATTCAAAGGTGTATAAATAAAGCAATGAAAATATATTTGTTATTTTATTTATGCCGATCAATTCTTTAAACTGTGTTTTGTTTTGATAAATAACAGATGTATCGCCATTTTCTCTCTTTGAGTATCGGTTGAACTTCTTGGTGACATTCGTTAAAAATGATTAAATTCTTAGCAAAAACGATAAGGGCCCGTGGATGAGTAATGTGAAAATAACTTTTTAATCACTTATGTTTGTGTTCGTGAATCAATTTAGCATATTGAATGAAAGTCCTAGGAACATTGTTTGAAGGTTATTTCATAATTTAGATTATTTCTTAGAAGATAAATAAATGCCACATGGCCACAACTGGCACAGCAATCTTACTTGTGTTCTAGTTTTGGCCATGGACATGGCCACAACTGGCTCACATAGTGCGTTAGTTTTGGCTACCTTTTTTGAAAAACATAATTAATTAGGTATTTACGATGATATCCCAATTATAATAATTTCGTTGTCTGTCTGTTCGTTCATCCATCCGTCCGCATAACTTTGTGTAACGTCCGTAACTTTTTTATACTAAAATTTTTTTGAGAATTTTTTTTTCGAACATTTTAAATAACTTTTTTCGGACATTTTTATTTTAAAATTTTTCAACCGAACCGAACTGACATGTAAAAGTACCATCATTTTTGATGGATTACGGCTATAAAAATATATATATTATAATATATATATTTTTATAGTATAAAAGTATAAAAACCATGGCCATAAAAATAAGTCAACAAGTTAACTTTCCTGGAGTACCTACCTGGAAAGTAAGATTCAATCAGATCTACTAAAATATTTCTAAGATTTTTATCAAAATGGTTTAGATTAGACTAGTTGTACTAATAGTTGTGGTTGTAGTTGTGAAGTATCAATGCTGTATATAGTATGGATAGCTTTTAATGATGATAATTCAGTTCAGCAGTTAGGAAGAGTACAATCATCAAATGAGTTGAATTCTTCTAATACACTTTCTCAAAAAGTAGGTATCCTCAATGAGACTCAGTTGTCCTTTGATGCATCAACCATTGATTTAAATTCAACTACAACAGTGGATCCAACAACAGAAGTAATATTCTGCACAATAAAAGTGTAGTCTGGCCAAAGAAAAAAGTAGTAATACTATGCATAAAAGAGAGTATATTTCTTCTGACAAGTTCTATAATGGCAGTTAAAGAAGCAGAAATGGAAGGCAAGGAAGAGAAAAACAATTAAGAAAAGATGAATGAAAAAAAAGCTGGCAGTTTGAACAAAAGAAAAAAAACTCTTCTGTTTTGTGTCTTTGGCCAAAAACGTCGTAAAAACACGGCATATTATCCCAGAAGATACAAACCAAAAGATTCTGAGCAGCCGTGAAAACCTAAGAACATTCATAAAAAAAACAAATGAGGAAAGTTGCGGATATATCAAATCAAGATCTTCGGAAAATGAAGAATTAGAAAGAAGTCCAAAAGAAGGAGACTACGCACTATAAAATTCAAAAGTAGTAAAAATATTGTACCCTGTTGCGTCGGAAGACAATGATAATGGTTGTGAAATAATTTATCTCAGGAAAGGAATGAAGAGTACCTAATACATTTGTTGTGCCACAAATACCTAATCTGGCATCTGTTGCAGAAAATAGTATTAAAATGATAATGTCATTACCTGCTTCCACAAATGGGACTAAATTTCTTCCTAAAAATGTACTCAGGTTTTCACGGCCATTCAGAATCTTCTGCATGTAGTTTTTTGAGATATTCTGCCATGTATATCTGACCTCTCTGGGCGATGTTTCGGACCTCATTGCAGGGTCCATCATCAGGGCTGATGAGATCCGTAACATTGGCCAGAGAGTTCAGATACACATGGCAGAATACCCCAGAAAACTACAAGCAGAAAATTCTTACTTATCTTTTCAAATTGATCTGTCAAATTGATGTGTGGCATTAAAAGTTACCTCATTCTTTAGCTGTAGGCACGCCAAGATCATAATTATAATAAAACTCATAATTTTCCTATAGTTACTTACCTATCTTGTTTTATTTTTATTCTAAATATTAAGAAACCTTATAAAAACTGAAGTGGCCAGAACTGGCACAATGACTTGGCCAAAACTAGATAAAAAGTGGCCAGAACTGGCACATTAAGACACATTTCAAGTTTGATGTTTCTATTTTAAATTATATTAAATTTTATATTTTTTTTCTACATTTTCAAAATGAATGTGCTATATGGGAAAATTTAAGAAAAATCGTTTCTGACTATTTTTGAATTTGTAGTGATGCACAGTTGGCAAAAAATATCTTAAAGTGGCCAAAGCTGGCCCCTCAACCCTATCTAGGAATTTTAATGAAAAATAAAAAGAAGTCAATAAAATGTCCATGTAATTACTTAAATGTTTACACATGAATTACATTCTCTAGTTTTAACTTAATGGATTAGCTGCAAAATAATCGGCTTTTGTTACGAATCGTTTTTGCGTTTTAGCGAGTATCAACATCGAGGTGCGACTGAACCGACATGTTCGCACCGCCATCCATGAGAAATAGCGAGTATCGACATCGAGGTAGCGAGCTAAACCGCGACCGCGAGGTATCGCAGTGAGGCATCTTCGGCATCCTGAGGTTCTTACTTCATAAACATGTATTTAAAATTAAACACAAATCTATTAGAAATATGTATCTCTGAATTAAAAATATATATTATATATTTTTAATTCAAATTGTATCAACCAAATTCATCCTAAACATCTGTTGAAAACTGAAATACCTATCTACTAGAAAAATTTGTGGACAGTGAAAACCTGCATATGTATACAATAATTTGCAATAAATAACAATACAAATTACAATAAATTGCAACAATACACCTAAATGTCAAAACTCGTAACAAGTGCGCTCTCTGTAAAAAAAATATAAAAAACAATCATAAAGTGCAGTTTAAGTGAAAAATATTAGTTCAGAACAGAAAGGAATACGCAGTGGCAGTTTTGTTATAATCAGTGTTCCAGTCTAGTGAGATTAATGCACATAATCTGTGTTTTTATTATATGTCAAACACTCTTTGTATTTCAACAAAACACTTGCGCCAATACGCGCAATTAAAATATTTTCTACCGTGCCGACCATTCAAGGCTGTATTCTTGAATCAAATTATCGTATACTCAGCACCATCACTGTGCTCCCTCCAAGGGCTCCAAACTAAGCGGTCCGCACCATCCAAATAACATATTTAATTACATTCATCTACTTGATTCATTCTCATCAATATGGATTTATTAATATAGCTAAGGATGCAGTCAACATACTAACTAGCTTAGTCATTGTGATGTACTCGTACTGGGTCAGGCGGGTAATAATTAATTAGTAAATACTTTGAGTGACAGCGATGCAACTTTACTTTATTTATATGTACGACTGACAGCAACTAGGTACAATAATACTACGAGGGATCTGGACGCCCGTCGTAGCGACGACGCGCCTTAAAAGCCAAACGATGTCGACACCAACCGATCCGTTCATTGGCCGCTGGTGACGACATCCCCGGCGAATCAACTGCCGCCCGCATGACAACACTTTTAACTCGGCCAGTCAGGAGGGCCGTCATCTGTTCACTTTACTGTGACGTGTATAACCACAATTTATGAATACCTACTATACTATCCCACAAATAAGTTTAGCAAGGCTCAAATTGCAAAAATTATACCGAAAACTGATGACATAATGAGCACCATCAGTCAAATGTCCGCAAAGATGGCAAGTATTGAGGGTGAACTAGCCGCATACAAGAACATGATACAGAAGCAAACAATCATTAACTTTTCATTAATACGTCATTAGCGACCAATCTCCCTGAAAAAAATGAAATTGTGAAACTATCACAGAGATTAACGAAAGATCCATTAGAGAAAAAAGCATTATTATTCATAATCTTCCCGAGAGTAATTCCTCTACCCAAGTCGAAAAAATCAAGGACGATTTTACAAATGTCACGAACATGCTCTCCCAAATAGATAGTACTATCCAGAACCAGGAGATAAAAGTGTATAGACTTGGCTAAGTAAGGAGCACACCCAGACCTATCAAAATTGAATTTAGCGAGCGCAAATGGCCTAAAATAATCCTTAGTAAAAAGCATATACTTAAGAATATAACAAGACCTCACAGTTATGCAGCGGAAACACCTTCAAGCTGTTAGAGAAGAACTAGAGAACCGAAAAAGAGAGGGTGAAGTCGACATAACTATTAAATATAAATAATGTACCAAAAATCGTCAACACTCGACCAAAAAACTAAATACGATGTTGAAGGATGTCAGAATGTTAGAGGACTAAGAACTAAATTGGACTGTCTTAAACAAAATTTACCCACACTTGATCATGAATATACGAAACATGGCTAAACCCTGATATTAGAAATGAGGAACTAGGCTTCTACTCACAACATATTCACAGATGTGACAGAAACGCACAAACCAGCGACAAGTTAGGAGGAGGTGGAACTTTGGTATCTGACAGCACTAAGTTATCATCGAAGAAATTAAAATGTATTAATACCAATATTGAACATTTCGTCTTGATATCAACTAAAAAAGAAAAAATCATCATTGGATGTACATATATACCACCTTTTTCAGACCCACTCACATATAGGCAACACTTTCAAGACGTGGAAGCTATAAAAACAAAATGTTCTGATGCTACGATTATTCTCACTGGAGACTATAATTCACCGTGCATTGAATGGGATATTAATAACGATAAAACATATACCAGTGTCATGAACAATAGTGCGCACAAATTAATTGGGATGTCATGTTTTTTTAAATCTTCGTCAGGTGAATTATGTTAACAATGTAGACAGTCGTCTTCTTGGTCTCGTACTAACGAACTCCGAAAATATCCAGGTGCTACAAGCTATGACAATATTTTAACGGCCGATAAGTATCACCCACCCTTAATCATTAAATATCATGATATTCAAATCACTAACTTTAATTGTGCAAATGATGTTTTAAACTTTCACAAAGCAGACTTTTCCAAAATCAATGACTTTATATCGTGTGCTGATTGGAAATTTTTACAAACATGCAAAGATATCAATCAATCAATAGATCAATTCTACCGAATCATCAACAAAGCGATAGAATTATTTGTCCCTGTAACAAAAAAAAAATTGAATTGTACCCTAAATGGTTTACAAAAGAATTAATTGAAATGATAAGAAAAAAAACTCTCCCATATATATATGTATAAAATAACTCGAAAGGTAATTGATTTCTTAGAATTCTGCCAACTACGAAATAAAATAAAACATTTATCAAAAGCATTGCTTTAATAAGTGCATAAACCGCAAACAATGTTTAAGTTCTCATATTTTATCTAATTAAGTTTGAATAAAAAAGAGTCAGGTATTTTTTTATTTAAAATATAATAGAAACCTGAAAAGTTTATGGATAACATTTTTACATGATTCAATACAAGGAATATAATAATAATATAATTTAGATAAAGAATCATTTTTTTATAGTTGAGCGAGTTTTAGCATTTTTGTCACATCTATTTTGAAATTGTCAGTGGTCAGTTGTTTGGTCTGTTGTGGCAGGTCGTTGTATAGTTTTAATCCGTTGAAAATTAGCCGGGATTGTCCTGTTTTTGTTTAAGCGTGTGTTATGTGATATTTTTGAGCCATTCTAGTGTTGTGTTGGTGTTTTTCGAGTATTTTGTGTAATTTTATGTCTTCGTCTTGTATTTCGCCAATTGCTAGTCTGTGAATGATTTTAAGTGTTTCGATTTTTGTAATGCTTTCGATGTTTAATTGTTGTGTTATATGGAATACAGTTTCAGTTGGTATCCGGTATTTCAGATCATAGACCATTTTTAGTATTTTGTTTTGCTGTCCTTCCTACCAGAATGCATTATAATGATAAAACTGCTGACGACCCTCAAGGTGTGGTTGATTTATTCGCCGAATGTTTCACTAAAGTCTATAATAATACTGTTACCACTGATATACCAATTACATTACATCAATTAACCAATAAAATCGGAGAAATAATTGTCGATAACAACGACTACAGCTTCCACGAACAGGATGTAGACAGTATGATAAAACAACTCGACCAAACAACATCAGCAGGTCCAGATAACGTTCCTCCACTACTGTTAATTAAATGTAGGAACCAAAGATGTAAGAACGAATGCATTAACAAAATTATGTAACCTTTCTTTGCAGTCCGGAGTGTTCCCTGATAAATGGAAAATAAGTTATATATGTATCTCCAATTTTCAAAAATGGTGATACAACTGTTACAACAAATTTCAGGCCTATATGTATACAGTCCGCGATTCCAAAATTATTCGAATCAGTATTCTTAAAGAAATTTATTTTAGTTAAAAGTTTTATCCCCTTTAAAACATGGATTTGTAAGCGGGAAATCAACGCTTACAAACTTATTTTTATACAAACAGTATATAAATAAGAATATGAATAATCACTTACAGACGGATGCGGTATATACGGATTTTAGTAAAGCATTCGACAAGGTATCACACAAAGTATTATTAAAAAAATTAAAAGCCATGGGAATGAGCAATCACACCTTGAAATGGATTGAAAGCTATCTAATTTCTAGAAATCTCTTTGTCAATATATACGATTATAAATCCTTTCCATTTGAGGCATCCAGCGGTATACCTCAAGAGTCCCACCTTGGGCCTATCCTATTTTTACTTTTCATAAATGATATTGTTGACATTTTCTATGGAGTTTATCTTTTGTTGTTTGCAGATGATCTTAAAATATATAAAGCGACCTCAAACATAAATGACTGTATTACTTTGCAAAATAACCTAAATCTGCTTTATACGTGGTGCTGCAATAATGAACTAGGTATATCTTAATGTGGAAAAATGTAAACTAATAAGTTTTAATAGAAGTAAAAACAAAACCATATATACTGGATTAACAATATTGATCTATGCAGAGTCTCAGTTATTCGGGTGTGCTTTTTGACGAAAAACTGTACTTTATTCAACATTATAACGAAATCTGCAACAAAGCAATGAAATCCTTAGGATTTGTGTTAAGTACCGCAAAAAACTTTAATTCGCTCCGCTCTCTTACTACATTATACACATCCATTGTAAGAAGTACATTGGAATACAACTCAACTTTGTGGTCTCCTTACTATGACACACACTCTAGGAAAATAGAAAGAGTATAACACAATTTTTTGAGATTTATAAATTTTAAAATGCGTATTCCAATAGAAAGCATAAATTATGATAATTTAATGAATGTATGTACTTCATTTGAAGAAATTATCATACAGAACAGATGTCAGCGACTTAGTGTTCCTGTTTAAAATTATCAGAAGTATGTTGGAGTGCCCTGAACTGATTCAGATGGTCTCGTATAATATACCGAGATATCACGAAGTATTCTTTGTAGGGACCCACAGGAATAACTATGCATTAAATTCACCATTAACACGCATGCATCGCATTGGAAACGAATTCTCGGAATTTGTAGACATCATACCCAAATTAAAGAAACACTTAGACTATATGCCAATAGAATAAATTACATTTTAATGTACTAAATTTTACTTATGTTTTGTTCCTCATATTGTATATTCCCATATATATTGATTATATTTATTGTTAAATTATTTTATATTGTTTTTACATTTATTGTTATTCCTTTATGTTATTCCCATATATATTGATCATTTCTATTGTTAAATTATTTTATACTGTTTATTTATATTGTTTTTACATTGCTACATTTATTTTGTAACATTTCATATCTTTCATTTATCTCAAATATGTTTATTTATAATAATATATTTAAAAATATATATATTTACAGTGTTTTATAGTAGGTATATAAAAATCTTATTAACCTTCATGATCTGTAAAAGCCCACTATGACGTTGATTAATAATGAATAAATAAATATGAAATTTGAATATTTTCTCACCATCTATTAGTTGTATGAGCAACTACATCAAGATTGCCTTTTACATTAAGAGTAAAGTTTAAAGATGTACAACTGGCAGCTACTTCCATTAGATAAAATGATCTTTCAACTTCAAACCATTGACCTACAAACTATGAAAAGAACAATATATAACTGTGTACATCTACATGTGCTTATTGAATAATATTTATTTATGTACACTTACTCTTGTTTTGTTGAAATGTGGTAATGAAGGATACCTCGGGCATTTTCCCAAACCAGTTGATATTACCGTGTTTGGGTATGTAAATAAGATTAATACGAGTGCAACCACCCGCAAAATATTAACTATTATTCCATTGAATAGTATCATATTTTCATTCAATTTTATTTAGTAGCTAGTAAACTGTAATTTTTGTACCAATAAAAAATTTATTACATCAACTTTAACCATACCCACAGTGTTGATTCAATTTACCCCGTTAAAACTGTTTTAAACAGGACAAACATATGCAGCTGATGTCATAAAGGTCACACTTTGTATGCACAACTAATATACAGGGTCCCGTAAGACTTCCTTCAAAATCAAAGAAAATTATACTTAAAATTTTGCAAAGGTAGGTAGGTATATGTTATTGCCTTCTGAGGGCAAGCAATTTATAAATTTAAATAAATGTCTTTCTTACTTTTTTCCTTATTTTATTTTCTTAAAATATATAAACACAATATATAAAACATATAAACACATTTCTTAAAATATATATATAAAAAAATATTCACTATTCTATACTATTAAAAACACTATTCTTCATGCGATACTCGGTCTTTTGCTGCCCGTTTACAATTATACTCCAGCAGAAAGTCCTTAACATCCATGGTTACACGATCCCCCAGTGAAGCCTTGGTTTCCTAATCAATCTTTCCTCCCTGGATTTCCACAAAATTTTTTATTGAAAAAAAAAAAGTTAAAAATTATAACTTTGTTTACATTCACTATTTGATTATGTATAACAATTAGAACATTTTCGATGCTAACGCATCATCTTCAGTAATGTTAACTTAAAACTAAAGGACGGCGTGAGGAGTGGGGTGAAGATTGGAGTCCGGTGGGTATGTAGGCGTAGTCATTAGGCGCAGAAGAGGGGACGTAATAGATGAATATTGAATACATTTTTTGTTTTTATTAATCGCTAAGTTTTCTAAAATATCTAGTTTCTTTCTTTTTTACATATGTTTATTGAATCTATGCTATTACTGTCGAGACGATGATCTTCAGTTCTTGTGTGGTCTGTCATTTCTGAATTAATTGTAAAAAAAATTATTCCCCTCAAACAAATCAATCGCAAACTCTGCAAAATATTCCTCGTGATTTTTTGTTAATTATTCTCATACACAAAATGCTGTGCTTGTCTACTATACATTTATGACGCACAAATTACAGGTGGAATTATCCTTTTAGTTGCTTCTGCAAATAATTTGGGTCTAACTAGGGCATTCGAACCGGGTAGAACCGAAACCGAGTACCCGGGTACCTGCCATGCTTTTCATGGAATCGAAAACCGGGTAATTTTCAACGGGTATACAGTTAATTTCATTTAAGAAATTTTTTCAATTATTTAAAATTAAACGGAAAAGCCGAAAAGGCGTTCTTAAACGACTAACATCTTTGAATGACAAAAAAAGGGACAGCAATTAGCGGCCTATAAATTTTGAGATAAGCGAATGCATAGATAAGGGTTATTTTAAAAGGATGCAGGTAAATACTAGCTGTTTATTTTTGTGCTCGCAAATGTGGTATTTCCCAAACTATTTTTATCTACATTGCATTGACCGGCCGATGAGCCGCGGCCCGAGGATTCTGGGCTTTCCTCGCGATATCCGTCGTTTTATGGTTAATCAGTCCTTTTGTACCTGAAACATTGGTATATATTGCCTGCAAATAGAAAAATGCGATTTCAGTTAATCGTTAAGCGAGCAGTCGACTAGACATCCTTCAAGACACGTCAAGAATCGCGAACATTCTTTAAAAATATTTTAATTTTGAAGTATCGTAAGCGTGTAAAAAAATGTACGTTTACATGATAGTGATGGCAATTTCTTTTTTTTCACTCTTTTTTGATTAATAAAATTTAAAAAAATATTAAAATATCAGTATGACGTATGACATTTTTAAAAGCTGATAAATAAAAATCCTTGTCATGCATGGGAAATAATTTTTTTTATACCTGCAACAAATAATAATTATTTGTCACATTTATTATTACATTTTTCATAAAAATTTGGAAAAAAATGTCGTATTTTTTTGTAAACACTAGATTATTATTTGTATTTTTAATATTTTTTAAATATATTTTTATAAATAAGTCATAAATTTCCAGACACCGCTAACTCCATACCAAAGCAATTAACAGCAGGTCAAGTAATTTATACCTTATTGTGTGAGATGTTATTACCTACACTGTTAGTTTTTCTAGAAAGTTTGTTTATATTTATATACAAACATTCTAGAAAAACTAACAGTGTAGGTAATAACATCTCACACAATAAGGTATAAATTACTTGACCTGCTGTTAATTGCTTTGGTATGGAGTTAGCGGTGTCTGGAAATATACGACTCAAATCATTAAAAATAATAAGCCCTATAATATATCTATAATTATGATTTATAAAAAATTAAATATATCATGTCATATTTAATCAAAGATTCAAATATAATAAAAATTGAACTCTCAACGGCTTACAAAAGTAGTTTATTTAATAGCTTACAAAAATTACATGGAACCAAACCGGGTACCCGGTTCTTCCTCGAAAAATACCCGTAGAATTGGGTAATGAATTAGGCCGGGTATTTGGATGCCCTAGGTCTAATCATTCCATTACTACCCACCATATGCTTCCCACTATCTAGGATCATGCACATCAACACATAAAAAGTGAACAGACTCTAAAAAACAAGACCATAAAGAAATTTATTATACAATTTTCTGAGCGTTTTTACCTTGGAACCCCATCTTATACGAATATGTAAAAACCCTAGCAAACTGTGAAGATGACATTCTCTCTAAATGCGAGAGGCCAAAAATGCTTCTCTTTTCAAACTAGTTCCTGCCCATTCTCACAGTTTTTATTTTAAACCATATTATGTACCTATATAATTTTTAATCATATTATGAAAGAGTAGGGCGTCTTCATTTGTCACATGGTACTCCCATGAGATTCAAGACCCCTTTATATCTTCTGAAAAATTATAAACAATTTCTATCCCCCTTTTTCCTAAAAGAATATTGAAAAAATCTATCTTTAAATAAAATAACTTTTGGTTTAACACCACTTTATTGAGTTAAAACCAACTAGTTTCGACTCACAACTGAGTCTTCATCAGGGTTCAGATATTAACTTAATATTATATTAACTAATAAAGTGGTGTTAAACAAAAAGTTATTTTATTTAAAGATATTATGTCGCACCACAATGTGTTTGCTTCGTGTGAAAATGAAAAAATCTATTTTTTATATGGGAAGGTAGGTATGGAAGTCTTTTTAGGGTGTTTATGGCTCTCGACAATAATAATTAAAAGCTGAAGCAGAAAGAAATGCAATTTTAATCTCTTCATATTACATTTTGGTGACTCCTAAAACACTCTCAAATAAAATTGTCTCAAGCTTAGGTCTCTCACTGTGATCAAATTAGAATAGGTCCACCGCCTTCCCGAATGGAATGAAAATAAAGGAAAGAGGTCTGATCTTCATTGTCAGGCGAGAGCAATTCAATACTAGTAGAATCCCATATGTCCAATTTTGCTAAAATTTAGGTTTATTAAAATCTCCATAATGCTAATATTTAGGTTAATTAAAAATATATATGTACAAAGGTAATATATTAATACATAAGTTATAATTAAGGTTTATTTAAAGGTAAGTAACTGAAATTTGTGTGAAATCAATATTTAAAACAAACTTAATAATTTACAGGACAGCCTGTGTACAAACATAAATTATTTCCAACAAACTGTAATGTATTCTCTAATTAATTATTCATATTCACAATAATATAAACCTGTCAAAATAAAGAAAAATTTGGTCACACAAATATCAAGAGAAATTTAATGTTTTGATTAATCCACTTCATTAATTGTATTATAACAATTAACACTACTAGGTAGTGGCCGTGGCCAATGTTTTATTGCATTATAGCAGAAATATCGGCTTGAATTTAATATTTGGACACTTTGGATGTAGAAGTTAATAGATGTGTATGAAACAAACTGATTTCTACCAAGCTTGACGAAGCATACAATGTTATGTAAGTACAATGTTATAATGCGTTAAGTACAATGTTATATTGGTCAGGACATGACTATTATGATAATGCAAACTGTTGAGAATAAACCCGATACTCTGTTTTTTGAATTTAAGACATAATGCTAAAAAAGCTCGATTGCCACGAATGTGATGAAGAGATTCAACAGTGGATGGATATCGACGATGAAGATCCCAGGTACCAAATTAGGCAGGATAGCAAAATTTTAGACCTCATGACTAGTAAGGCTGACGCCACCGCTAGCACCTCATCAACTACAAGTTCAGATAATGAAGATGAAAACACAATTGGTGCTTCTGAAGCGTTTACTTGCTTAGATATTGCCTTGCGTTGGTTTGAAACACAAGCTGAAAGCAACCGGTATCAAATATCTGTCCGTAATAAGTATGTGACCTAGCCGCTCTTAAGATTTGAGATTTTTAAGTGTCAATTGTACCTAGTATGTACATACATGTTTTATCACAAGATTGTCTGCACTTTTTTTTTGTTTAATTCCTATTTGTCATTAAAGATATAAATGTAAATATGGTTTTCATTCACCTGTACGTAAATATGTATGGCTGAATCAATACAGTTCGATTATTTATTTATTTATTTATTTTACGTTTCAACAGGCCAGGAGGCCCAATTACAGAAGCGAAATACATCACAAAACACCCAGGCTTGAGTAAATCACATTGATTAAATTGTGACCTCACCGGGAATCGAACCCGGAACCCTCGGTGTGGGAATTATCCGAAAATACCGGTTTTTCGAACACCCACGTCCCCCGATAAGTTCGGATAATCGATGCTCTACTGTATCACAATAGAGTGTAACCTATATATCACATAACAAACATTGGGATACCTTTCACTTTTCTGTTAATAAATTTTGAGATTTCAGTGCCTTATGCGAAAAAGTTGGATAGATATTCCAACGCAGAATCCTATTCCGCATAAAGCAACATAACTAGTAAATTCTCATGTATTGCTTTAGAATTTTAATAACTGATTGTGTTTATATAAATATTATGTATGAAGAACGCGAGGAGTGGCTCCGATTAATGCATTTCCACAGACCAGCCCAGCGCGTCCGGCCCTTGTGAGTCATATTTTCTGTTGCCAAAGCTTTGTTATACCTGTCTGTATTAAGAGTATTTATAAATATTTAAACTAAATTTATACCAAGCAAAAATGTCTAATTTTGGCTAGAAGCTTCGCCATCAGGGTCGCATCTCCGGGTAGTGATGGGCCGAGTCGTATTTTTTTTATCCCATCCATCCCAGTCTAAATTAAATTGAAACATTGATTTTTTAGTGGCTTTGCAAAACAATGGAACCTTTTTTCCCTCCACAAACTTATTTTTAACTTAATCCTTATCCCTAGCAACAGTGGGTATGAACAGCTAGTTCAAAATATTTTTAAATTTGACAAAACTGAAAAAAATACTTGTCAAAAAAATTTTTTTTTTTTCGCAAAGTGAGAATGACAAATATGTCAATATCGGAACTTTAGTTATAGAAATGCCGCAATCTTTGTAGTAGCATAATAAATATTACGTTTTTGAAATGATTTCTTGAAATATGCAAAAATACAGACATGAATGGAGTTTTGGTGAATTTGGCAATCAATCGCACACCAATTTTTTATTGTTGTATTATTAATTTCAAATGAATGGGGTTCCGCATAATTTGAAATGTTTTTTTGGATCCCTTGTATTTCGAATTAACAAGGTTTTACTGTACCTACCACAGAAAGTCTACATAAACATATCAATTTCATAATTTAATATAAGTGAGAGAAGGGGCAAGACGAAAGAAACCTAGTGACTCTTCATTCAACAAAGAAAAAAAATACTCTATGTAGGTTTCACCACCAATTTTTTACTAACAAAATAAATACGAGTTAAAAACTCTAAACCGGGAAATGTTTTAAAGGTAAAAAAATGATACATTTAGTATTTATAAAATAAAATTTATTTTTCAAACTAAAAATCTATATAGGTACATAGAATCTATTAACAGGGACCACAGATGTGTAAAAATTAAAATCTGCATATATGTCTGTATGTATAAATACACTCATAAACTATAATATATAGTACGACCACTGTAAGAACGGGGTTGAACTAATCTGCACATAAATGCACTTGGAGAGGGTGTGACTTAATCCAGTGTATGGTTAATTAGCTTCAGTTGACGCTCAAAGCTTGACAAATCATCTTCGGATAGGTGCGCGTGGTCGAAATGTCAGCTGCATTCTTACAGTGATCATGCTTTGCATAAATCATATTATACTTAAAAATTTAAATTTAAAAAAAACTAACCCATAAAAACCGAGTTTTTATTTTCCCCCTTTTCTCATTGACACAGGTTTCGCGCTTACTCCACGCGTCGGGCTTGAAAATTAAACAACATATAAATTGTTAAAATTTCGAAAATTGTACTATAATTATTAAAAAATTTTAAACGAAAATTTGTTACATCATTTTTATCGTCGCCACAAGTCTGACTGCAAAGTTTCAGCTCGATTCGATCAGGGGAAAAGGGTTAAAAATCGATCCAAAGTTTTTTCAGGAGACAAGCAGAGGCTACGAGTTAAAAGAAAGGGAGTAAAAATAGCATAAAATGCTACAAGATACAAAGAGTTAAGGTTGTCATTACGGTCGTTAGACATATTTAACTGTAAATAGTTGCGGATATTTTTTTTTTAGCACATTTAAATGGCCAACATCCACATATCAAATTCACCATGGAGGTTGAAAAGGATGAAATATTACCATTCTTAGACGTTCAAGTGCAACGAAGAGAGGATGGCAATCTGGGACATGCTGTAAACAGAAAACCAACGCACACAAACAGGTACCTACACAAAACCTCGCATCACCATCCAGCGCAACTGAGGTCGGTCCCCACAGCATAATATTAACACAGCATAATTAATAACACGGGCTAACAGAATTTGCGACAAAGAAAACATTGCCTCGGAAAGAAAAACAAGATGCACTCATAGGTAATGGATACTCTCCGAACGTACAGACATCAAGAAAACGATCTAGCATATGCAATGTTCCAAGAAATAAAGCATACTTACCTTACACCAGAGGTATTACTGACAAAATCAGTCGGGTGTTGTTGAAATTAAATATAAAAACAGTTTTCAGCCCCCATAGTTCGATCTCACGTATATTAGGTAGTGTAAAAGATAACACACCGTTCAAGTCTCCAGGTGTATACAGAGTGCATTGAGATTGTGGAGCGTTCTACATAGGACAAACCAAACGCAATATCGTTACACGATTGAAGGAACATATCGGAGCAATTAAAAACAACAATTCCAGTATATCGGCAATCTGCGAACATGCATCCAAAGGGAATCTCTGTCACTTCATCAGATTTGACAGGACAAAAATTTATCGACAGAACTGCACCTTATACCCAGGTTACTGAGGGAATCCATTGAAATATGTATACAAACATCCCAATTTCAATAGATATGACAGTTACAAACTATCAAGTATTTGGCGCTCTGTTCTTACGACATTGATTCAACCCTTGAGAGACGTCAGTACATATAGTACATATTGCACACTGACGACCTCTACTGTAGAAGAAGTGGACACTCCACAACAAAGTGCATATAATTTGCAGCCTCGAAAATCGTAATCAGTCCGCCTTCTACCTCTGTGGGTAAAGGTCGTCCTCCTAATGATGTTGAATAAGCATTCAACGAAACGTTGAGAATTGTTTATCGGAAAAACATACGGTTCGTATAAAATATTCGCAACTATTTACAGTTAAAGATACAAAGATGATTAAGTTTCTGAACAGATGACATACCTTCAGCCTTTCTTATTTTATAATTATTTTGCCATATATCACTATTTTTTTGAGTAATGTAACATACATATTTCTAACAATTATGAATAAAAACACTATTTTTATCACAACACTATAGACTGAGATGTGTGGGAGTGGATGTCTGATGTATGGACAGGCAAATCAATAGAAACTAGATTCAATGAACATTCAAGGAACATAATAATAACTTTTCAAATATGCTAACCATATTATAGAAAATAACCACACATTTAAAAATACAAATATAAACATCCTACATAAACAGACATATGACCTAAAACAAAATAATGTAGAAATATTTGAAATTCATAAAAACCTAAACACAACAAATGTATAAATCCATATGGATAGTTGGGCTTTTGCATCTATGCGCCACAAATAACATCATCAATAATAAAATAGGTAGGTAACCCTTCATATCACCCCTTCTCACAATGTTCCCTCTCTTTCACTTCCTAGAAACAGCCTCCACTTCTACTGAACCCACAACTCATACATCAGACATCCAATCCCACACACCTCAGCCTCAACTCACCCGAAGAAGGAAACTGAGGTTTCCGAATTATGTGATACTCAAAAATAAAATAGTGGAAAAAAACAACAATAGTGTTTTTATTCATAATTGTTAAAATGGATTTCCACAAAGTAAATTAACCACATTGAATTGCTTGTACATATTTCTACACTACATGCTATTTGATCATGTAATTTATAATTGCATCCTTCACCATTTCATATTAAGAGGCATTTCCAACTTTTGAACAGCATGATACTCTGTGTGAAGCAATGCTTTCGCTTTGTCTGAATCTGGTCCATCTAACCACTCTGAATATAATTTATTTGCTAATTTATTGGTAGTTGGGGACCCTTTTGGAAGTTCTTTGTACATTTTTTCTAAGCTATTTACTAAATCCTTGTAGTTTTCACCAATCTGTGGTCTTATCTGGGCTCCGCCATTTAAACAACCTGTAATTATAAATTATAGAATAAAAAATATATAAATATTATATATATTTTGACGAACTTTTTTCTGGGGGAACCCGCGTCAAACAGTCCTGAAAAAGACTTTTAAACTCCCGACATTTCGAACAGGTAACACTGCTCATTCACAAGGGCCTCTTATTTTGAGTCCTGCCCAAAACTGGACGAGTAAACCCGACTGAGAACAAAAGTGAATTAAAATCCTAATTGGTGCTAAAAATTATTGATTTTTATTTATTTGTTTAATAGCCGACTTTGGGAAGGGGTTTACTAATTGGTTTACTAATGGTCTTTACTAATTGGTTTTTCTATTATTTTTGAATTTTGTGGGTTAATTTTCAAAGTTGGGTTTAACCCACAAAATTCAAACAAATAAATAAAAATTAATAATTTTTATCACCAATTAGGATTTTAATTCACTTTTGTTCTGGCTCTTGCCCCGAACGGTCGGGTTTACTCGTCCAGTTTTGGGCAGGACTCAAAATAAGAGGCCCTTGAGAATGAGCAGTGTTACCTGTTCGAAACGTCGGGAGTTTAAAAGTCCTTTTCGGAACTGTTTGACGCGGGTTCCCCAGAAAGTAGTTCATCATCTTTTACCCACGAAAACCTTAAATATAATATATATATTTTATATATATATCTAGTCCAGAAGACCCATGATGTTAAGTTTGAGGTTTCTGCGAGCGCTCATGTGTAGAACGCTTGGGTCTTGTGGACTGGATTGCACTTTAAATTCAAGGGTAGTTTCCATAAGGAAACCTAGGCAAGATGTCACTCGACATTGTTGAGGCTTGGCCTCAAAAGTTACGGTAGAACTGTACTTGTCACTACATCAGTGGGTAAATTAATCTCCCACCAAACAGACCACCTCTCGAGATTAATTGATTAATTGAGAAAGTGAAATAGAATACCATCATCTGTGAATAATAAAGTTTTCAGTGATGTTATTATTTAGGATGCTGATGTCATTTGTTATTTTCATTCTCATATTTTTCAAAATCACAGATTTGATTCTTAAATACAGTGTCATAAGAAATAAAACAGACAAGCAGACCACAATATCTTTGAAAGCAAGATAAGGAGATGGTCACATGCATTAATGTGGGGTTATTGTTTCTTGAGATTTTATATTACATATAATATTTTTATAAGTCTAGATAAGAATATTGTCGTGGGATTACTACTGTGGGAGATAAATAAAACACTCAGAATTACTAAATGTTTTATTTAACACAAACAAGTCACTGATCACAACCTTACCTTAACTGAATCAGTCTTATGATTGTATGTATGTATTATATTGTATGTATGACAGTATGAATCAGTACAAAAATACTACATACTTCATACGCATGTTTCCTAGACTTGAGCAAGGCCTTCGACAGAGTTTCTCACCCTTTACTTTGGGCAAAACTCAGGGAAAGAGGCATACCATCGGAGGTAATACGTATCCTCGACTCGTGGCAAGGCCAATAGGAAAATCAAGTAAGGTGGAAAGACAGTCTTTCCGAACCTGTCCACATGACAAGCGGCGTCAGACAGGGAGGGTGCATGTCCCCGATACTGTTCAACCTTTAAATAAACGAACTCACTCAAAGGCTAAACAACACGGGGGTAGGCTGTCACATCGGAGGACAGTGTCTAAACAACATCAGTTATGCTGACAATAAGAGGACTATGCGTTCTTCTAAAGGTCTGTGAAGTGTTTGCTGAAGAAACAAACATGCTCTATAACCCTAATAAAACAGCACAGGTTATAAAGTATGGTCAGGGCCCAAGAAGTATTTCTGCAGTTACCCTGAACGGTGTGACAGAAGGTGACAGAAAGAAAAAAATACCTAGGACACATAATCACCAATAACCTAATGGACGACGACGATATTGACAGGTAAAGACGAGCTCTCAGTGTCAAAAGCGAATGTGCTGTGTAGAAGGTTTCGTCTTTATAGCACCGCTGTAAAAAGAACGCTCTTCCTTGCCTTCTGTGCGACGTTGTTTACATGTGAACTCTGGACAAATTATAAAAAGAGCAGCATAGAAAGACTTCGCATACAATATAACAACGGCTTCCTTATGATGTTTGGCCTTCCCAGATACTGCAGCGCTTCCGGTATGTTCACTGAGGGGCGTGTTCCCGACATTGCAGCCCTCATAAGATCCAGGGTGGCAGGAATGAGGGAAAAGATATACAGCTCTGGAAATATCCTGGAAGCCCGCCTTACTCCAGCATCCAGCATTGATGCACACTGGAGAAAGATACTGGCCCCTCATAATCGAGATGCCATCATTCGCTAAAGCCGCTGTTATACGATATATTTCTATGACTTTTCTTCATGTTAATACTAATATCTATACTTGTTTTCTCTTCTCTTTTATATGATTTTCTTTTTTCTCTTCATTTTATATAACTAGCTGGTTGGCCCGGCTAAGCATAGAATTGTGTTGACGTCTCTTTTTTGCTGGTCTCGGCACCTGTGATATCGATTGCCTTGCTGGACCTTCTTCGCATTACCAAAATATCAACAGATATTTTAGCGCACAATCATAACACTCTAGAGAGAACTTTCCAAAACTTTCTAGAGCATTCCGAAATCTTATAGAACTTCCTGGAATCTTCTAGAACTTTCCCTTTCCAGAAACTTCTAAAGCATTATAATTCTTTCTGGAACCTCTAGACCCACCGACGCACTCCCCCACTCAGTTTGGAACCTTATAGATCTTTCTGATAGCTTGTAGAACTTTCTCCTTCCGGAACCTTCTAAAGCATTCGAGAACCTTAATGAACGTTCTGGATCCTTCTAGACTCACCGACATACTCCGCCACTCAATTTAGAACCTTATAGATTTTTGGGAATATTCTAGATTGTTCTCCTTCCAGAACTTTCTACAGCTTTATCTAACATTCTGAAATCTTCTAGACTCACCGACACAATCCACCAGTCAGTTTGGAACCTTATAGAACCTTCTGGAATGTTTTTTTCCAGAACCTTCTAAAGCATTCGAGAAACATCATGAACTTTTCCTTCCAGAATTTTCTAGCGCATTATCGAACATTCTGGAATCATCTAGACTTACCGGCACACTCCGCCATTCAGTTTGGAACCTTGTAGAATGTTCTTGAACTTTCTGCTTCCAGAAACTTGTAAAGCATTCGAAAACCTTCATGAACGTTCTGGAACCTTCTGGACACACCGACACACTCCACTACTCACGTAGGAACCTTATAGAACTTTTAATAATCTTCTAGAACGTTCTTCTTCCAGAACTTTCTAGAGCTTTATCGAACATTCTGGAACCTTATAGAATCACAGACACACTCCGCCACCAGAATTTTATAGACCTTTATCAAACGTTCTGGAACCTTCTCGACTCACCTCTTAGTATGGAGCCTTATAGAATTTTTGTGAATCTTCTAGAACACTCCCCTTCCAGAACTTTCTAGAGCTTTACTGGACATTCTGAAACATTCTTGACTCACCGGCACACTTCCTTTGGAACGTTATAGAACTTTTGGGAATTTTCTAGAACGTTCTCCTTACAGAACTTTCTAGAGCGGATTTTTCCGGAACTTTCTAGACTTACCGACACAGTTAGCGGACCCATTCTGGAACAATCTGAAGCATTTGCGGCTTCCCCATAACAAAACAATGTGCTAGAATGCACATTATCGTCACCCACTCCCACCTACGCTTAGCCACCCCCACCAAACTCGCACATTTTCAATGGGACACCAAGGGCTATCCACCACCATAACCACGAGGGGGTAGTATGTGGTTGTGAAGAAAACTTGGCGGATAGGGAAACACGGGTTTCTTTTTATATATATATATATATTGATATTGATTTAATGTATGTACCTACTTTTATGTGGAATGTGTGGGATTGCACGAACCTCCCCACATTCTGGAATAAAGTTATATTTATATTTATTTATTTTATGTAATTCAGACTATTTGTCACTATCGAGGAACTTCTAGACATTTTAACAGATGATTGTTACAGAAAACTTCTCAAACCCCCGGTAGATACTCTCGTAATTTTTTTGTTGGTTGATAGAATGCATTGCAGCAGCATCAGAATGGTTGATGGATCGCCATTCACTTGTTGCTTTTGTCTCCGGCTTCTACTAAATGTCAAAACAAACTAATCTCCCTGCACGTTTCGCTTGTGCTCGTGTTTCTGGTAAATTACTGTGTTTTCCAGACCCTACAAGTATTTTCCAATTCATTGTAAAATGTTCAGAATACTGGGATTAGTGTATGTCAACTTTGTGTAATTCTTTCTGATTCTCTAGTCTCGTAACAAAGCCTCACTCTCTTGAAGACCGTTCATCCCAAACAGAATCATCATTGTCTCCATGGTATTTGGTCAACAGGTCCAGATGTACGACTTTCATTTTTGTCCTTAGGCTTCGCTGCATTCTGTTGACGACTTCATTGATCCTTTTTACCATACTGTACTGTACCGTAAGGGCCTTCCCACGACGCCGTTAATTTCTTTCCTTCGGATTGGGTAATATAGCCAAACAAGCTTTCCAGTCTTGAAACCTGTTCCGGTTCAAATCGTAGTGTGTCTTCATTGTGTCAGTCACGGATTTGATCTTATGTCGAACTACCTGACGAACGCTTTCCATTCATTCTTTAAGCCCATCCGTGTAAATTTTTCGCCATCGATAGACATTGGAGACCTAAAAAGTAAATCTGAGAATAATCGTGTCTCTTACCCGAAAAGTATTGTGAGTCTCTGAACGACAGATCATTAAAAATAACGGTAATTACAGTATATCAACAACCTTTGTCAAATGCTGTTCCATGGTCCTGTTGAATCTCTCATTCCATTATCAACCATAACATCTGATTGGGGATGCAGTGGTGTCCTGGTTTTATTTATTTTCAATAACTGAAAAATATTCCAGAAGAATGTTGATTCAAAATTCCGTCCCTGATCAGAATGGAGTTCTAGCAGCTCTACCAGCACAAAATAATGACTGGTTAGGCGACGAATTATTAATGGATGCAGTCGGAGATTTTGAGCATCGGAAAATACTCTTGCAGTCTCTTCTCAAGTGTCTTACATTTTCGCAACTGAAGCATGTAGGCCACCCCTGTGGTCTCTCTGCAAATCCACATATTTCCACCATATTGGAGTCCAGCACTTTAACGATGGTATCGTGGATTCTGTTCAACAACGACGTCCAGAACTGGTCCACACAATGCTATGAAAGCAAATGCTGTCATCACAACAGTTCGAGAGCCGTTGCTTAGAATTGCTTGTGGTACGTGTTCCATGAACACTGTTCATTGAAAGTAGGTGGCTTCATTTTCATTGACATTGAGGAGGTCTCACCTACTTGAACCTTCTGACATCTTCTCACTTCTTCACTAAATTGTCAACATCCATCTAGGTCGGTTGAATAGTTTCGGCATCACATCTCATATCTTCTTGAAGGTTCCCGATGTCCTGTCTTGTTTCTTCGGTAACTTCTCAAAGATTTCAGACATCCACCTTTGTAGCTTCAAATTCTTTATGTTGCCTGTAAATATTGTCTGAAAGCTTCTTAATGCGCTTGAATTTAACATCTAGCAACATTCCGAATTTCCATTACTTCTTCCATTAGTTCTTAATGCCTTTGTTCCCGTTCTTCCCTTTCCACTAAACGCCTGCTCTTCCTTCTCTTTTGAATGATCCTCTATCCTCCAGACGTCTACGCTCCTGTTCCTCCTGTTCTTATCGACATTTACGCTCCTGTTCTTCTTGACATTTACACTCCTGTCTTCTCGACATTTATGCTCCTGTTCTTCTTGACATTCTTGTTCCTCCTTACCTTCTTGACGCTTACTGACTGCTCCTCCATTCGTCACTGTTGGCCATAAACTTCTCTTCGATTTCTTTAATTTCTCCAGTATCTTGCTTCTGACATCAAATGAATCGCGGCGATAGGAGACAAATAAACACTCTAAATTATTTAATGTTTAATTTAACACAAAAAAATTATCTGCACTGATCACGAACTCAACCGGCGCAGTATTCATGTAATTCAGACTAATTGTCACTAAAATAAAACACAAATTACTTTGCTTGCACCACTTTATTAGATACTAGTTATTCATACCCGGCGTTGCACGGGTTAAGGATTAAGCTTAAAATAAATTTGTGAGGGAAAACAATGTTTAGATTATATATCAGGGGAGGGGAAAGGGTAAAAGAACAGGGGGGAAATGTCACCAAAGTTCCTTAAGAATAAGTTTCCAAAATTTGAGTCCAATCGGTCGAACGGTTCAGATTTGCATTGAAAATATATTAGGGGGAAGGGATGGGGTAAAATAATTGGGGGGAAATGTCGCATATATTACCCGCCGGGTCTTAAAGAATAAGTATTCAAATTTTTGTCCGATCGGTCAAACGGTACAGATTTGCACCAAAAATATATCAGGGGAGGGGAAGCATTAAAAGAATATGGAAGAAATGTTGCCTATGTTACCCGCCGAGACCTCAAGAATAAGTTTCCAAATTTTGAGTCCGATCGGTCAAACGGTACAGATTTGCATCGAAAATATGTCAAGGGGAGGGGAAGGGGTAAGAAAATAGGGAGGAAATGTTGTCTATGTTACCCGCTGAGTCCTAAAGAATAAGTTTCCAAATTTTGAGACCGATCGGTCAAATGGTACAGATTTGCATCGAAAATATGTCAGGGGGAGGGGAAGGGGTATGAGAATAGGGAGGAAATGTTGCCTATGTTACCCGCCGAGTCCTCAAGAATAAGTATGCAAAACTTGAATCGAATCGGACAAACGGTGTGGATTTGTATAGAGAACAGACAGACAGACAGACATTGAGTTTTGTAGGTATAGATACAATCTATGTACATGTTTCGTGAACAATGTTCTCTTCTTCAGGATTGTTTGTGTACTAAAATTGAAAAAGATAAACCATGTGGGTTGGAGGTGTTAATTATGGAATTTCATCTGAAGGGGATGGAATTTTAAGTGAAAAATATTCAATAGAGGGTTGGGCACAAATTTTGTCTGGTTATTTATTATATTTGAATTAATATTAACACTTTTCCTAATTTCAGGTATTGATAGATTATTTATTTGTGGGATCTTATAACTAATATGTAAAAATTTTAAACCTGTATTAATATTAAATATATGGTCATATTCTATTAAATGTTTTGCAAATCCGACTCAACATTGCTAGTTAAAGCTTTGATGTGTTCTTTATTGATTGCCCAATGTAAATTGGCGTGCGGCTAATTTGGAACTAAAACCCGCCCCGCCCGCACCCGGTGGTAACACCTCGCCCTGTCATTCAGTTCAATTTTGTATTTGCTCGGGAGCTGTGACATCTTGATTACCAATATTATTATTATGAATTATTATGCCCAAAACGTCCAAACAGTCCGGGATGGTGCATAACAATTGCCAATGAAGTATTAAAGTTTTGCGAAGCTGAAAAAGCAAATAATGGACCGATATTACCATCTGACAGTTTGACAGATAGAACGGCCGCCATTACTGATTGGTTTCTTTAGTGCTGCCCGACCAAATTTCTGTTAAAGGCTACGACACCGGTCACATTTTGTATTGTGGAATAAATTTACACCCTGGCAACTTCTGTTACGCGACAGGGACGCCCTCTCTCGCACGCCAATTTATAGTGGTCGCATTCTAAGGCTGGTCATCCATTTTTCAAACTGTCAAAAGTGTCGAAGTGCATTGATAGATCATGGTATTTCAATACGAGAGCAAGACATGAACAAACGTCACATCAGATAAATCTTGCACGAGCATATTTACGTACGTATCCAACAAAAAGGTTACGAGGAAATGAGACAACCATATGGAGTGCCGACGCTTAAAATATATGAGAACGCAAGTCATGCTCGCGTACTATTATCCGAATTTTAAATGTTTTAAGTCTAGAATTTAAAAAAAGCATATTTATATTTCTTCAATAATTTATGTGTTGTAAAAAAATAGTAAACAACAATTTTTCTTATATCACTCTTTTTTAATTTAAAAGTTATGTCGTATAAGCACACTTAGATATTATTTTGACTACCGACTGAGATGTCAAAACACCTGTGAATTTAATTTAATTCAAATAATTTTTATCTAAAATAAATAAAAACTACTACAATAATATGTATTGAATAAAAAAAAATTAACAACCATTTATCTATATTTTAAAAATTATGTCGTAAATTAATATCTTACTTGATTTTACAAATTACAATGATATCTCCGCGAATATAGCGACGTCTTCAAGGTCATCAAAGCACGCATTAGGACAGAGAATCTGACGTTCGTTAAATGTGAGATTATGAGTAGAAAAGCAAAATAATATTAAACTAGTTAAAAAAACCTTATTATCTGCGATGAATAGATTGCTTTCGAATATATAATGATATTATTTTGAACCAATGTCAAATTTCGCATAAAAACACGTTTTAAAGTGATTTTTTTTGTGAAAAAGTGAATGAGTTGCAAAAGTGCGTCCGCCTCTACCGCCGGCGGGCGAGATCTAATCTTATAACTGTGTCATTTTTTGACATACGTTCACACTTTTGAAATTTTATTTTTACATATTAATGAATGTGTTTTTAATAAAAAACAAACTTTTAAATAATGCTTGATGTCTCAAAGTGCAGGAGTAAATACTATATATTGTTTAAAATCATCTCTATATATGAAAAAAAAGCATTGGAAAATCATTAAACATAAAAATTTCTTGCAAATTTAAAACATTATAACATTATTAATATTGAATATTTCTTAATTTCCTTGGTACGGATTCTAGATAATTAAGTAAACTTTATAGGTATAAAAAAACATATTGTGCCCACATACAAATATGAATCAAACCTCTGTTCGCCCTACGAGCCTAAAAATGTTTTTTTGGCCGGGGCCTGTCGATTATGATGTTTATATTTTCTTAATTATTGTAAATAATGTTCAGTTTATTACTTTTATATAAGAACAAAGTTTCTATCTAAGTTATCGCCCTACAAAAATTGCAATCTATCATATACATTCTGATATAAATGAATAATAAAAACCCACATTTTCTTAAAAATGCCAAAATATGCATTTGCAGTGAATATGCCGCCTTAACCTTAGTTTCAAAATTTCGTTTTGTTTTACCATTATAAATTAACAGCTTCGACCCCCCTCCCCTCCCCTCACCTACCCTTCACCGTAACACACTTGCATAGTTTATCTTTTTCAATTTTAGTACACAAGCAATCCTGAAGCAGAGAACATTGTTCTCGAAATATGTAGATTGTATATCTAATAAAGTGATGAAAACAAAGTAATTTGTGTTTTATTTTAATAATAATGTCACTACAAAGTTTAAACTTTCATTCAGAAGAAAAAATATTCTTCGAACAATTAATTGTCACTATCGAGGAACTTCTAGATGTTTCTTAACACACTGATCGCTATCAAAAACTTCTCAAACGCCCGGTAGGTACTCTCATAAATTATTTTGCTGGTTGATAATAACATGCACTGGATCACTATTCACTTATCGCTTTTGTTTCTGGCTTCTACTAAACGTCAAAATAAATTGATTTCGGTGCGCATCTTGCGTGAGTATGTATACTCTCGAGTTTTTAGAAGTTTTTGGTATATTTCCGCTTATTCTAGACTCTACCAGTACTTTCCAATTCACTGAAAAATGTCCAGAGTGCTGGGAAATACTCGATTATGTATAATTCTTTCTGTTTTTACAGTCTCATGATAATATTTTTGTACGGCCCGTTATAGTTGATGCACATAAAACTACTACTCTTCTGAGAGAATAAATACAAACATACACCACACTTAATTTACATGAAATCTATCATATTTACCTGAAGGACAAGCCATTACTTCAACAAAATGGTAAACACATTTTCCCCTTTTCAGCTTCTGTACAAGGTTTTGTATATTTTTGAAGCCATTAGCTATTGCAAATTTCAGAACTTCCTTTCCATCTTTTTCTAATGACACTTCTCTGAAGTCAGGATTCCTATGAAAAAAATAACATTAAATATTTATTAATTTTTTAACCAGCCTT
This sequence comes from Agrypnia vestita, assembly GCA_016648135.1. Taxonomy (NCBI): domain Eukaryota; kingdom Metazoa; phylum Arthropoda; class Insecta; order Trichoptera; family Phryganeidae; genus Agrypnia; species Agrypnia vestita. Next base: position 25,244 of record JADDOH010003269.1, on the reverse strand, counting down.
GTTGAAGCAGACGATTTTAAATCCCCCAAATCAATATTTATTTTGATCACTGGTCAATCAATAACAATCAAACAATTCAGGCAATACAAGATGAAGTCTAAAAACAAAGGTTTTAAAAAACATGTATATTTTCATAATTTCTTGAATTAATCTTGAAAAACGATTGTATATATATATTTCTATAATTTCTTAGTGTAAATATTACATTTCAAATCAAAATGCTTAGGTACTTATGTCTTGTTTCACTTAAACATAAACACATTCATACACACTGATACACAAACAGTTCCTCAAAATTGACATTTCTGCCATATTAAAACACATAGTCAGTAACATGTCAAACATTCGGTTTGTAGGCCTTCAATCTGTATGTTGCTTCAAATATGCTTGAAGAAATAATAGCAAAAATTGAGTAGCTTGTTAGCGTAGTGGTCATGACACTCGTCTAGTGATCTGGTGGTTGGTGATTCGAACCCTGTTCCAGGACACTAGCAAGTTAGTCCTATTGTCATAGCACAGGCACTTGTAGCTTTATTTGAAAATATTAAGAATATTGATGTGACACATTTTCTATAAAAAAAACCGTAGTGTCGTAGTGATATACTGAACATAGAAAAAAATTATGATATTACAAAAATAGAATTTTACGTGCTTATTAGAGTATTACTTTCACCTGAAAGGTGAAGACTTCTACTGAGGGAGGTTAGGATGACAAACCTTCTATTTAAGCTTTTTTCCTCTGTGTCTATGTCCAGAAACATTTAAACATTATGCTTTGATGGCGTCCACAAAACTAATTTTGATAACCGTGCTTTCGCGGTGGCTGGGCCAACATTATGGAACAAACTACCTAATACGCTGAAACATACAGACAGCTTACCACATTTCGAAAAACAATTAAAGACGCACTTATTTAGACAACCCTTAAAAAAACCTATTGAATCAGACCGCTAGAACACTACCTTATGTCTTCCACTCCTAGTACGAACTCCGCGAAAACACGTGATTTTTCCAGGCACTCCCAACTATTATAGTTTTAAACATTAATTTAATTTCGTGCATACCATCTGGTGTATAAGTAATAAATAGTAAATAGGTTTTTTAGCCAGTAAGTTGTTTTGTATTATAATTTTTTTTTTGTAAAGCCCTTGAGGTGAGTGCTCATGAAAAAAGCGCTATATAAATGATCCAAATTATTAATATTATATAAGGTCAATAAAAAGCAGTCCACAGTTTTTTTATTTATTTTTTAAATAGAAATGCGAACACGGAATACGTGTCTCATCAATATTCTTACTATTTTCAAACTAAGCTAAACGCTTGTGCTATGAAAATAGGAGTAACTTGCTGGTCTGGAGTGAGATTCGAACCTGCGACCTTTGGATCGCGAGGCGAGAGTCCTAACCACAAGACTAACAAGCTACTATATTACAATTATTAAAGTATTCTATTTTCATAGCACAAGCGTTTAGCTTAGTTTGAAAATAGTAAGAATATTGATGTGACACGTATTCCGTGTTCGCATCTCTATTTATCTTTAAAAAAATAAAAATAAATTAAATAATAATCTAAATAAAACAAAAAAACATGCATGAAAAATACAAAATATTTGCATGTATTTTTACCTCAAATTTTTATACTGCAAGACAACATTTTCTTCACCAAATAATTCTTTGGCAGCAAAGTGAAATATATGATCTGCATATCCGCCAGAACCAGAACCAATGTGTCCAATCAATTGGTCTGATGATTGATAAGTTTCATTTGAAGCCCAAGGCCAATCCATTGGTAGGGAATTGAAATCATTTAAAGAATTACCTTCTGAAGACAACATTTGCTCCAATTCAACTGCAACATAATGTATTTGAGTAAAAAACTGGACCAAAAACACCCAATGTTTTTTTATATATTACATGATATATATGTGTAACATAAAGTAAAACGCCATTAATTTGAGTCCCGATAATTTCGAAATTACCTTCGTTTTCATCATAATTTGAAATTTTTAAAATACACGAGAAAAAAAAGATAATTTCATAGTTGGTTAATACCGGTAATTCGAAAATCCTGGTAATTCAAAATATTTTTTAGACCCTTGCAGCATGTATCAATACATTTTAAGTCAAATAATTCAATTTTTTTTTAACAGATTACAAAAATCTAACAATAAGGCGTGAGTTTTTGACCGTGTGCAATTGTATGCGCATATATATACTATTTCGCAGTACTTTGTAGAATCCCCTTTATCTATAGATATTTATTAACCAGGTGCACCAACTTTGGCAATTTTTTACTATGTATCTTTACTGGAATGCGTATTTATATATATATATATATAGATTATATATATATATAATATATATATTGCATTGTATTTTCCTCATTCGATCAGAAATATCTGCATAATTAGTGTTAAAATTTGAATTGTTATTTTGCTTTATATAGGTATATTTAAATTGCATTATAAATATGTATTTTTTTATTTATTTTTTATTAAATTTTTTTTTTTTTTTTACATCTCAGACCCACAAAACATCATATTGATATTTGTCTGTAGGTGCATCAATACATATATATAAATAAATTGTGTTTACCAGAAATACATTCATATTAATTAATTACAATAGATCTTATAAACTCAAATACAAATCAACAATACAATACAACAATACAAGAAAAAATACAAATATTACCAAAATCAAAATAAGTCTCTTTTATTTAATAACATCTTCATTAATTCTGTATTTTGCCCTTTTTTATTAATATCCATTTTGACACGACATGGGATTTTATTTAATATTTTTGGTATGACATATTTTAATGTTCTTTGTCCATATTTATTTATGACCTTCGGTGCATACATCCCAATACAGTTCTCAACCTCTTACATACCTTATTTACCTGAATATGCCATTTGAAAAATGTATCTATGGTAATACCAAGATATACGTATTCATTAACTAATTAATTTTTTTCACAATTACACGATGCATTAATTCCGGAATGCAAGCAATCAAAATTATGGGAAATAATATTTATTTGATTAGTCACAGTTATATGAGGTGACCTCACATGCATGACTTTAGTTTTTTTTGCATTAATAATAATTAAACCGATATCATGAGACCATTTAAGTAAAGCATTATAATCTTCTTGCATAAAATTTTCCACCCATCTTACATCCTTGTGGGAGATCACATCAGCATACACAAAATGCTTAGCATACTTAAAGATTTTAAACATAGTAGATACATAAATAATATACAGTAGTGGACCAAGAATAGATCCCTGGGGCACCCCAGTATTCGTAAATTTTGGATTACTAAATGTGTCTTTAATTTTTACTAAAATTTCTCTATTTGTTAAGTAATCCACTAGGACTTCAATTAAATTTCCACCTATGCCAATGCTTCTCAAGATTGTTATGAGTGTTTCCCGATTTATTGTATCGAATGCTTTAGAATTATCTATGAATAGTATAATGACATGATTTTTGTCATTTAATTCTGAATTTACATGATTTGAAAAATTTTCCATGAGAATTTCTGTACTTTTGTGTTTTTGAAATCCATACTGATTCGGATCTAATATGTTAAACTTTATTAGGTAATTATAGATTTTAGTATGCAAAAATTTTTCTAAGATTTTTTCAATAGCAGGCAGTATACATATGGGCCTGTAATTAGTATATTCATCATGCTTCCCCCCTTTATAGATTGGTCTTATAATTCCTATTTTTAACATTCCTGGGATTTCATGCTGTGTCAAGATAGTATTTATAAGATGAACAATCACGTATAATAAAATTAATTTCACATACATTCCTTTTTTACATATATAGTAATTTATAATTATGTTTTTCAAGTATTGTTGTCGCTTTTTTGTATTCGCTATTTTAAAAAAAGTAGATTCTGTTTTATTTTGTAAAATAAAGAAAATAAAACCATAAATACATATATGTCTTTCATCGATATTTTTCATGATTTTTTCATTATATCGACTAACTGTGTCATGACTAAACAATGCATCCCTAAGTTACATTGTTTTGTAATAACAACACATGCAACTTTAAATAATGTTCCCACAAAACACATTTTGGCCTAATTTGGATATACAGATGTGAATTTTTAGTTTACAGTCTTCTAATAATTTATAAAATAAACTTTCAGCCGTCAAATGAATGTTATTTCAAGTTTTTAGGCCTACCCGTTTAGATTTCTGAACCCTTTTAAAAACAAAAACTTTAAACGCGATTTGCTGAAAACTCACTTTTTGAGGTTACAGAGTTTAGTCATTCGAGGGCAGAGTTCTCTAAGACTTCTTCATAAAATTGTTATCTACTGACATTAATATTTCATACATGTCATATAAAAATGCAGATCATTCTCATAAAAGCAATCTAATAGGTAGGAATAATCAAATATGCTTTGACCAACCAGATTTTTTCCTTTTTATTATTTGTTTACCATTTACACTTAGTGTTATGTAAAACAGCACAGAACTTTTACAGCATGGTTTAGAAATATGTTTTCATGCATATTATAATATGAACTGCTTCAGTGTGAAATGTAAAAATTATGTATAATACAGTTTTTATAAATTTTTGTTTTTTCATTACAAATCCTAAAATCCTACAACGCCTTTGAGAAACATTATATACATTATGAATAAAAATAAACATGAAAAAAATACACGAAAAAATAACCCAACAGACGAAATTTAGACGTGTAAGTACAGAGAATTGTAAAATATCTAAATAAGATGAGACATGTAATAATAATAATTTTTGAAAAATAGTTATTTTGGTGAATAATATTGATCAGATATATTTTTAGGCGAGTGTAAATGCACTTTATGACATTTGTCATTGAAAAAACAGTGGTGTGTTTATGGCGATGCTAACTGCCCGGAGAGAACTAATGGATTTATAGGGGTAAATAACAACGAATTATCCCCCAAATCATTATCTTGAGAATTTTAAATATTAGCTACATTTTTAGCACCGACATGATGTCGAAGAAAATCGTTCAGCAGTCAGTGTTAATATTGCTTTACTAAGCATAAAAATGTAATTCAGTTCTTATATATTAACATTGATATGTGTATATCATGCGTATAATATTCATTAAAATCCTACTTGATGTAATGACACAGTCAACGTCACGGCAGTTGTGGACATCACTGAAAAAATCCTCTCTTGATGCTTCAAGTTTTTTATCGTAGCAAGGCATCACAGTAACATGATAAATATTACTGGGTGAAACTGCTTTTGTTATTGATAAATATTGCTTCACAAGTGATCCCATTATTTGCTGAGGTGATTTGGTGGATGATATATAAGGTAATATAAAATTTCCATGTGTTTTCTCAGCATAACACACCCAACCTATGGAAAATTGATACAAAATAATTAAATATCGGAGATATACATTATATATATATATATATATACAAGATAATAATTTTGCTGTCTGTTTGTCCGTCCGTCTGTCTGTTGTAAAATCCATAAATTGCTGAAATTAAAACTTCAAATAGTTGCAATAAGAGCGGGATATGTTGCGCGGTGAAGCAAGGCAAGTTGTTATAATTATTTTCTGTGATTTTTTCTCATATTCAAAATTTCTAATTTATCAAACTGTGATTCTGTATAATTTATATATAAAATTTATTAATCATTTATATCAGAATCTACCTATATGCTAGACTGCAATTTTTTAGGGCGATAACTTATATAGAACCTTTGTTCTTATATAAAAGTCTTCTTCTTCTTCTTCTGCTTCATTTAGGAGTACGTCCTGTCATTGCTCAGAGCCTGTTCCTGGGATACAGATGTCCAGCTATCTCGCCATCTTTTATGCGGTCTTCCTTGGAGTCTGGTACCAGACGGCAGCTTGTTCGCTGCTACACTCACTACTCTCTCAGAACAAGCTCTCTCCGCATGATCTCTCCAGTAACGTCTTCTAGATCATCCCATCGGACAATATCCTCGACGTCACAAGTCCTTCGTATTTCGGAATTCCTCACTCAGTCTTGGATTGTCAGTCCCGCAATGGGTCAGAGAGTCTTCATCTCAGTTGTTCTTAGGAGATTTTTCATTCTGGTAGTGTCAGCCCTTGTCTCGATACCGTAAGTCATGATTGGGCGGACACAGGTCTTATATATCTTCACTTTGCTCTCCTTGAGCATATGTTCATTTCTCCAGACAGCATTTCTCAAGCATCCAACAAGCGGCTTTGTTTGCTTGCTCTCTTACTTCTTCGTAGAGGTCGTTACTGCTGGATATCTCGACACCCAAGTACTTGAAGTTCATTACTTGCTCTATTATTTTGTTGTCAATTGCAAGCTCACATCGTACTGGCTGTTTCGATGTCACCATGCTTTTTTATTTTTATTATTATATAAAAGCTTATATAAAAGTAATAAACTGAAAACATTATTTACAAAATAATTCGTTTTTAGTGTCATAGGTGAGATTAATTTTTACTGAATATATGTATGCAGAATACGTTTCCTTATAAGTTTAAAGCTAGAATTTTGATGGATAAACCATACTAAAATAATTAAGAAATGTTAAATATTAACATATGGCTCCGCAATGTAAAATATGGCTCCGCAATATACGCAACTGGACGGGCATAAGAAGTGTTGGAGAGCTGTTTCGTGCTGCCCAGGACAGGGACGCTCTCTCTCGGGTGATAGTCAACGTTGGGGGGACCTGACATGACACCAAAAGAAGAAGAAGAAATATTAACAAAGTTATAAATCTTTAAATATGCAACAAATTTTTACGTTTTTTGGTTATTTTAAGGCTGGTCATCCGCTTTTCAAAGTGTTAAATTGCGTCGATAGATCAAGACGAGAACAAGACATTAGCAAACCTCATATCAGATAAACATTGCAGGAGCGTATACATTTATGTATTCCTTGCAAGACAGAAAGGCTGCGAGGAAACGAGACAAATTATGATAGTGCCCTCATCCAACGCAAATTGAACAATAGTGCAAAATAAAAGGCGTGTCGTCATTCGGAGGACCTTGGGAAAGTGGAGAGAAGAATATATTAAATATTATCACTTTTATCCCTTCCATAAGGACATTACGAGCGACGACATGTCCTCTTATTTAACTTCGCTGGTGAGTACCGCCTCATTCAATGTAACAAGGAACAAATCGCGGGGCAATTACTTGTCATTTAAAATTGGAATTCTGAAAAATAGTGTAAGTAAGATTTTGCAAAGCGAGAAATGGCCTCGCAAATCATTTATTAAAGAATGGAAAGCGAAACTCCCAGATGCGCCGTGCCTTTCCTCAGCAAAATGACTACAGTAAAACCTCGTTATTTCGAAATTCAAGGGACCCAAAAAATAAATATCGAATTATAGGGGCTCCCGTTAATTCAAAATTTTAGGAACAAAAAAAAATCGCGAAAAACAATTTAAAACGCGTTTAGGTATGAGGATTAGCGCAAATGCTGCAAACTAAACTATCCGTGCATATCAAGGCAGCCAACTGAAAAAGCATACACAGGATTCCCCAATTTTAGGGATCGCGACACAATATGTATAGAAAAGTGGCATTTCATAAAGTACCGTGAATTGATTGCGAAATACGCCAAGAATCGTAAAACTCATGAAAAAGGCATTAATTTTGTGAAAAATGTCTGTTTTTCATATTTCAAGAAATCATTTCGAAAACGCTGTTTATTATGCTAATACAAAGATCGTGACATTTCAAAGTACCCGATATTGACATATTTGTTGTTCTCAATTGCGAAAAAACTCGAAATATTTTTTCAATTTCGTCATATTTCAAAAAAATTTCGAATTACGCGAACTAAAATGTATTGATTTGCGGCGCAAGGGGCTAAAAAATATTTCCAATTACGAATTATCAGGGTTTTCGAATTATCGGGGTTAATTTACTATGAAATTCACAATTTGGGTCTTACAATTTTTTAACACTCCGTTACACGCGCGGGGCACAGGTGTGCCCCAGTGAAATATTTTTGCCTATTATTTCATAAACAATGTATATACAATCTTGCCGCTTCTAATAGCTGTTGTCAGTGTCCTTGAGTACTCACCACTGACACCATGGCAACGCTGGTGAACGGATGTGTTTTCTGGAAACTTTTTAATGTCGGTGAGGCACGCCTGTGCCCCGCGCGTGAGATACCGTAACTATTTCATTTTTGAAGAAGGTAAGTAATTTTTGATATTTTTTTATCTATTTTAAATTTCAAGTAAAGATAATTAATATTATATATAATTGTATAATATTTAGCTTTATAATGCTATAATAAAAAATGTGTTTTGTTTGTTTTAGGTACTTATAAACCAAAATGAACAGATAAGAACGACAAATAAGCACTAAACTCTTATATTTCTAGAAACATCTATGCATGCTATGTTTCTTTGAACGCAGCATGCTTTTTTGGGCATAAATCAAAACGATTTGACACCTCAGGAAGATGACATATCCCGGAAAAGGACTTAAACAATTAGGTGCCATGGCTGTGGAAGAGCCAAAGATCGCTCGACTAGAAGCGCATGCCAGAAATGTCACAAGCCTGTGTGTAATGATCATAAATATAGTATATGCATTCAGTGTTATAACCAAAGTCAAAATGATCTCGATAAGTCAACTAATGAAGACTAAAATCTCAAATTTATAATTTCCGTGTTAATTTTTTCATAATTTTCTAAAGTTTAAGGAAAGAAATTTTTGGTTCTTGTTTTTGTAGAGAAAAGATATATTTTTTGTTTTCATTATAAGTGTCAATAAAGACTGATTATGTATAAAATATGTTTATTTTTTATTTCTACCCACATAACAAATAATCCATCAATTACTTTGGGGCACAGGGGTGCCCCGCGCGTGTAAAAACGTAACGCGTGTTAAAATTTCGAATTATGGCGAATTTCGAATTATCGGGGTTCGAATTAACAGGGTTTTACTGTAGTTTGCGATAGTGCAACATATGAAAAATTGAATTTTTATTATCAGATTATTCGGGGGATGAAAACGAAATGCGTGGACTTTTATAGCAACGTTTCGGCCAGTGATCTTGATGTCATAGCATTTACCGAGACCTGGCTGAATGCATTTTGACTCTAAACTTTTTGAGAGTAATTTTACAATAGTAAGGCGAGACTGTGGTGATGTTTGTTGGGAGTGAGAAATAGAGAAAACTTGCAAGTCGAGCGTCTCTCTATTTTGGAAACGTCCAATTAAGGGGATATTCTAGTCTAGAAATTTTAATAAATCAAAAATTTTTTTTTTGTATATTTCGTAAGTTTAGACATTCAAAAGAATTTTTTTAAATTCCAATTATTTATCGAGATACAGCTATTTCGATGGCGCGGCAAGTAACCGGACCAAATCGAACAATAGAGGGAGCGACGTTGCCGTCTACCTGCGGATGGATTACCTCATAAAACCTTTCTTATATACTATACCTAAATAATTATATTTAACTGAAGGTCATATTAACGTATTTTTTTGAAATCTTTTCGTTCTACTATTTAGCTCAGGTTAGTATCGAGTCAATCTTTAAACATCGTTGACATGCGTTCTCTGCGAATATTTTGAGTGAATATTATAGTTTTTGTGTAAAATGGATAAAACAGTTCAAAATACATATGGTGCTAAGCGTGCATATAGAAAGACGAAAAGACAATTTAGAGGTATTCAACATACTGTAGAAGAAGAAATAAGTTTCACTAGTGCGTCCGCAGCAAAATTGAAAAGATCGGGTGACGAAGAAGTTATAATAGAAAAAAATTATGGCTATTGCATTTTAGAATTTTTATCTAATTTTACATCTCTATCATTATTAATTCTGTGTTCTACATGTAAGCAAAATATAACATTTTCGTTATACGTCAAAATATAAAAATCGTTGAATTCTTTAATATGGACTTATGCTCTGAAACACATAATGCAGGAACGCGGACCATTGAAATTACTATTTTTCTCGCTGTTAGTATTTTCAATGAAGGTTTTATACCCATTCTAAAAATACTGAACGTTATGGGAATCACGATTGGTCCAGAAGCCCATGCGTTCGCTGGGAAACGGGACGAAGTTCAGATCGAACGCTCTGAAATCCGAGCTTCGGATGCTTCAAATACCGCTCGTTTACAAGAAAGAATTTCAGAGAATGAACATTTTGAAGTGGAGAAAGGTCCATTGTATGAAGCAGGAATCGCCGATTAAAAATATGCAAGTATACTGTACTGAAACTTTACTCAAAACTTTAAATGCGTTTTTCTAGAAAAGACATTTTTCAAGCTGGCGGACATGATATAACCGATATATCTCATGATATAATCGATTTATTTAAATTTTTGTGTGAACCTTCTCTATACATCTCTCTATAGCCCCTACCAGATTAAAGTCGAAATTTTAATATTTTAAGAATCCGTTAGAATTTTTTGTTTCAGATGACCACAAGGGTTGGAACCATGTCCGCCAGGACATCCCTTTTTTTGGACCCCCCCACTTTACCAGCTGATAACTTTTTGAGTTTTGAATTTTTTATAATTTTTTTATTTTTGATGTATTCTTAAAATATAAATAAACGAATCATAAAAAAATGTATTATTTAGAAATATCATTTTTTTAAAAATTTGTTTATCAGTGTGTCATTTAATTTTATCGCGTGTATAATTTTTGTAATTGTTATTTTATTTGTTGGCTCATGGTTGGCTCATAATATTTGTATGTGAATATAGTCGCATAGTGGTCGGTGACATCTGTGTGAGTTTTGTAAATTGCTATTATATTAAATAAATTAATCTCGGTTATCACCATCATGTCCAGTCTGTTTAAAGAATAAGCAATAATAAGAAATTCATCCAAATTTTTACGCAAACTTCTAATGTTAATCTGTATGATGATTAGACTACTTTCGGAATTTGTGTCTATTATTCTATTTGTATCGTTTGTTGACTGAAAAATTTGTTCATCTATTCTGATTTTTTTATCTATAGAATTTATTATAAAATCATTCATTTTAAGATTGTAGAAGTGAAATTTGTTTAGTACAGTAGAGCGTCGATTATCCAAACTAATTGGGGATGTGGGTGTTCAGAAAACCGATATTTTCAGATAAACGAACTGTATTGATTCAGTCATACATATTTACGTACAGGTGAATGAAAACCATATTTACATTTATATCTTTAATGGCAAATAGGAATTAAACAAAAAAAGTGCAGACAATCTTGTAATAAAACATGTATGTACATACTAGGTTCAATTAACGCTTAAAATCTTCAATCTTCGTCTGCCGAAGCAAGCCTACCCGCATGCGTGCGGCTAGGTCATGTACTTTTTTAAGGACAGCGGCTAGGTCATGTACTTTTTTAATATTTGATACCGATCTTGTGTTTCAAACCAACGCAAGGCAATATCTAAGCAAGTAAACGCTTCAGAAGCACCAACTATGTTTTCATCTTCATCATCACATTCGTGGCAATCGAGCTGTTTTAGCATACCTATAATTTCAGACATATCTTCCTTTTTCTCATTTACACATACACTTTTTACTTTTACCAGGTTTGTGCAATCGGTGGCTGCCAGTAGCATTAGCATATTCTAAGGCAGTGATACGATCCTTGCTTATTTTAGGACCAGGTGCTGCTAATTTAGGACGTGAAGCAAGAGTTTTTCGTGGCAAAGCTTTCCAATTGAGCCCGGTTTCGTCTGCATTGTAAACGGCTGCAATAAGCATTAAAATAATGCCAACTAGGCGGCGAACATGCTGGGCTGATATGGACGCTCTGCGCATAAAACGGTCCAGGGTGTGTGGTGGGTCCCCTTCACTGCATTGTAAACGTTTTCGAGAGCGTAATTTTCTTCCTTCCTTCAGTATATCCCTTAGTTGTACTGTAGCACTGTAGTGCGGGAGGCGGAAGAGGGTAGGCACGCGCGGGTCGGGCGGGCCTAGTAGTTCGGATAAGCGGTCGTTTGGTTGATCGACATTTGGATAATCGACGCTCTACAGTATTTAAAGAGTTAGATTTTAATTATGGAGTTGAGACATGTATGTGAGATGTATATGTGTTTCAGGTGAGTAAAATGTATGTTTATGCAAATTTTTTACTAAGACACTCACTCGTATTTTATTCTGTCCTTTATAATTTGTAGCATTTTTCCTGTATTCACAATCAGCATTAACATATATACTTTTAGTTGAACATTCTCTTGATCCAGGTCCAGGTGGATGTATGTGGCCGATTCCATTCAAAGTGAATGATGCAGACACGCCTCTGGCTGCTCGGCTCTGCCATTGATCACCAAAACCTCGACACATTTGTACTACTTGTTCCGCACAGATTGCGAACACAACAATTTTATTTAAACTGTATATAGGGTTGACTACACGGTGATGCGTTATTTTTTACGGAATTAATTGTAAAAAATATTAACAATTAAAAATCTAAGACTCAAACCATAGAAATATGGGTGGCTCGGTATGTCTAGCCCCGTGAGTCACAAATTCACACAAAAGGAACACTAAGGAGATAAAAAAATAAACCACCAGTTTCAGACTATTAGGTAGCCGTGAAACTGAACAGCGCGACGGACATTACGACAGTTAAAGCACGCGACAAAATGCAAAAAGCACGCACACACAAAAGCCTGTTCAGTTTTTGGCAGCCTTTTTATATTAAAAAAGACAATATCTAATGGTAAATCGCCCACCGAACCGAAGGAAAAGGAGAGCGGATGCTGAACTCAGTAGCGCACCAAGATTCATCTCGCAGGTGGTGCGTTTTTCTCGCGTGCGCACCTGTTTTTTCTAAATAAAAGTACTATTTGGTACCGCACCGAGATGAAATTATCATTAATGGATTCCTCTGACGCGTATATGGATATCATTATCACAATCATGTCCGGAAGCGTCAAGGATCAGGAATTGGAGTTTAAAAAAATAAGTCCTCGAAAAAATCTAACTTTTATCCTGTTACTCTGATCTTAGATATTCAGGTGTCATTTGATAGAGAATTGCATTCCGATTACAATGATTCCAAACATGCCAGGCATTGTTCATCGTATAGTCCACTAGCACAATTATAAAAATTATAAATTTGTCGGTCGCGGAGGCTGCGCGCGGTCCACGGACTACACCTGGCGCCTCTTTCTCTGATTGGCCGGGACTCGGGGGCCATGCGCTGGCTTCGCCGAGTTCCTAGACGGCATTTGTTTTTCAGCCAAATTGCGACGCAATAGCAAAATTTTTTATTTATTAAGCCAAAACGTGCTAATTTCGCCGCGGATTGTGGTCACGATCTCCTGGCTATTAAAAGCTGTAGAATTGGGTCCACATCCGCGGGAACCTCGTTGTTTGGCTGTAATATACAAATTACGAAGTTCGAACGCGCATCTCGTTTTCGAATTTAATTTGGACAGAATTAGATAAGACAAAACGAAATCCCAATGCTCAATGGGAAGATTTAACTCTTTTAAAATAGTTAAATTCTCATTAAAAACATCGAAAACGCGACGAAATTCGTAGGGATTATTAGAAGGAAATGTGCGTTTATTATTTCCCGCCAACATGTAAATGCCACTTCGCGCATGTTTCTATATCGAGATACCAATTTTTGATACGCTTCGCGATAATGAACCCCTTGAACAGGAAACGTCCGGATGAGGCCTGACGCGTCCCCAGACAAGTTTGAAAATAGATACTGCATACGTTCGACATCGGATAAACCTTTGTTCTCGTGAATTAAATTGTTAAAAATGTCGTGAAACTCGGGCCATTGTTTAATATCTCCCGAAAATATCGGAATATTTATCTTAGGAAGCCCGACATTCACAATTTCCTCTTTAGGCACGGGTTTAGATTCGATGATTTGACTTGTTAACTCTTTGTAAATAGCGACAACTTGATAATATATATTGTCAAAACTCTCGCGACATTTGTCTTCTTCAATTTCGCTGACGTCATCTAGAGCTAAGATCTCGCCGTGAGCAGTTTCGAAATCGTTCACTAACCTATCTGGACTGGTATAATGTGCAAAAAGCAAATTATATGTAGTTGAATACGGTTGAAGGCGGTTTGTGCTACGTCAAATATTTTTAACAATCTATTCTGAACTAGCGTTCGTTTACGGCGCAAAGTTTGTATCGTGGGAAGCATTGTGACAATAATACGGTTTGAAACTATCGAACAATTTGGAAAATATCGGAAACAATTATCGATTTATTGGCACAACGCACGATTAAAATTACGATAGAAAATTAAATCGCTTCAATTCACGGAACACTTCATAGCATGACACAAACAAATTACGATTTTCGTAATTCAAACAAGAAGGGATATCTAAAAATCCCTGGTTTCGGCACCAGAAATCACCCGCATGCGATGGTGACGGACGCCTCTCCATCATTGCATGCGGGTCGGATATTAAATATGACCGCCAATATGATTGACAATAAATTACACCCGAGATACACTGGGCCAAAGCTAACTATAACACAGTGGACAAGTTGTACTTGCGGTTTTCCTGGAATGTTGGGTGCCGCTTCAATCGCAATTCTCCTGGCTTTGTCGAATCCGGAACAGTTGGTGTGTCTCTTCCGGAAGGCTAAATTTAACTGATTTGAACACACACGAAGAGAGGAATGCCATTTCTCATCGAAAAACGACACCTGACACGCATGTCAACTGTCACTGGGCGGATTTTTAAAAATTCGAATCCTGACCAGCTGTTGGCGCAGAACACATCGGGCACCAGTTCGACCAATCAAATCGTGGAGCGGCCCATGCACAGTGATTACGAAATATGCGGCCTGTGGATTAATGCCTATATTTTTCTTAATTATTGTAAATAATATTCAGTTTATTACTTTTCTATAAGAACAAAGCTTCTATCTAAGTTATCGCCCTAAAAAAATTGCAATCTATCATATACATTCCGATATAAATGAATATTAAAAACCCACATTTTCGTAAATAAACGCCGAAATATGCATTTGCAGTGAATGTACCGCCTTAAGTATATTTTACATGTACATTTATGTGTATTGTATATTTAGTGTTTGTGTGTAGTGCGATTAGTATTTAATAAATACATAATGTATTTAATGAATCTATCGGTTCAGGTCATCGTTCAGAAAATGGATATTGTGCATGAGTGAGTTTTTGAACGATGATAAGGTAGAGTGCCACCACGATAAGTTGGCGTGCGAGGGAGGTCGCCCCTGTCGCGAAACAGAAGTTGCCAGGTAATGTACTGAATGTCTGGTGTCAGAGGCTTCAATATAAATTTGGTCGGGTAACAGCGCTCTTCGCGGCAGCCGCTCTATCTGTCAAACTGACAGACGGTAATATCGGTCCATTATTTGCTTTTTCAGCTTCGCAAAACTTTAATACTTCATTGGCAATTGTTCTTTCACCACCCCGGACTGTTTTGGACATAATAATTCAGTGTATATTGGTAATCAAGATGTCACAGCTCCCGAGCAAATACAAAATTGTACTGAATTACAGGGCGAGGGGTTACCGCTGGGTGCGGGCAGGGCGGGTTTTAGTTCCAATCCTGCCGCACGCCAAGTTATGTTGGGCAGGCAATATCTGCAAGAATATCAGCATCAATGTTGGGGTCAGCACAATACATATTATACGTGCGACACAACCTTGTGATGGGGGAAAAGTAACCGACTTTATTAGTGTGCTGGCTTATTCTAAAGAACTCCGGGTTTCTTATACGGGGTTTAACATGCAAATTTATATCAGATAGAGAGAGACTCAATAGCTCCGCTGAGAATCTTGTGTAGCACAACGAGATCGGATATTTTCCGTCGGGACTCAAGTTTGTGCATCTTGAAAAAGGCACGTTGATCTTCGTAACTGTGAAGGTTATTGTGTTGACCAGCTTTGTATGACAAAATACGTAGAAATTTTTTCTGCACTCTCTCTATTCTCGTAACATGTGTTGTGTAATAAGGTGACCAAATAACTGATGAATATTCCAATATACTTCGTACGTATTGCTAGATTAACAGCAAAACATTTGGAGGTCTGAGACCCAGTTGTTTCAAGTTGGATTAAAATAAAAGTTTGTTTAAAGCATACATTAAAAAAAAACGAATTGTTTGATTGGTGGAGAATGCAAAAATCTATGCTTTAAATGAACTTTTACTTTAATCCAATTTGAAACAACCGACCCTGAGTCACATTGCTTGCACACATTCACCTGCAACAAGCATTCCAAGTAGGCAGTTTTTAAATACAGTAGGAATTGTTTATGATCCTCATTGTAATAGACTTTTGGGGGACAAAGCTGCCAAGTTTCTCTTTTTGAAATACAATTTACTATTACTTTTTTAACTATGACATACTATTTTTTAAGTTCTTGAAAATATGATTGTTTTTTATCTGATGTTAACACCTCGCAGTATTAATTTAATTAGAATTATAATTATTATTTTAATTAGAATTACAATATGATAATAAATGTTTTATTATAATATTTGATTTTTGCAACACATATGTGCCAAATATGTGATTTAAATTGTTGTGGGCCATAAATTTTCTGAATTTTTTGTGATTTTTCTTTTTACGAAAAAACCATGAAAACATGCGTATATTAAAAAAAAACACACATTCATATTATTTTATCGTAAGTGTCGAAATGCAATGATTTTTTTATCATTTAAGTAAAAAAAATAATCTTTTTTTGAATTTCCATAATGTTGCCAGCGCAACATTTTCTGAAAAATAATAATTATTTTTTATTTGTTTATTAGAGACAACACTACTATTAATAATAATAATCTTCTTCTGTGTGATATATTTTGTTGCACGGCACGGCACACAACGGGACATCGCACTCATAACACATAAATATGATACACTTTCACACACACATATTTCAAATAAACGCAACGAAATTGCGTGTATTTTTGTTAATAAATCACTTTTAGTATTCAATTGAATCATAAACCAACAAAAACTGACAAATATCGCAAAACATATCGTATATATTTGTATATACGTGTACAAATAAATCGAAAATCGAAAAAATAAATCGTATTTCCCGCGCACTTTGTGCGTGACCTTGGATGACGGAATATTTGAATTTCGATTGCGCAACACGTGTTTTGGGCGACATCTACAACTTCTCTATACGATTTTGATGGCAGAAAAACTTCCGTTTTGATTGTTGATTTAAAATATAATCGGTGATGTTTTTGAGTTGAAAATGGAACGACAGGTAACAACAGGATTTCTCTAATGGGATAAAATTACGTTTTTCAAATTCGATACGCGGCTGTCGATAAATAATTTAGTTTGTGCCTGTCGCATATATGCGACGCGGCCCAGGGGGGGTTAAGGAAATAAAAAATAATTAAAATGGAATTTAATAGTATTTCATTGTTACCTAATCACTATTATTTAAAATTTTACATGAAATTGAAATTTAATAATGTAAAAGATCTGTTCAAAACCTGCCAAAAAGTAATGGATGCAGATATAGACCTTTCTTCTCCCTCGGATATCGGCGGATACGGATACAAATATCTGGCACATTACTAATAAGAACGAAGGTTCTATCTAAGTTATCGCCCTAAAAAAAATGCAGTCTATTATATACATTCTGATATAAATTAATAGTAAAAACCCACATTTTTGTAAAAAAAACGCCGAAATATGCATTTGCAGTGAATGTGCCGCCTTAAATATAAATGTAAATAATAATATATATCAAAAATTGGATATATATCCAAACTCTTTTCCTCCTTTTTTGGACACGTCAATTGATACAAATTTGAAATAATTTGAATTTATTTTTTTTATTTTGTACATGAATAATTATTTATTAAATAAATGAATTGCATACTGAAATAAATTATTATTTGATTTCTTCCCAAAAAACTGAATTTTGCTGTCATCTGTGAACCAATTGTCATAAATTTTCGAAATTCGCAAGAAAGTACCTACTATACCGACAGAGTAATTCAAATTTTAAATATTCCGTGACGTCATCAGGCCGCTGGAAACTTTTCTGTAATGATTCCAATTTGAAAAAAAACCATGAAAATTTCTAAAATTCAAAATTAAACTAAATTTTTTTTTTTAACGAAAATTTGATAAATCATTTTTATCGTTGCCATGACTCTGCTTGCAAAGTTTCAGCTCGATTGGATCACGGGAAAAGGGTTAATAATCGATCCAAAGTTTTTTCATCAGACAAGCAAACAGACACTACGAGTTAAAAGAAAGGGAGTTAAAAGCTAATGTATACAATTATTATATATAAGTTATAAAAGTTGCTCTTTCTAATGTAATGTTATGGGTGTTTGTTTCTTTATGAAATAAAAAACGGATTATATGAAACAAATTAAACTATTATTTCGTATTCAGTCAGAATCTAATCTACAAGTTTTAAAAAAAAGTATCTTTAGTAAACATTAATAAATATTTACTCTTCAATTTTAAGTCCTTCACTTTTAATAATCAGTCTGTTTAAGAGATCACATGAAGATTCCTCAGGAAAAACAATGAATGTCAAGAAATTTTTATTTTGAGAAACAGTTTTAATAGTTAATAGTTTCAAAGTTTATATTTCTTTAACTTTATGCTCCTTTTATATAATATAAATATTGAATCAACTTATTACTTTATAAACATGTTCTTTGACTTTACTTAAAAATATGCAAATTGACAACAACGTTTTTTGGTGTTCGGCGGGCGGACATTTCTGTGTCTTGCGATGGATAAACAGATATAAATTTAACTATTACAGCTGACCACAATGATTTTACCATATTATGTATCGGATTTTACCCAATTCTGATTTATTGTATAAAATAATACCCCGAAAACTTAACAGATGGCGGCGCTATCTAGTAACGACCGCAGATATTAAAAAAAACTAGCATTATTAAAATACAACTAGTGCCATCTACTAACAACAATAAAAATCAAACCATAAATATCATGATATATATCCTCGAACCCTGGTGGGTATATATAGGTTGTGGCAAAACCCATCAAATGGGCAGCTAATTTTAGCGGACTAAAGAAAAAACTAATCTTATTTGTTGAGAAAACTTATTAAAAGTGAGCTTATAAAGTGAGTTTCGCTGTATATGTTACCTGGACATGATGAAGCCAACATCGGTAGATTATTGTTGTTCACATTATCTAATTGCGATTTAAAACGTTCAACAAATTCTTTCTCTGATTCCAGTAAAGCTAAATCTTCTGCTACTTGCATGTTAAGAACCATATCAGCACCCAATTTCTTCAAGAAACCTAAATAACACCATTAATGAAACAAATTCATAAATCAATGTATTAATAAAAATATCAAATAATTTTAAATGTTAACACCCAGAGTTTACTATTTACCTGTTAGCTTTAGCATGGCATCTTCAGGTGTTAAGCTGTATCTCGCTGCTAATGATAATACAGGCTGAACAGAGACAGATACAACTATTAGTTTGGCTTCATTTTCAACATTGTTATCAATAATTTTCCTTTCACTGAATACCCTGAAGAGTAAATTTCAAATAATAAAATGAATTGTGTAATATAAGACAGGTTTTAAATTGCTGTGAAATTCAAGAGTGGGGTTTCTTAAGTTCAACCTGATAATAAATGGTTTACATTGAATGATTTGGCTGTGGGTACAAGACCTGATCCCTGTTGCAGCCTATAGATTGGATCAAACAAAATTTGTTTGCCTTTGGGCTGGTTGTTTGATCAGTAATAATAGTCAAGAAAAAAGCACAGATGTTTGCAAAAACGAGTTGGATTGGTGGAAATTGAAAAAATCCATGCCTTTTGCTAAACTATAACTATTACTACTTATCAAATAGCTGGCCCTTAGTGTTGGAAACTGAAAACCTTTGTCTGTCAAATGTCAATACTTCTATTGTTTCTAAAGCAAAGATAAGTTTCCAATATTATTAAATTTGGGTATGTCACAATTTATAATAATTTATAATCATTCTAATATGGACATATACAACTATAAAAACATGAATGATAAACTTTTAATGCTGAGGGTTTTAAATTTTTTATTGCCACCTAAATTAATGACACAATCCCATATTCTGCATTTTACCCATACTATGAGATTTAATCGTCTATAAAATGCTGGGAATTGTTGTTCGCATACAGCAGATTGAATACAACACTGAAAATCGTGTTTAATTGTGTCTCTGCAAGGTCGAAAAGTGAATGTAATCAAAAAAATGGTTCGGCTCGTAAATATGCTCAAGGCATTGAAAGGGTTAAGATAATGCAAATGGTTGGCACTATTTGAGAAACAACATGAATAAATTCCAATTGTATAGATAGAAATTTAGTTACTGTTCACTTATTTTATATATTTACCTTAGAAGCTCTTCTTGGCTTTGTTTTGTGACCAACACACTTTCTGCAGAAGTTATACATCCGCTGCAAGCCAAGCAATCAGACAGAGTAATTTCCACCTTTTTTAGTTTATATTCTGAACCATCTGTTACTTGAAAATATGATCCTTCACTTTCAATTTTTATTTTAGAACCTGTTACACTCTTTGTCTTTTCGATTTTTACAGGCTTTATACATTCCTAAAATATTTAACAAAATCTCATTTTACACAAGAAAATGATAACAAAAATATATTTTTAAGATAAATAACTAATTTCTTTGATCGTACTGTAAAGCATAGTTTTCCTTCCATAAAATATTACGAGTTTGAGAAAATCGAACAAAAGATTTGATTTATTTATGTATTGAGATAATTTGACCATTAAAAAAATCAAAGATAAAAAAGGGTGAGCTCTCTTTTCCAATACGTGAACATTAATTGGGAGTCCTTTGTTATAATACTAACTTTTATTTCCTCCTGGTTGGGAGGAAATAAAAGTTAGTATTAAAAATTAAACAATATTCAAATGAGTTTTTGTCAAGTGTTAAAATGACTCAATTTAATAATTAAATGGTGTAATTCTTTAAGAGTTCCAAAATAAATGGAACGTGGGTAAGATCACTGTGTTAACAGCACAGTTGAATAAATATTAAAATACCAGCAAAATGGAGCAAAATAATTAAAATATTACTTGTGATGGTGTAATGAAATCATCTAAATCGGTTAACTGCAAAGCTCCACTGAAGCGAGATGCCATAATTGAAAAGGACTAAAAAAATATTGATTGACAAATTAAAGTAAAAACATAAAAATATATATCTAATAAAAAAAAAGCAAAATTCATAACGTTCGACAGTGACAACTGGTGACAACAATTGACAGTTATTTATCTATGGTCACAGAATATAGACCAAAATAGAATGGCAACTGTTATTTGCAAAGTGACATCTTGCGACTATGGGAGATATTATTATTTATTTATATATTTGTCCTTTTTTTCTTTATTTATTTATTTATTTCAATTAAATGAATATTTAGACCGTATTCTGAAAATAGCAATATTGCTATTTCTGTATCTTGACAGTTATTGTATAACATTATAATGCTGTTAATTTTAACGTTTTAAGTTTGACAGGTTTGAAATTAACGAATTCAAATAATCAGATAAGCTCTAAAACGTAAACAAACGCTAAGTTATTCACATATTATGAATAACTTATTTTACTTTCGTTTATTTACGTTTTAGAGCTTTCTGATTGATTGAATTCATTAATTTCAAATCTGTCAAACTTAAAATGTAAAAATTAACTGCATTACAATGTTATAAAATAACTGTCAAGATACAGAAATAGCAATATTACAATTTTCAGAATACGGCTGTTTGTTTCTGAAAATGAAAATAAGGTTTAACAATAAAAGATGGTACATTTAATTAAAAATGTATTATCCGTCAATTCTATAATAAGAGTCAGAAAAAGAATTGGCAAAGAAAACTGACAATTATTTTTAAATTAGTCAATATTGTTACAGAATATTTTTAAAATTTTACACACTACCTTTCTGTAAAAGAAAAATCTCATGTTTAGAGCAGGAATATGTTTACATAATGAACATAATTTCAGATTAAAATACATGATTTTGTTTTAAAAACAATGTTCATATTTAAAATTCATTCAATTCAAAAACATAGAATTAATATTTTTTTAAATACCAAAACTCGCAAAGAAAATAAAAATTCAATATTATATATTTTGTAATTATTAATATTTTAGAAAATAAAATGTAAAATTGATCGGTAAATAATTTACACCACAAGCTACCATTTTAATAGGTAAAGGAAATCAATGATTTGTGATGATTATACAAAATAAGATTACACTTCGTATTCATGTGGTAATTAATTTTCATTGCCTGTTAATAATATTACTAATATTATTTAAGTGATGTGATAAAAAAATGTAACATTCAAATAATATATTTTTTAGATTCAGAATGATTGTTTTAAGTACAAATATACAAAGGAAAAATTCAACGAATATTGATTTAAAAAAAACATTGCAATAAATTCCTACCCAATTCGATATAAAATATTTGGGAGCAATTATAAATCATAAACTAAACTTTACATTGAACACAAAATATGTAACAAAAAATAGCAAAATGAATTTCACCCTTGGAAAGAATCAGAAGAGATCAAAACAGAATTGTGCAAAAATATATCATATAACGCAATAATTGTCCCCCGCATCAACTACTGCGGCAGTATACTATTTCTGGGTTGAAGAAGAATTGAAAAAATAACAATACTCGAAAAGAAAGCATTAAGAATTATACTAAAAATAAATCAATACACAAGAATTAAAGTGGTGATAGAAAGTTTACCAATAATAGACAAATAATTAAATTTATTTCTATTTCTACTTATGTATAAAATTAATAATGGATACAACATCTTTGAAGTATTAAGAAAAAACAAACACAAACACTGCACTGCACAAGAGAAGATGAAAAGATTACATTAAAAAAAAATCACAAATTTTATCATGCACAATGCTATATATAAAACTACTACTACAACGAAACTATACATAAAACTACCAGGGACATTAGAGATGTAAATAATATAACAACTTTAAGAGGAAACTAAAAAATATGTGATACTTTAGTTAGAATAAAATTTTAAATAATTATATGTAATGCTGTATATATAAAGAAATATAAAATTATTATATTTCCTATTTAAAGAATAAATTTTTAAAATAATAAAAAAGGTTAGGAATATCATCTAAATGATCAAAAGTGTGAAGATATGATAAACAGAGTACATTCTAATGGGTTGACAGTATTTTCAACGATTCTTACATACATATACATTACACATACATAATAATTATTCTGGATACACAACAAAAAAAGTATTCTTTTCAATTGTCATTTTACATTTCAATGTTCAGAATAATTATTTTCAATTAAATAAGCGTATACAAGAACAGATATCAATAAGACATCATTTACAATGCATTGCAAATAATATAACCGGTCAGTAAGATCAAGCGGTTTGAAACTAAAAAAGTAGAACAAATGATTTAATATTTTTTATGCTTATAGCGTTAAAAACCACACATATTTTTTTTAAACGTCTAATGATTTCGATACTGTATTATATCTTCATCAGGACGATCGGACAATAACTTCCATAAGTTTAATTTGTAAGGAAAAAAGGCAAACAGTGTTAATGATCGCAAAATTATACGGCTTTCTCAAAATTCACAAAGGAAACAGCCCCATCAGATCAGCAGTATCCCAATGTAATGCACTTCCCCAACATTCAAAATAACTTCAATCATTACAAAAATATTAAATAACTCCAACGTATTTAAACCAAAGTATACAATTAAAATTTCATGTAGTCAATACCTTAAAAGATATTGAATGAAAAGTTAGTATCATTTGATATTGCAAGATCATTCATTAATGTTCCCATTCAGGAAAGCAAAACACTAATTTTAGATATACTAAAAACACCAGATTTGTCGGAAGGTCTAAATGATTTATCTCTTTTATAAAACCTTGTCTCAATCAAAATATAATAAAATAGTTATATTATGCTGTACCCATTGATAAACCTTATACGCAAATATAAGGTTTATACCCATTGATAAACCTTATACGCAAATATAAGGTTTATCGATGGGTGCATGTGAGGCAATCCAAATCCTTGCAATATTCAAAAAATTCTAAAACAAATAATTGAAAATCAATTTGATAAAGAAATTTATAACATCTAACGCCGATATCTCAAAACTGCATTTTTCACTTAATACACTAAAGTACTCATGGTTCGATATTATTATTCACATTATTTTTACATTTCTAATAATATTTTACAAAGTCCACTGTCTGTGAAGCCTCTTTGTCGATGCTTACATCTGCATGGATTTTTAAGAATGCTGCTACAGACCGGTTAGGCAGCAACGCTTTCTTTCTTCTTCTTCTTGATTTTAACCTTAAAAATAATACAATCTGTTAAATTTGACAACGCTGGAAAATGACAGATTAGTGTGTCCATTTTTAACTAAATTTTATTAACAATTAAATTAAATTAATGGGTATTAACAATTAAATTAAATTAACAAGTGTGGGAGAGTGTGTCCATCTTTAATTAAATTTTATTAACATAAACATACTTTAACTAAACTATTTATTTTGTAAATTTATTTAAGAAATTACTTAGTTTAATATTTTAGTACTGTTATTTAAATTTATTTTATTCATGTTGTAAACATTTATTAATGTATGTATTGTGTAATAAAAAAAATACAACACAAGCAATCATTGTTTAAAAAATATTTAGTTATAGATTATAGTTGTATATTCTTACCCTCATCTCCTTTGCTGGAGCTGGGTTCTGAGGATTCCATTGAGATATTCATCCTTCACACCAATATTCATTTCCTTGGACTTGAATCTGTAGACATAATAATTTTACTTATCATTTACACATGTCAGTGGGAAGTTCTGTTCTTTCTAAAACCAGCAGTGAAATAATAATAACTCTTAATTAATAATTGTATACAAAGATAATGATGTAATAATAATTAACCATAATTTTTTTTTTGTATTTTAATCATACGGAAAACTTGGACAAATGAGTCAACAGTATTGAGATTTTATGGGAAACATAGCCTGTAAATTTATAGGAAACAAGATTTTGGAAGGGATAAAATAATATATAAAATCTAGAATTCGGTTAATTTTAAATTAGTAATCCTCTGTGACTACATTCAAAACAATTTTTTGGATATTGCTGCCTTCGCTTTTATACCCTATGTAAATTAGTTTTCCTTTGTAAAATAACTTT
>JADDOH010003268.1:0-118846 GCA_016648135.1 Agrypnia vestita | reverse complement strand
GTGTGGTCTAGCGTTATCATGAAGCAGCAGTGGCCTAGAGCGATTAACCAGCCTCGGTTGTTTAGCAGCTAGCTTTTCCATCATGGTTTTCAGTTGCTGACAATAGACATCTGCCGTAATCGTCTGGCCAGATTTAAGAAAGCTGTAGTGAACGACACCAGCACTAGTCCACCAAACGCTAACAAGTAACTCTTTTGGAGTCAATTTTCGCTTGGGGCATGGTTTGGCTGGTTCGGCAGGGTTCAGCCATTGCAATGAGCGCTTCCGATTATCGTACAGGATCCACTTTTCATCAAGGTAATGATACGATTTAAAATCCCTTCATTATTGTGCCGGTTGAGTAATGCAACGCAGCAGTCAACGCGCGTTTGTTGATTTGCTTCACTCAATTCGTGAGGTACCCACCTTTCAAGCTTTTTCACCTTACCAATTTGCTTCAAGTGGATTAAAACAGTTTTATCACTAACACCGCAGCCTGCAGCTAACTCGGATGTGGTTTGCGATGGATCCGCTTCCACAATAGCCTTCAATTCTTCATTATCAACTTTGGTCTCCGGCCGTCCACGGGGCTTGTTCTGCAGGTCGAAATTTCCAGAACGAAAACGTTGGAACCAAAAACGCACTGTGTTTTCTTTTGCGGCACCGTCGCCATACACATCATTAATCCTTCGAGCCGTTTCTGCAGCACTGGTGCCACGGTGGAACTCGTACTCGTAAATAACGCGATATTTCAAGTTTTTCATTTTGTAAACTGAGTGACGCAAAGAAAAAAACAATTGAGGAAAAAACAAATGAATTATAATTTTCAAAACACAAATACATGAGTAAATAGCTGTATAAATTTGGATTTGGAATTCCTAACCAATGAGAAGATATTTGAGATCAAATTTGCCAGTACGGAAAAACGTCAGTTTCATATGTAAGGACCTAATAGCTTGTGGGAGAGAAAAAAACAAATAAGCACTTACTTTTCACAGTTTTAGTTTATGGTTTTTAATCAATAATTTTTTTGTTTTTGAGATTTGAACTAAGGTAAGGTATAGTAAGGTAAGGTAAAGAAAGGAAAGGTAAGGTAAGATTGGTGAGGTAAGGTAAGGTAAGTAGTGATGGTCGAAATTGTTATTTTTAATAATTACACAATATCCGTCCTTTGTATCTTGCATTCTTAATACAGGGTGTTTTTTTAGAGGTAGATATAGAACTTTAAAATGAAAAAAACACATAAAAATCTTGGTAATTGCTTTCCTGAAAAGATAAGAGATTTAATTAAGATTTAGATTTCCTGTGATGTAAAGGTTTTACATCTGGAAGCTAAAGGACGTAAACTGGATGCTCTAGGGGTTGTTGAAATTAATCGAGCTATTAAAATGGAAATAATAAATATTCTAATCCCAGCATCGTTTCTATTACTAAAATAATTACTATTGTACATGTAAAATTAATGACTACATTCCCTCAAACATTACATTATTATGTACGAGGGAATGTAGTCATTAATTTGTTTGTTGCCATATTGTTTTTGTTTTCATTGTTAGTTCTTATGTTGACTCTGAGGATGATGGGTGTCTCCATCGAAAGCGCTTATGCTGAAGTATTTATATGGTAGACTTCTTTCCATTTAAGCAAAACAATCGAATTAGTTGCGTAATCTGTACGTACAAAGCAGATTGTTACGTCGTATTATTTCCGTAAATACCAATACAACGAAACAGAAAGAGCTCTACCAGACGCGTGCAGTGAGTATGCGTAGATATATTTTGGAAAAAACGTTGAAATAAAATATTTATCTAACGGAATATTATTATAATAAAGTCTGAATAGCATAATAATAGTTTTGTTTATGGTGATGTTTGTGATGCTTTAGGTTTTAGTTTTAGCGCCGTTTTTGCGTGAAAGACTCTTCAAGAGCATTTTACGATGCGACATCCTGAATAAGTAAGTTTTTAGACTCTTGAAAGATTCTTGATTTTCCATAGATCTCAACACCGCTCGCAGCTGATTCCACATAATTATGAAAATATATGCTTACGTTAATGTCATGCTTCAATGTTCTCACTGCTTGCCCCTGTTAGGTACCTACGCATATAGTGGATAAAATTGTTGCGTTTAAATTTTTTATTTACTATATTTAAGTTTAAAGATCTAAACCTCTGAAAAAAACACCCTATAATAATAGTCTAAACACTTTTCGTTTTGATTTGACTGCAGGGGCAGATGTGCCTCTGCAGGGTGTAGATACAATGCGTGTATCTGTCGCGCCTCCCTGCAAAGGTATGGGTAGGTACCCTCACACGTGAATGTGGACACGTATATATTTTTTCCAAACGCATTAACCTGATTTGAAATATGATGGCTCCATTTCACGGGCACACACACACACATGAAAAGTACACACACACATGCGTGTACACATTCGCATCCTTAATATAGCTTAATGTATGGGAAAGTAAAAATAAAACGGGCTTGCATTACAGGGTAGTTCAAATTTACAGCAATGCGAGGACAAAATATGAAGGCGTTCCTATAAAAGTGTCTATACAGTACGTCAGGTCACAAAATAATTTTATTGTAAAATGAATTAAGGATAAATTATATTTTCATTTCCTTTCATTGAAAAAAAATAGTAAACTTAAAAAAAATACAAGTTTACTATTTTTACGTGTCACATCAATATTCTTACTATTTTCAAACTAAGCTAAACGTTTGCACAATGAAAATAGGACTAACTTGCTGGTCTGGAGTGAGGTTCGAACCATGACCTTTGGATCACGAGGCGAGAGTCCTAACCATAATACTAACAAGCTACTTCATTGTGGGAGGCATATCTACTACTTTTTTATATTCTTTTCATATCGTGTATTTATATATATTGCCACTGACTAATCTGACTGATCTAAAGGGTTAAAAGTGATAGATTTATTTAAACGGAAGCTTACAAAGTGGTTGCTAAACGTAGGTAGACTTCAAAACGAAAGCAATGTGTCAAATGTTGCAGCTTAGATTCCATTGCAAAACGTTTTTGTAACTATTAGGTATACCTAAATCAAATACCTTCTTCATCAATCTCTATCTTTATCTCATTATTGTGCCTTTTATTTTCTATTAACATACCTTTTGTTTTTTTTTTTCATTCAATTTTGTTGGAGTTGCTGCTAGCAGTATATAAGTCACCAACATGATCGCTGACGTTCGATAACTGGATAAGTACTAGAAGAAGGAGAAGAAGAAGAGAAAGTTCAGAGTCGTAAAAAGTGGAGGTAAGCGGTTTGCGCTGCAACATAAAGGAAATAAATAATGTAAAACTCTTCTATAAACAACTGAAAAGACTTGAGTTGGGGAGGAGATAGTTCATAAATCACAAGTAGTTGTTCATAAAGCGATGTGGTTATTTATAATTAAAAGTATTAAACTGTTAAATTTACTATGTGTTCTTCTGTGTTATTTTTTAAATTTATTTACGGGAAACTAACAGTACAAATAAAATCAGATTACGCATGAATATTAAATAATATAGAGACCATCTTAGTTTCCACAGAATTAACATGTTATGTATTCACATATAGCAACAATAACTTAAGTTATAAAAAAAATGAGAGGTTTGTGTTAAGAATAAACCATGATAGTCAAAGAGTTAAAGGTAAAATGGGAATCAGGAATGGGGATGAAAGTATAGATCTATTTAGTAAAAAGGGGAAGAGGTAAGAAGAAAAAGAAGAACAAAAGAAATATAGCATAAAGATATCTCTTTAATACAGAATGATATCTGAATACAAAAGAAAGAAGATGGATTAAAAAAAGAGAAAAAAGGTTTATGACTGTAGTGAATATCCAAGTTACAGCTATTAAGGATGTCTTTGATTTCCTCATATACCAGTATACAATACTATATATACTATACATACATTGCTGCCTGGGGACTTGCCATTTTTTCTTATTTTTTGTAATTACTGTTTCTATGTGTCAAAATATTAATATAGGTAAATTAATTAATTAAAGATGCAGTCATGAGGTCATCGATAAAAAAAACGAAAAAATATTTTAAAATTTTTAAAATAAAAATAATTCAGAAACGACTTGTCAGTTGGGAACCCCCCTGGTAACCTTTTACCGCCATCATAAAAGGTTCAGACAATAAAAAAAATTGATGGAACGAGTGTTCCCTTTTCGAAAATATCAAATTACATTGCACGGAGCGCGCATGCGCCCCGCTCAGCCCGGCCAATCGGAGAGGGGCCTAATCCCGGCCAATCCGGGCGAGCCCCACGTTTAAATATATACAATTTATCGTCTTGTAGTCCATTATTTCACTTGATTAATGGCCCCTTGAGCCCCGCTTTCCGTGAAGACTCCATTACGGATTCACGGCTCTGGTGGAAGTAGCGCCGAGGAGTCAGGAGCCATCGGGTTATCTTATCACGTCGTCGCATCATCAGGGACAGATTACAGATGCATTTTGATTCCTTCACACTTGCAAACACCTTTGGCCGACATTTGTAATGGTCGATTTAGCATTCAATCCTTATTAAAAAAAATGGATGAGCGTGTACTAGAAGTTAACTATATTGATTGGCGTGATTCTATAATTGATATTTACATATTGGTTAAAGATGTAGATATATATATTAATACAATAATACGATATCTAGGGAGATGGTAAATATAATTGATAACACTTTTATGTAGTTGAATTATTAATATTTGTTTTTGAAGTGAAACAAATTTTACTATTGGTGTGTGATATAGTTGCTCGTATCTGTTTGCTAGTCTCCACGGCAAAACCTGCATGACTTCTAGTTATGCGAGACGGAACACGCAAGCAGATACGTTCTAATAGTTCAGGACAGTCGATAGTATCATTTATTACTTTGTTTAAAAATATTACTGACTTATTTTATGTAAAACGTTGGACAATAATTAAAGTACCTAACTTATATAGAATATTAAAAATTTATTCACGCTCTTCAGTAGTTATAACATTTAACATATGTAGGTAAATTCATTAAGTCAAAATTAAGTAAAAAAAAATTCATACTTTGGTCATATAATGAGAGGTGAAAAGTACTCCGTCCTTCAGCTCATCACGAAGGGGAAGATTGAGGGTCGCAGAGGGGTCGGAAGGAGGCGGCATTCCTGGCTTGGAAACATCCGAAAGTGGACCGGGATAAGAAGCGTGGAAGAGCTGTTCCGCACTGCCCTGGACAGGGAAGCTTTCTCCCAGATGATCGCCGACGTCGGGGGACCCGACAGGGCACATGAAGAAGAAGAAGAAGGTAAATTAAAATATTTTGTTTATTATCCCTATATTCCCTTTGCTATCAACACTCACCTCATACGCCCATTTTCTTTTCTATGTGCTTCGCGCTTATACGTTTCATATGATTAAATAATTTTAGCGACCGATTCTGTAGTTTCTCGAATATGTTACAAACGGCTGCACATTCGCCCTTAGTTCGTTTGCAGTTTGAAAAAGTTATAAGAAATAACTGTCTACATAATCTTATTTAGGTGAAGGATCAAAAATTGTCTATGTAACAGTATCCGTCACTAACGCTACCACGCTAGTGCTGTTTACACGCTCTCACAAACATAATACAATTTCGCGATAATTTTATTCGATGTGAAAGTAAAATTTTAATCGGCATTTTGTGAAAAACTAAAAAAAATCAATAGAATTTCAGCAATTATAGATCATAAGTCGTTTGGATTAACATTACAAAAAATAATTTGCTAACATTTTAGATCGATTTCGCAATATTTTTTGTTGTTGTGACTAATTAATACCTATATAGGTAAATAATTAATGTACCTAAAGTTGAAATTAAAACGGGTTATAGTTAGTATAGTTTATTATAATTATGCTAGGAAGCTAGAATGATTGATTGAAAATGCAGGAAATTAATTAGTGATTTACCTATTAATTACCGATTAATTAACTATTTAATGTAGGTACCTACAAAGTCACTTAACGCTATTAAACTAAAAGTTATCGCTGAATACACTTTATTTAATATTCACTAGAACATTCCATCCGAATCTCACTCGCAGTATTTAATCGCTTATTTATTTTGCCAATTAGGTAAGTACCTACTTCGAGTATTCGCTTACTTATCGCTTGGATTATCACACGGCTGGCCACCCTGGCCTCTCGGCTTACAGCCGACTTCGCTCTGTTTTCGCCTGTCAAACGCGACTCAACAACAACAACTGTATGTATATCTAAAAATGCTGGTACTTTCGAACTCTGGATAATTCTAGTGTTTAGAAGAAGATTCTCGTGGATTCTAGGCTTTTCTAGATGTTTTTAGAATATTTCGGACGCCTCCCGAAAGCCGTAGTAAAAAATCACCCTAGGCCGTTCTCGATTCTTCGATAGTTTTGTCACAAGCGACATAGTGCGTGAATTCTTTTTAGCATCTCGTTACAGTACATTTGGCCAGACTGTAATAGACTATACTTGGAAGGCTGCGAGTGCCTGCCTCAACTTGGGACTTGATGTCGTAGCACTGACATTCTGATGCAAATGAGAAAAAATGCACTTGACTCCGTATCATCAAACTCTTCATTTGTGAGTACTTTATTTACACGTTTTAAAAGCACTCGTCAACCTACTCGCCAAGCTTCTGCGATCGCGGATCTGACTTTCGCGGTTTCCAACATTCATTTAATTATGGAATTTCAACAGTATAATGGTTTAAAATGACACGAGGTAATGGGACAGTTGGTAAATCAATAACCAAATAATGTACTTGAACATGATATAATAATTAATCAAAGCAAAACGGAAATAACAATATCATTGAAAGATTTGGCAGATACTTCGTGGTGCAACATTATAATTTAAAATATGTTTTACTTTACTTTGTAATACACACACACAATATGAGCTATTAAATTACAACTATAGTTTCGAGAGGAGCAGTCCCTCTCATCATCAGGTATAGATAATAACTGTTAATAACTAAAGTTAATAACTATTAATAACTAAAGTTATTATCTATACCTGATGATGAGAGGGACTGCTCCTCTCGAAACTATAGTTGTAATTTAATAGCTCATATTGTGTGTGTATTACAAAGTAAAGTAAAACATATTTTAAATCAGAAATAACAAAATAAATAAAAAGTTCGAAATATAAAAATATGTGAACTTTGATGTCGCTTAACTCTGTTGATATTTTACCCAATGTATAAAGAACACTGCCCCGAATTTTTTTCTACTTGCTGCGAGACACCCCGTATAAGAATAATAAATATAAAATATGAAAAAATCCAAAAGGTAAAAAAAAACAAGATAGATCAAATAGAAGTATAGGAATGGGTGAGAGGAAGAAAGGTGATGTGGCTAGAATTGAGATTAAATGGAGTGTGTATGTATGTGGTGAGGGTAGGGGCTGTGTGCAACAAGTAATATGTGTCTTCTGGTTTGAGTTTTCTGGGATATTGTGCCGTGTTTCTACGACATTCTACGAAGTATTTTGGTGTTAATGGGGCTTACGTGATCACTTTACGCAATTTATTAATCACTTAAGTCAGCTTTACGGTAGATCGTTAGCTCTTTAAACACCCAAGGGCTTCCATATCTACTTTTCCATATATATATATATATATATATAGCCTTGATTTTCAAATCTAAACATATTCGACTTTAAATCGCTTAAAAAAACTTATATTATATATATTGGATTAATTTTCAATAGAAGACAAATTTTTACCAAGTTTATTGTCAAACGGTGTCATATCCATTAAAACCTATTACTTTATCGCAAAGGCAGAAGCTATCTTGCTGAATCCCATACACTGTGAAGGTGATCGGAAAGACTACGACTAAACGATTGTTTTTCGCTGCCAAAAAATGCGAAATTATATTTTTCTTCTTAATACTCAAAATATGGGCTCCACCTCAGTCTGACTTCTCCTACCTTGTCTTTAAGGAGTGTAGTAATATTTTTATTTTTTAATTTAATTTTTTTTTTCACCGAGTAAAATAAAAGAATATAACAATAACCTAACAAGAATAGCTTTCTAGTATACTGGTGACTTTCGAGTATAAATGATGATTATTTAATGATATGAATATTAAAAATTTTGGTGACAATTTATCCAACTAAACATTTAGCAGACAAAAGATATTGTGATTGCCCGGTAGAAAAGGCATACGAAAGATAAAATTAGCAATCATTATCTATTTTTTATGGAGATATCAATATTATTTCATTTTATTTGCAATAAATGCACTTTATTCTGATAAGATCTGAAGACATGCCCCATCCGATATCATCCATATAAAGAACTATTAATATGTTCCAACGCAACGAATTCATAAATGTACCGGGTGATTTGTAGGTCTCAAATACTTTTTAATTAAAAATCGATTATCTTAATAATTGTACAAAAAATGGAACGATAAATTAAAGTGGTCGGTGACGTATCTGTTATTATTAAGTCATAGGACTTGGGACTAGAATGGACGGGGGCCGCAACAATCAACGCAAGACAGGGACGAATGGAGGTGCCTTGTCGATGCAATGGGTCCCCGAACCGATCAGGACAAGGAGAAGAAGAAGAGATGAGGGAGAAGTCATACGACTGCATATTATGTAAGAGTGGCTGCCGAAAAATGACATTTTTAAAAGATATCTATTGGTGGCAGGTTGAAATGTATATTTTAGTTAAATTTTTTTAAAACTGTTTCAAAATTTATAAGCTCGTAGTAATTTTTTAGAACCAAAACGCGAACCAGGAAATATCTGTTAGCTCATGTCCATACAGGGTGTAACAGAGCTAGTCCAAAATACTTTAAAAGTGCATTCCCGCCTCGATTATGAGTCGAAAATGTTCAAGCAACCATGGTTAAGGAGATAAAAGACAGCAAAGTTTGCATCTTTTTTCAATATTTCTGAATTGTTTTTTGCGTTGGACGTCATTACAGTACCTTAAATCTAATATGAAAAATTCATTATATTTTATACAAGTCAAATAAAATGATAAAAAACTTTCCGATTCCAATTGAAAAGCATTCCAATTGGATTTTTTCAAGGATTTTGATATGTGATATGATACTTCAACGTTTAATAAAAAATAGGTCAGAAATATCGAAAAAAAATGTAAATTTGATATTGCATAACTCCATAACTATTGTTTTTAGGTCATGGTTGCTTGAAAATGTTCGATTCGTAATCAAGGCAGGAATCCACCTCTAAAGTATTGTGGACTAGCTCTGTTACACGCTGTATATTGTTTTTTTTATTCATTCGTACATGGTACATATTTTACCTTCTCCTAAACACTAGAAAGGAATAGAACAATCTACCAACGGGAGTTTGTTTTGACAGTTTGTTCGGTACGAAGTAAGTCACGAATCCAAATGAAAGTAGTAAAAATACAACACAAATATAAAACAAGGTGTGCATATTAAACAAATACCCACACAACTTCTAAAAATTTGAAAGAAATGATAAACTATCATAGGTGGAATTGTGAACGTTACATTGTGTAAAGTGATCACTTAAGTCCGTACGTTAGGTCGTAAGCCCCGCGGACATCCAAAAAAACTTGCATACCTACTTTTCTATATAAAAAAGTAGATTCGTCTCTATGAGACATCTATAATATATCTTGATTAAAGTTTTATTACATTTAGGAAGCAACGTTTAAAATATTATTAGAAAATCTGATTCCAAATATGCCTAAAACGTTTCATACCACATTTCATGGCACACCGAAGACATGCAAGAAATAACTGATGTTGAAAGCCGAAATTCTTATAAATTGAGAGAGCGGGATGGCTCTACAACAACACCTTCCCCTTTTTGCGTTACACCGGTACAAAACGACTGGCGATAAAATGTAATTACAGTACGTCTGAGTGAGATAAATTACAGCCGTATAAGAAACGGAGCCAAGGCGACCGTGCTAAGAAGAGACAGACATATATGGTGTTTGGTCGGCAGTTAAATAGTAGTTTTGTGGGCGTGGCGCATGCGCGCTGGGTTCAGTCAATACGAGTAATGGACGGTTGTAAGGATTGTAATATACAACGCGAGGAAATATCTGCGGCACTTTGTAAAAAATATTTCCATTGCCACACAATTTACAGAAAAGTAAATGGTGTAACTGAGTATTTTCTATTGATTGGAATATTTTGTTTTACATTTTTTTTAGATGATTGTAATTGTGAATTGATAAGTGATAAATTACGCTCCTTTCATTCAGAAATGAATTTTTATTTTTTTTATTTTTAAAGTGCAAATACAAACATAAAGATGATAGGTTCCTAATATATTCCTAATATAAACATTAATTGCATACAATTTACATAAATTGCAGTCAAATGTAAGCCTCACACATTTCTTTAGATTCTTCTTAAAAATTATTTACCATACAAAAGGGTTTCGGGTTCGATTCCCGTCACAATCGAAATATATGATTTACTCAAGCTTGGTTATTTTTGTTATGTGTGTTCCATAGCGTCATAAAAATTATAACATAACTAACTATTAATTTTATTTTCTACTTTCTTTCTGGTTTTTAAATAAAAATAAGTGTTTTGTAGCAAGTAATCATAGCATAATTTTCTATGTAACAGTGTCAGTCACTAACACTACTAAGACACTAGATGGAGCAGTTTTTACAACCTTAAGTCGCGACCAAAATATATAAAATTCTCCAGTTAAATAAAATGATGAAAACCTTGTAAAAAAATTCTATTTTAAATTTTTGCAAAGTTTTTATCATTTTATTTATCTTGTATTAAAGCGAATACAAGATAAATAAAATGCATATCTCCATAACTATTGATCTTGATGGTCACGGTTGCTTGAACATCATTATCAAGGCAGGAATTCACCTGTAAAGTTTTTGCTACTAGCTATGTGACATCCTGTATAAGTACCTACGTGAAATATGGAGGTGTCGACATGAAACGCTTTTTTTTATTATTTAATAATTTCTAATTTTTTTCCTTTGTTGCGCTCACGTCGTGGAAGTGTATTTGTTTTGTTTCCCCTTAACCCAATCACACTCAATTGGCCAGATAAGCTCCGACCCCATCGGAGTAATCAGCGGAGATCCAACCCCCTGGCAACACCGAACATAAGTGAAAATCAGAACTCATATTGCCGCACCGCCTCGCACACTGAAAGACGCCACTGCAATAAAACCCTTTATTGAGGGATGGCCCAGCAACATTTTACATCATATTTTTTATTAATTTTTTTCGTGTCTTTTTACACAAAATAATAAACGGAAATATCGACTGCCCTCATCTATTGGAATGTATCTGCTTGCGTGTTCCATCCCGCGAAACTATACCTAAGTTAGGCAGGTTTTTTTATTTATTTATTTAATTACATTGTATATAAGTGAGTTTTATATGTCATATATTTGAATAACAAAATGAGTATATTAACGCTTACCCAAAAAGAATTCAATTCTCGTGTTTAAAAGTGGGGTGTATAGTTATATATCAGTGGCGTGCAGCGCATACAAGCAAAAAAGCTGTGCATTAGTAAAGATTCTGAGAAACAAATATAAATTAAATAATCCTTATCTTAAGAAAAAGTTGATCTAAAATTCTAGCCGTAATTCGTCCTACGGCTAGAAGTTTTATTTCTGACGTTTCCATTTAACGTGACGTATCTTTTTTTTCGATTTAAAATTCTAGGCGTAGGCCTACGGCTAGAAGTTTTATTTCCGACTTTTCTGTGCTTAACTTCATGTCAATTCTTCATTTATTTCGCCAACCAATTTGTTCCTCAGATATAGTCAAGTCGAGAAAAAAACCGTGTATTTTTAATGCTGCGAGTTTTGTGCAATAGCGTCCTTCTTCGAAAGGTCCTATGCCAGGCGCACGTCATGCAGAAATGTTATTTTTTACAAATTCCACCCAAAACTTTCGGTGTCAATTTTATGTCTTTTGGTAAATGTAAATACGAATACGACAAATACCATGTATTATCTGTCATATCATAATGATATCATAAAATGTTTGATTTATTTTTGTGAAAAGAAACGTATACATGAAATTAGTATTGTTCCCGATTTAATTATATATAAATCGTCTTCGAAATATATTGAAATTTTTCGCCGTATTAGCTATACCTATATAAAATATTTATTTATTTAGGAAATATTGTTTACAATACTTCTTTTATAGTACAGTTATTTTCGTGGATTGAAGCTACTCAAAATAGTTCATTATTTATAGTTAATTTTTTTTTTAAATGTATATACCCTTATAGGTATATGCGTATGTATATATTTTTAATATAGGTATATAGTCGGTCACAGCATAACCTAAGTTTATATCCACTGCACGCCACTGTATATATCTATATAATATATAATATATATATATATAATATATTATAATCTATATATATATATATATATAACAGGTAATAACAGTCTAGTATATATATATTATATTAATGTAAATAATTAGTAACATTATATTAGAATAGTGATATGTATGAAAAATAAAGTGTAACAAACATTAGATTAAGTTATAAAAATGAAAAAGATATTGTGATAACATTTAAAAGTGTATATAGATTGTTCATGAATAAGATTTTTTTCATTGCGTTGCGTTTTTCAATTTAGTGTTAAAATTCCTGCAATTTTTTACCTTCATTTTATTGGGAATAGCATAAAAAATGATACTCCTTTATAGGTGAAATGATGGATGCATGCAACCAATAATCACTTTATTATTTTACGCACGTAATTTTGGCATCATTTGGCAGCATTTTTTTTTTAAATAGAGATGCGAACACGGAATACGTGTCAAAGACTGCGAGACGAATGTCTTTTTTCTTCAGTATTAATGAAGATAATTATTTAGTAAGCAGGTACTATAGGCATGTTGGTAGAAGACAGAGAAACATCAGGGAGAGATTGGGAATCGCGTGTTTTAGGGCGGCCAGTCGGCCTTTTGTCGATACCGCCGGGTATCGCTGGATGACTGCCAACGATTTTACGCACTTCGAGCTAATTTTTAGTACTTATACGATCCACCAAAAAAATGACGAATTTTTTTTCACTTCCTCTGACTTTAATTGAAATTGCCGGAAGCAATATTGTTCCAGACACTGGTGCAAATGGCGCTAGCGTCAGCCCGGGGCGGGGCATCTCGCCGCCATTGCTAATCGGCTTATTGTAATTGGTAATCTAATAAGCAATCGGATTTGAATTTAGAACAAACAAACATGTCCGGTGACCGCGCCCCTCTTACCTAAGCCTCGCAGATCTACATACACGACCTCCGTATACAACCTCCAAACCCTGCGGTCTTCCTTCTGCGAGACAGTTGCTAAAATGGAAATGGTGAACGGTATTATCAATTTTTTTATTAATTATTAATTATAATTGTGATGTTCGTGTCCTTTAAACTTAGTTGTGGACAGGCAGACACGGAATTATTATATTTAGATTAATGAAATGAATGATTACTATCCATGATTTGGTTAACGAATTCATAAAAGTTACCTGAGTAGCAGAAAATAAGAAAACGTTAAAAGTAGAGTTACTATAGTTTTGTTTTTTCACCCCACCTTTTAATGATTATCTTTAATGATCATCTCTACAATGTTAATACCAAAATATTCTGGGAAATAAATATTTATTAAATAATCCTTATCTTAAGAAAAAATCGATTTAAAATTCTAGCCGTAATTCGTCCTACAGCTGGATTTTTTATTTCCTACGTTTCTGTATAACTTCATGTCAATTCATAATTTATCTCACTTGTTTGCACCCAACAAATTTGTTCCATAGATCTAGTCAAGTCGAGATAAAACTCGTCCTGAAATGTGTATTTTGATTCATCTCTATGTCTGTAGAGACATAATAGCGTGTTTCTTCTAAAGGTCCAATTTGACGTAAGAACTGCGCGCACGTCACTTGTAGAAATGACATTTTTTACAAATTCCACCCAAAATTTTTTGTGTCAATTTTATTTCTCTTTTCTATGGTGAATTCCATCTGTCAAATCAAAATCAAAGCGTTAAGTGCGTTATTGTTGTTGCGTTACCGACTGTCTAGCGTGAAGCTATAATATAATTGGTCTCTTTCTCACTTGGTATACACATTTTTGAACAGCCATGACAAAAAAATCGACCTGTAATAAACGAGTATAATTAAGGGGGAATACTTACCTAGACATTTCGAAAAAATCGATTTTTAAATTTATGCATTTTCTTAAAGATTGAGGTCTTAAGAATGTCTGGTGAAAATTTCAAGCAAAAATTCAAAAAAATAACAAAGTTATAGTTGATAATTGTGGCATCTCTTTGTTGATTACGCGCCGCGCTACATGCCGGTAGCTGCCAGTCCGACTGTTTCATAATAGAAACGAAAGACCTGTTTCTATTATCTTTGTGAAGAGTGCTCGATGGTATGGGAATTCTAAGCAAGGTGGAGGACTTGCATTATGAACCTGAAATCGTTGATTTTATGTGAGTTGAAAGATTTCGCGATTTATTCATTGCTCTATTTTCAAATGCGTTTTACTCGAAACCATGTTTTGAAAATCGGTGACCAAAATATCTCGGCAACCACTGAACCGATCATCTTAAAATTTCTAGTGGTTATTCTATACATAATTATCTAGTCTTTGTCGTAGAATTTTTTTTATGTGACTTAGTTTTCGCCAAAATAACCTGAAATTTTGCCTAAAAAACGCTACTTAAATTTGAAACGCCCACCACTTTGTCAAAAATCTATGTTTTCAAAAACACCTACTTCAAAGACTAAATTATAGTGTCATTTTGATAATCTTTTTGTTTTTTTTTATTCCGATGATTATAGATGAAATGGGAGTTGTCATCGCGGACGACCTTTTTTTTCGGCAGTCGACAGAACCCAAGAATATTCCGCCCATTTTTTATAGATTTTTTTTTATATATTCTTTAAAATATGTAATTTCATGTAGAAATGATACTAATATCATAATTCATATACGTTTCTTAAAAAAATTCACGAAAATTGCCCTTTTTCTCGCTTCGTAGGTAGGTATCCTTTTCCAGCACTGTTACCTTTTTGCAAAGTGTTAGATTTTAGTTCATTAACGGTCTTCAGGATGCTGCGTTGCGTCAACAAAATACCCTTAATCCGGCACTCTGACCTCTGGGTAGTTTTAAAATCCTTTGAGAAAATATCAAGCAACCCTTCGTCAGAATATCGGTATGAAAATCGGGATACTTTGCAACCGATTCGCACAATTAGCGTGGGTTTTATGGGCGCCGACTGCTAACTGCTGCGACCACCCCTAAAGAGGGTTTTAGCGGACACAGGGATGTATTCTTCCACCCAACTTATATTCAGAAGAAATATTCAATGAAGCTCTGGAAAAAGCTACTCGAGGACTTGTTACGGTATTTCCAACAAGTAACATTGAGGGTCTACAGCTTCTGCTGAATCAAGTGGTGAAGACATGTGAGAATTTTGGGTGAGAACTTAATACATCGTCATCATCATCTTCATCCCCTTGTCCTAGTACAGGCGTGGCGAACCTTTTTGGGTCCGCGTGCCAAAAAACTTCAAATATTATTTCTCGATTGTGTGGTAAAAAGCAGTAAAATTTAAAAAAAAAATAGAAAAAAGATCTGAATTTTATTTACAAACTTAATATAGTTTCTTAAAAATAAAGTCGTAATCAATAAACATACACATTAGTTACTTATCAATGAGATTTTTTCTGTTGTACATTCGATGAAGAATTCTTAATATCTGGTTCATATTTCGTCACTTTTAGTAATACACACGACCAACTGAATTCATCAGTCATTCTTTTCTCGAATTACATTTTATGAAATTCATTTCTGAAAATAATGACTCCAAAGCAATGTAGAAGAGAAAATTCTCTCGTTAGTTTCTTTAAATCGCCAAAGATTTCTGGAATGGTGTTCATTTCTTCTTCTGCATATTTATTAATTATGTTCGTTAATCGATCGCTTTCAATTATTTTCAAATTCAATATTTTTGAACTTGGGAATCGTTCGCGTGCCTTCCAAATTCTCAAACGTGCCACCTCTGGCACGCGTGCCCTAGGTTCGCCACACCTGTCCTAGTAGGGTCGGGGGCCCAAAGACTCGACAAGGTTTCCATATTCCCCTGACTTGCGCTGCTTCTGCATGAGTCAACCAGTCTAGACCCATTCTGTTTTCATTTACCTACCTACATTTTTTTGTAGTTTCTCCCAGCTTAATCTGGATTGACCCACCGGCCGTCTTCCTTCCGGGGTTGCCAAGAGGATTCT
The DNA here is from genome assembly GCA_016648135.1 of Agrypnia vestita. NCBI lineage: Eukaryota > Metazoa > Arthropoda > Insecta > Trichoptera > Phryganeidae > Agrypnia > Agrypnia vestita. The sequence continues at coordinate 102,592 of JADDOH010003268.1, read as the reverse complement.
TCTTGGTATTAGTTCCTCTGGCATTCTTAGCACATGTCCAATCCACCTCATTTGTGTGATTTTTCTATATGTAGGGCTCCATGTCGAGTGTGTGCCTTATGTCAGCACTTCTCACTCTGTCCATCAGTGTGACTCCCGCTACACCCCTTAGAAAACTCATCTCGGCAGCCTGGATCCTTGCTCTCACTGTCTCCGTCAGAATCCAAATTTGATGGCCATGTATTAGGGTGGGCCTATACGCAGATTTGAAAACAGTCAGTTTTGTCTTGACACTAAGCTCGGATTTTCTTATTACCGCACTATATAGAGAACGCCGCTCGTAGCTCTGATTTTTCTATATATTTCACTTTCCTGCCTCCCGTCGCTAGAAAATTAGACAAATTAAACAAATTACATCTATCACAAATCACAAGTGATAGATCGATGTAATTTGTTTTCATTGTTTGTTGACTCCTGGATGGTGTTAAGAACAGAGACAGTAACACAGTTTTTAAATATATGTAAATGAAGATCGGTAGGTACCTATTGATCTTCATTTAATTTGAATTGTTAAAATGGAACGTTTAAATTTGTGTGAAAATTCTTTCACAAACAACTGACGATCGAGCTATTGAGAAAATTATTATATGCCGGTGAATAATACATATTTAATAATGGATAAAGTTTCTAATATAAAATAATAGCTTTAAATGTTGTTTCTCTTTTCAGGTGTGTACTTTTATTATTTTTAAATTTTAATGTGTAATATTATGTTATTTTGCTAATAAAATATATACTCTTCAGAGCAACGCAAAAAAGGTTTTATTTAAAAAAAACTAAAATATTTGGGAAACCACATTATATATAATAGAAAAATATTTATCTTCAACCCAGCAATAAGAAAAATATTTTTATATGTGGGTACATTCTGAGAACAGAGTTACTGGATTATTTTTCCAGAGGGAGGATTAATTAATTCAGATAAATTATAGAAGTCTCACAGAGATGAAGCTATGAATGTGAAAGACGTGTGTGAAAGACTTTTATACGATGGCCCAGGGCTTACAAGCTGTAAGAGCTGGTTTAAGTGATTCAAGCTTCAATTCAAGTGTATTAAAAAAATTTGATACTGTGTGGATTTTCTTACGGTGAAATTGGTGAACGTTGCATTGTGTAGAATGATCACTAGCTGAATAAGCCAGCTTATCAGGTTGTAAGCCCTGGACCATCGTATAAAAAGACTTCCACACACTTCTCTCATATTCACAGCTTCGTCTCTGTGAGACTTCAATAATTTATCTTAATTACGACAATAGGAGTTTTTCCCATCTTGACAATGTGAGAAAATGGGTCATTTAACGATTTTGAGATATATTTGGCAACGAACACGTGGTCTCTGCGAACACCAATACAATGGGATTCAACAAGATAGCATGGGGTAATTAGTTGATATGGACTATTTGACGATGAACCTAATCAAAAATTGAAAATTATTGAACACTATTGAAAATTAGTCCATCGTTTATAAATGATTTAACGTTAAATATGTCTAGATTTGATCAAATAATATCAAGCACTCTCAAGAGAGAGAGATCTAGAATTGGCAGAGACAACGAAATAGACCCCAATTAACCTGGTGGTTAAATATCAAGAAGAAGAACGAGATGAAAGACGTCCATTTAAGTGAGGAGTCAGGGGACCAAGACAAAACGTGCTGGGGCTTTTACACAAGAGACCCTGACCCCAAGTAAAAGAGAAAAAGCAATGAAGAAGATTGCAATCACAAATAATACATGTACATAAAGGCTATACCATGAAGTAAGCAATCGATTTCAGCCATTAACATACATACCTACGAGGCTTGATCAAAAAATATGCGATATTTTAGTTTTTCTCAAAAAATATTTATTTATCCATCAAAATTAATTTTATCTATCCCTTCGGCAGATAATGCCATTATCAACTGATGTCCTGAATCGATCGTCCTATTTTTGTGTGTTGATTTTTTAATTTTTCAAAATTTAAAATGGAGTTCTTTATAATAAATAACTTCAGTGTACAAAAAGTTAAAACATTTAATTTTATCCCCTTCAAAGAAGTCCCCACCAGATACAATATACTTTACTAGCGTTTTTTACAATTTTCAAAACACTTCTGGAACGCGATTTTTGGTATAAGATTTAGCTCCTTCAATGATTCTCTTTTTATTATTAAATAGAAAGCAAAAATGAAATACGTGTCGCATAACTACTCTTACTATTTTCAAATTAAGTTAAACGATTGCGCTATGGAAATAGGACTAACTTACTGGTGTCCTGGAGCGCTAGGCGAGAATCTTAACCACTACACCAACAAGCTACTCTTATTTATTTATTTATAAAAATTAATTTTATCCCTTTCAAGGTAGTCCCCATCAGATACCAGCGCTTTTTACAATCTTCGAAGCACCTTCGAATGCAATTTTTGTTTTGGCGTTAATCTTCTTCGGATATTTTATCTTTATCCCCTCAATTTTGGTAAAATGTCATTATTTCATGTTTTTTGCATCTTCAGGAATAGAAAAAAGTTGCGGGACGTCAAAATTCCTCTAAATACGGAGACTGTGGTATCAACAACAACAAAAAATCGTGGCAATTTGACTTACACAGCGCACGAAATTAAAAAAAACCCGCGTATTTTTTGATCAAGCCTCGCATTGCATTAATATTTATTGATAGATAGGTACCTAGCTAGACCCATGACTTAAGCAAATTTACTTAGCTGGTAATTATCCTACTTGACTTGGCAGGCTAAAGTGCATAAGTTGGCTCAATCAATTAATGTTTGGCCACTTATGTGGTCGTTACTATGGAGAAGGCAATACTTTATTACCGGTTAGGTAATGGCGGTATCTATCTATAAGCTTGTCCTCAATCCATTAACTGAACATATTTTTAAAATTATTGGTAATATAAGTGAAAATTTACGTCAAAGAATTTTGGGATCATTTAATTCTTCTTCTTCTTATATTATTGATGAACTCGGCGTTATTTTGTAAGGATTCACGATGATCTTCACATTAGGTGGAATCAAACTTGTTATTATCTTTGTTGAGTCCCGTAATTTCCTTAAGAATAAGTCCTTTAAAATAAGTCCAATTCAAATATTGTTGGTTATTTTTCTTCCATCACAAGTATGTGTCGTACATACAATTGAATTGTGCTAACCCTAACATTTATTCTGATATTCTTTGCAGATACTCTTTCTTCATTCAAAAAGTCACTCTTACACAACATCCATTTTTTTGACAATAACCTGAACCCATAGAACCCGGAGTTCTTTAGATTTAAAATCTAATAAAATACATAATCAAAAATCTAATAAAATATAAAGATAATCTAATAAAAGTAAATCTTTGGTTAAAAAAAATAAGAAACTCGAAGTTCTAAAGAAAAAGTCAACATTCTAATAACTGGTTATTTTTCTTCCACCATAAGAATGTATCGTACATACAATATATATTATGCTGACCTTATATCCAGGCGCGTGTAGTGAGAATAAGAAGCATGACTTTTATTTAAACATATTTTTGGAAAAAAATCGAAATTAAATATTTGTATGGCAGAATATTATAAAATATTAAATATATAATTATATTTCGTTTTCTTTACAAAATATATGCTTAGGAAAAAGTCATGCTTCTTGTTCTTACTGCACACCCCTGGTTATATCTTAGTTACCAATCATCGATATAATCCCAAATAACTGTACCGAAAATAACCGGTTAAAATAACGATTTGACCATCACTAGTATCTGCAAGATTATCGCATCATTCAAAAAGTCACTCCTACACAACATCCATAATAACCTTAACCCATGCAACACATTAAATCAATTACTTATTTACATACTTAAACCTGATCATACTACTTTGATAAACTAAATATATAATATGTATAAGCGTGTTGCTAGAGCAGGTCGAAGACAATTGTAATGGGGCTGGTGGGCTAAGTTTTGAATAATAACTAGCTGTAACCCGTCAAAATTGACGTTATTTTTACATATCGGTTTCTAAAGATTAAGTACCTATTTGTAAAAAAATAAAAAATAAGAAGAAAAAAGCGTTTTATTGAAAATTAAATAAATAAATAGTTTAATTATACATTATATTATAAAAGACGGAATATCTGTATCTGCCATTTGATATCTGCCATTGCCAACAGTTAAGTATCGTGCAGCGAATGTTGGGCATAGAATAGGTGTGGGATAGATGAAATTTAGATCCGTAGCAGGAATCTCGTGTGACCCGAAAATGCCTGTAGAACTTAAAGGAAAGATATACCAGACTATTATTAGACCCGCGATAATGTATGGCTCCGAATGCTGGAATATGCACAACTCCTAGAAAGAGCAGAAATGCGAATACTCACGTCGGCAGGAGTAACTTTAAAAGATAGGTATAAAATTTCACGCATCAGCGGTAGCCTGGGCGTCACATAACCAGTAAGCTGGAACGACAGTTGAGATGATATGGGCACATAAGACGGAGACCATCGATAGCCATCCAGAAGAAAACCAAAAAAGCCTGGATGACTCAATGCTCCAAAACTATACAAAACAAACACTACAGAGAAACGGCCTGGATGAAACCGATATCCAGAACCGAAGAGGATACAGCCTGAGAACGAGAAGAGCCGACCCCAATAGTCTACCTAGGCAATGAGTTGGGACAGTGCAAGGAAGAAGAAGAAAAAGATACATTATATTATAGTTTCAAGAGTGACAGAACCTTTCATCGACTGGTTGGTGGACGGATTATGTGGTAAACGAGCTTGGACGAAATAAATGTAGAGTTACGAACATGTTCAATAATCTGATCCTACGACAGCCAACATAAAATAGTCGAGCAAACAGATACGAGCAACTTGACGTCTTCAACAATTTAAACATATTTTAAGAGGTGTATTGAAAGATTACTAATATTTGTAAAATTTGACTTATGTTTGAAAATAATTGATTTGTATTTATGTATGTTATGTAACATTTTTATTATATTATGACTTTTTAAGCTTGTGCTATTGCTTTTCACTCTGTATTATTACCTTTTATTTTTTGAATTTTTATTATATTATGTTTTTCTTATGCTTCTGCTTTGTTATATACTTGCTTTTTACATTTTACTTTATATTATATTTATCTTTATACATTTGTATCTGTATTTAAAGTATTTGATTTCCACTTTATATCATTATTATTTTATATGTTATTATATTTTATCTTTAAACTATCCTTTATATAAATGTACACTTTACATATTTGTCTGTAAAAGCCCTGTAGGGCGTTAATAAATAATAAAAAATAAAAAAATAATAATAATGAACTTCTTAAAAAAAATTCGCTTTGTTGCATCATTTTATAAATAAAATAATGAACTTCTGCGCAACTCGTGTCGTCATGGCAGTAACACATTGAATCGATGGATTTTTTCTAGATGAAAGTTTTATTGTTACTTGAGCGGATTTGTGTGGCGCCCTTTTAATCTGGATCCGGCTCTGGGTCGCCAGGGCCGCGACGAGGGCTTACGTTCGTCCACTGCTGCGGGTCTGACAGCTTGACCAATCGTGATTTGTGACAAATTTTGAGGATTAGTCCACATAAATAATGCTCTCAGTAATAACAGGACCTGTTTTTCAATTTTCGTTTGTTCCTCTTCATAATAATAATGAAATTTTTGTAAAACGCTCAACATCAAACATAATAATTTCGTTTTCTCTCCGTCCGTCTGTCTGTCTATCCGTCCGTAAATTCGTGTAACGTCCGTAATTTTGCTCGAATTCACGGCTAAAAAAAACGAATCGGCCGCCTAACGAATGTTGCTACCGCTGCCTCTCCGGGACCGCCAAAAATATATTATATATTTAGGACTTGGCAAAGACGGGAACCATTCCATGTTCCATCCAGCACAATTTATAATAGTACTTACCTACCTTTATTAACTGCTGGCAGAGGAAATATTAAAAAAATGTTCAAATATTTTGACAAAAGTCGTTAATACTATTTCATGGGTGTCGGCTATAAATAAGTAAATACCTACTTACTCTTTAGGAACCAGCATGTAAAAGTACCGTCATTTTTGACGGGTTACAGCCAGTCACCAGTATTTTTACACATTAAGTTAAAAATATTACATCGACAGTAATGAATAATTTTATAAAATTATAAATGTTAACCACCATGTTGATCGGTTACAAAAAAACTGTTATTTGAGGTTTGTATTTGTATATCGATGAATGGTACACAAAACAACATTTTAATCTCAGTTACTAATCATCGTTACAATCAGACACAAATGTTAAATAACATTATCACAAGTAACCGGTTAAAATAACGGTTTGACCATCACTAATATCAATCTTAAAAGATAGTCAGTTATCAGGGTAGGTAAATTAATTACCTAACCACCACGCCGTTTACCAGAAGGGTAGATAGAGAGGATAGAACGCCACAGAAGTCTGCCCTGGCACATCACTTTTGCGTCCACTTTCATACGTCTTCTCATGCACGCTTTTCGGTTGTTGAAGCTTCTAACAGAGCCATTCTATTTGATTTTTTGGGAATGCCAGGTATTCCGCGGACGCCCTCTGTTTCTGCTGCCTTCAACACTCGCCTTTTCTTTACCATCTTTTCATAGCTTATACGTTCTGCATGACCAAACCATCTCGGCATTCCTTTCTTTATTCTGTCTTTTTTTGTTGACAATAATTCCCGAGTATATCTATACAAATAAGTACATATATATTACGGCGCAAACGCTACAACAATTATGCTATGTGTAACAAAGCTGTATGTTTTGTTTAAGGAACTAAACTTCACTGAATTTTTATTTCTATTCTCTTTGCCTATCCCTGTGGGAAAACTGTGTTATTAGTTAGTTAGTTTTTGTTAAAACGGTTAGTTAGTTATTGTCAACAAAGTATATTTTAAGATTTTAGTGAAACCGCATCGTAAAATGCTCCAAAACTAGTCAGCGTAAAAAAACAATAATATTACAAATCCCATTTAAAAAACTATCTGAACTAATAGCAATAAGCGTTTTCAAACTAAATATCAAATTACAGAAAAAATACATCGAGTAAAACGACACATTTTAACTGTACATTCTCTTATAACCATACATTAAACTTTTTCTCAACTTGTCACTTGTAATACTGCTTGCTCCTTTTGATGTGCAGACATTGTCAATTCTGCTGTTTCCGTTTGTGAGTGATAGGTTTAGCAAGGGCCTTAACTATTTCTGGGGGGATTAATATACCTCTCGGTTAGTTATTGATCGGTTGTACGTGTGAAAATACCCCAGTTTTGTGGCTTTAGAAAACCTACGCAATATTCAGTAGGTACCTATTTTATATTATTTTGAATTTTAGGCTTAAAAAGGCTAAGAGGCCTAATTACAGAAGCGAAACGCATCTCAGAGAACCTGTGCAATATTCAGTAGGTACCTACCTATTTTTTATTTTATTTTATTTTTTATTTTACGCTTTAACAGGCAAAGAGGCAAAATACCTACATCATACCCAGGCTTGAGTAAATCACATAGATTAATTGTAACCAGGGGTGTGCAGTGAGAACAAGAAGCACGACTTTTTGAAATGAAATGAAAAGAAATCGAAATAAAAGATCTCCTAATATAACACTATAATTAAAATATTATTCAAATTTTAATACTTCATAATATTCTGCCAGATAAATATAAACATAGGCCCTGGTGATGGACCCTGCAATGTCACATATACACGGCAGAATATCCCAGAAAACTATACACAGAAAATATTGAATGCAGTACATTATAAATTAGTGATCTTCGATGACTGCAATATTTTTTTTCGATATTGCTGCCTTTGCTTTTATACCACACATTTAATATACAGGGTTATTTGTATATCACCTAATTTTTTATGTAAAAATGTCTCTGCTATGCAATATAATATAATGGATTAGTAATAATGCGATCCAAGAAAAATGACTTTTATTAAATCTAAGAGCACTAGGAAAAGTATAATATTTAATTTATATAATGTTAATACAAATTATATTATCTCTACAATTCACCTCATCAGAAGTCTTCGATTTCAAATTTTTTCGAATGTATACTAGCGATAAATATAACAACCTTACTAAGTGTGTTAGAATATTTAATTAAGTGTAAATCGAAATAGTTATTTAAAAAATTAATAAATGAAACTTAATTTTGCAAAACAGAATGCTAATTTAAAGCTATTGCATTACAGGTGTCAGATCGGCATCTCGTTACTTAGCAGTTGTTTCAGTAATTGGTTAGGTGCGCCAATACATTAGCGAGGTGCACATAATGAATGCAAGCCATACCCAAGATCCGTCCACAGCATGAAAAATATCAAGTCACAACACCTTAAAAAAGGGATGATATCTTAAACCACAAAATAATATCAACCTAACCAAAACGTACACTTTTTTACATAATCTCTTCATATTACCGCCCCGTTAAACACCTACAAGTTCATTTCTATTTTCTTAATATATACAAGGAAATGCACTTTGCATAAAAATGACCATATCCATTAATTCAGTTTTGTTTCACAAGCCTTGTATGCAATCTTCCTTTCTGTGTAATTCTTCAATTTCACTTACGATTTTCATTCCGAGGGATCCATACTTTAGTATTGAAGCATTCGCACGTTCGCTAATAAGCAAATACAGTTCAGAACCTCCCAAGTCAATTGTCGCAAGTACCTGAAAATGTGCCTTAAGTGTTTCGAAATAAAGGTGACATTTCAACGTTAAATTAAGTGAGATTCGTTGTAGATTTACTTTGTGAAGACATATTTGTACTGGCCAGTAATTATTTACGATCATTTCGTTATGGCTAAATAGCCACACCTCGACTTGAAAGTCACTAGAAAAAATTCAATTCAAATTCGAAAAAATCAAATTCGCACCTATTTTTCAATGATTACTTAATTTTATTATTTATTTATTCGCCCTCAGGGCTTTTACATTAAAGAAATATTAATTTACAAAAAATAATGCAATGTACTGTTATATTAAATATATTAACATAAAATAAAAGTTTAAGAAATGAACGATAAGATAATAATTAACTGATGCAATGCAAGAACGAAAAATCAAAATTAGGTAACAATTATAATTTTAATAACAAAATAAAACAAAATGATAAACAATATTAAGGTCGCAGCTTACTAAGGTAGGTACCTATGTAGCTTAACATATGCATGCACTTATTTTTTAAGAACAGCAATGACATTTAGGTATACAAAACGAATCAACAAAATTAAATTTGTTATGAACCTTTTTCAATCTCTTGTTCATAAAATTAGTAATAATTAGAGAAGCATTTCATAAAACATGTCGATTTTTGGTTTGCATTAGCGATCTCTACTCGTGAAAGATACAACGTTTTATACGTCACTTCACGCTAGATAGTAATACAACAACACACTTGATGTTAGTGACGCATAACATCGGTTATGTACACCGCGCGCAATGCTTTCGAATTACTCCGTATAGCATTCTTAATTCTACGTAGGTAGTGTTGCACCTTTTTACATACATGATCAAGAATGGATATCGTGATGTATTAAAATGTTATACATAATATAGTAATAATTTCATTATGAATATTAAAGTATGAATATTCAATTCCTATTTATTAGCCATAAATTATAGGTAAGACACAGCCTATTTAAAGGTAATAAAACCTATAAAAATCAAGCTTTTATTATACTCCCTTTCTGATCGGACCCATGGCTCGAGTTAGACTAGTCGAAACAGGTTTCGCGCCTTCTCGACGCGTCGGGGTCCTTTCTCATTTGTACGGTTAATTTAATTATGGTTTATAATCCAGAATTATACGATAATTATTTTTTTTAAACCAAAATTTGTTAGATCATTTTCATCGTCGCCACGAGTCTGCCTGCAAAGTTTCAGCTCGATTGGATCACGGGAAAAGGTTAAAAATCGATCCAACATTTTTTCAACAGACAAACAGACGCTACGAGTTAAAAGAAAGGGAGTAACAACACGCTGCTACGCCGGTAGGTATATTATTTCAGAAATAAAATTTGAATGCATCAATTTTTCAAAAAAAGATCGCGCTTCTCAAATAGAACGAAGTCGGTCCATTTTCAAATTACTTCAACGTTCGTACTTTTATTTTCCCTTCTCGCTGTTCGTTTCCTTTTTCAACTGGCCACACCAATTCATTATCCAGCTCTTTCGTTTTAATAAAGTCTACAAATTTGCTAAGCAAACTAGTTATAGCGTGCTTCCTCCTCCATTTTCCACGGCGATTTTGAAAACCACCTCAAACGGAAAAATTCAGAAGAGCATTTCGTTTTAAACATTATTTTTTTCTCGTAAAAAATATATTTTTACGACTGTTTGCGTCATCACGTAGCACATGCCGTATTCGCATCTTGATTTTATATTTGTAACCTAGGCAAATTGTATTAAAAAATACACTTTTATTAAAAATACCAAAAAGAGAAGCATTTTAACAGCAACAGTACTGAATGTGATCAGAGTATACAGGGTGTACCAGAGCTAGCAGCAGAAACTTGGCCGGTAGATTCCTGCCTGTGTTGTGAGTCTAAAATGTTCAAGCAACAACAGTTACGGAGATATGCAATATCAAAGTTTGCATTTTTTTCCCAATATTTCTGAATTATTTTTTGCAAAAAGTGGAACTATCATTACAGTAACTTATGTAGATTATGAAAAATTCATTCGAATAAAATGATAAAAACATTACAAAAATTGAAAAAAGTTTTTTTTTAACAAGGTTTTTATCATTTTATTTAAGTTGTATTGAAGAAAATGAATTTTTCATAATCGATATAAGTTACTATAATGATAGTTCAGCTTTTTGCAAAAAATAAGTCAGAAAATATTTTTAAAAAATGCAAACTTTGATATTGCATATCTACATAACTATTGATATTAGGTCATGGTTGCTTGTACATTTTACACTCATAACATAGGCAGGAATCTACCGGTCAAGTTTCTGCTGCTAGCTCTGGTACATCCTGTATATACGTATGTCGTTAAAATCAAAATGGGTTAAATTAATGTTACCAATTTGGGGTATGTGTTAAAATATAACAAAGTGTAACCGATCGAATAGAATGGTGATGAAAGACGTAGTGATGTGAAAGTACATCTTATTTAATGCAAGTAATCATTCAAGAGATCCCGGAAACTTCCAGCAATTTTCATTTTTAGTGTAAAGATTTTAAACATTTTAGTGTAAAGATAAACATAAAAAATGCTGTAAAATCATCGATTAGACTTCTTTCCATTTAAGAAAGACAATCGAATTAGTATGTGTGAGCCACGCGTACGACACACGTTGTTTCGTTGTGTCGGTGTTTACGGGTATAAACACCACCAAAACGAAACAACGTGCGTCGTATGCAATTCACATATTTGTTAGTGCACTGTTCCTATAGTCGCATTTTGCTTTCAACACTTTCAACATTCACTTTCACACACACAAACACAACAAACACTTTCAAAAAAATTCCGCTCGACTTTCGCACCTTATTTAAATCGCTCACTTTGTCGGTAAGTACTTGCCCGATACTTTGTTCCATTATCCACGATTGGCCACCCTGGTTTACTGTTCCGTTGCTAATGTCGCGCCGGTTAAAACATCAAAACAACGAACCGCGTATCGCGGCGCACCTCGTATTTATAGGTCAATGTCTTTCTCGATGCTTCAAGTCGTTACAAGATTCATGTGGATCCTTCTAGTATCTTCCAGTTTTAGTGTAAAAGAAGTAGTGCTGTAAAATCGTTGATTACGCGTAATTATCCATCTCGTTTCAGTAATTATTGGTTGAAGAATAATATTAGATCCGGCAGATGTCAACAATACAATGATAAAGCAATATTCAGCATTTAAATAAAAATAAATAGGATTAATATGACACTACCCAGATAAATTAACAAGTCTATCAACACTTACTAAAAATTTGCATAAAATGTCAATCAGGCCCTGGCAAATATTAGTTTGAGCTCGGGATGCATAATAAATGAATGATTACCTGCCATTTATTTAATCATAATTAAAGCGATTGGAAGTAACGGGGTGTGGTGATTGGGCCCGGCGGGGGGGGTGGCAGGGGGGGGGGAGCGTCGCGCCCATGATTGGACAGAGTATTTGATTGTTTAATTGACTATTTGGCAGGTCGGGGGTTATTAAATGCCGCGCCATTGCAACGAACCCAAATATTTGGGGAAAAAATGTATTTCACTGAGTTGTAAGGATACTTTTAAAAGTGTACCGGGGTAATTAAATACCCCACCTATTAATAGATGGGGTATTTAATTACCACGAATTGGCCGAAAATGCATTTCGAATTGGTTAAATATATTGATGGAATGTGCTTGAATTGGATTATCATCTGCCCACTCACATAATTTTATTCATTGCTAGCTGTTCGTACCCGGCGTTGCACGGGTTATGGATTAAGTTGAAAATAAATTTGTGGGAGGAAACAAAGGTTTGATTCAAAAGGTATAGATTTGCATCGAAAATATATCACGGGGAGGAGAAAAGGTAAAAGGGGAGGGAGGAAATATAGCCTGTTACCTGTTGAGTCCTAAAGAATAAGTTTCCAAATATTGAGTCCGATCGGTCAAACGGTACAGATTTGCATCGAAAATAAATCAGAAGGAAGGGAAGGGGTAAAGGAGGAGAGGGGAAATGTAGCCTATGTTACCACCGAGTCGAGGGGAATGGGTATGAGAATAGGGGGTAATGTTGCCTATGTTACCCGCCGGGTCCCAAAGCAAAAGTATGCAAAATTTTAATCGAATCGGACAATCGGTGTGGATTTGTATAGAGAACAGACAGACAGACAGATAGACAGACAGACAGACAGACATTGAGTTTTATATGTATAGATGCATAAGGGATTACATCGGCTTAATATTTTCAAAAAATATTTCTTGCTTTATTTTAAAAAATAATATAAGTAATAAAAATAATATAAGTAAATAAATAATAAAAAATTGTCCGAATTGTTATATACAGGGTTATTTGGAAAAATTATAACCTCACAGGTCCTGCCTTGATTATGTATGAGTCAAAAATGTTCAAGCAGCCATGACCTATTTATCATCAATAGTTACGGAGTTGGATGCAATATCAAAGTTTTGCGGTTTTTCAACATTTCTGACTAATTTTTTTACAAAATGCACTAATCTGCCTACAGGACGATCGGGAATCTACGAGGGAGAGAGAGTGAGAGGGGGCGGAGTCTAAAGTGGGTGTCCTCTCTCCGGAGGGTCAAGGACATATTTATTTTAGTAATTATTTCTTGCGCGGTCGCAGATTGTGGGTTGCACATATGCTCTGCATGGGTGTGTGTTGCTTTCTGCGCCAGGTGTCATTAGTGTGCTATTGATGTAATGTGAACTGACGTTGTCTTTATTTGTTTTCATTTATAACTGATTTTATTTTGTGTTAACTTATTTTATTTGATTATTATTGTATTACTTGTATGTACTTTAAATAAATTAATAAGACGATCTTCAAAAACTTCTGCACAAATTTCATTTATCCTCACAAATATTCAACATGAAAATCTCCGTAGATAAGATTAAGAGCATGGTGACATCGAAACAGCCAGTACGATGCAAGCTTGCAATTGACGATAAAATAATAGACCAAGTAATGAGCTTTAAGTACTTGGGTGTCGAGATATCCAGCAGAAACGACTTCTACGAAGAAGTAAGAGAGCAAGCAAACAAAGCCGCAACTGTTGCTGGATGCTTGAGAAATGCTGTCTGGAGAAATGGACACACGCTCAAGGAGAGCAAAGTGAAGATATACCTATAAGACCTGTGTTCACCCAATCATGACGTACGGTATCGAGACAAGGGTTGACACTACCAGAACTAAAAATCTCCTAAGAACAACTGAGATGAAGACTCTCCGACCCATTGCGGGACTGACAATCCGAGACCGAGTGAGGAATTCCGAAATTCGAAGGACTTGTGACGTCGAGGATATTGTCCGATGGGGAAGATCTAGAAGACGTTACTGGAGAGATCATGTGGAGAGAGATTGTTGATTGAGAGAGGGTAGTGAGCATAGCAGCGAACAAGCTGCCGTCTGTTACCAAACTCCCAGGAAGACCTCATAAAAGATGGCGAGATAGTTGGACATCTGTATCCCAGGAACAGAAGCAGAATAATAATAAGAAGAAGATATCTCCTTCCTTTTGCATCCACGAGACAAGTGATGTGGTTTTATGTGGACACCCTTCCGTACCTTAGCATTAGTCGACCGCTCCAAAATTAAAAAAAAATGCCGATCTTGATGGCGAAAGTGTAGGGCCGACATGGGAGCTATTGCTGATGGAAGGGCCTGGTTATGTTGTAGGTCCCACTTCACTTAAACCTTACATCCATAATAAACATCAAAATTGAAAAAAAAAAAAAAAAATCTCAGGTAAAATTCCAATATTCCCCCTCTACCTCTGCATACTCCTTCTGTGATTCGAGCTGGCTGAAATCAGCGCAGAGCTCCCCAGTCTCGACTCCGGCCCAAGTTAAACATTTGACAATCAATGGACGGTAAAATTACATTAAAGCGAGTAATACAAAAATCTGTCTTTAACAAGAGAAATTAGTCAAGGTGCTGAAGCACGGCGCGGGGTGGGAGGGGAGGGGCTACCTGTGATCGGAGCTCTGCGAGGAACCGAATTAATTCGCCCACCTTTCCAATTATTCTTTCGCAAATCTAATTTTGCAGATGAAATATTATTGTAGTAATTACTCCCAGGAAATTCTTTTCTTGAATATGATTGATCAATTTATTAAATTATCAGAGTTAACACTAATTATATATATATTTAAATGAATTCTAAACTTATTTTATTTTAATTGACTAAACACCGCTAATGAGACGTTTGTAACGTTTCATTTAAAAAAAAATATTATCATTAAAGCCAGAATTAACCGAAAACCCTTGGCTTAGTAAAGGTTATTAAAGGTGGAGAGAGGGTAAATATTGAATTTTTTAGGTATATATAACTCCTTATATACGTCTAAAAAATTATTTATCATGTACATTCTACATACATATGTATATTTTGTCCAGGTTGATAATTATTTAACCATATTGACACAAATTCGTTGCGATGGTGTTGTAAAATAAACGCTTAGATCAATAGAGCGCAGAAAAAATTATGTTATTCCTTTTTTCATAAATAAAACAAAAGTTGATCCGGAATCCAAAATTATTATTCATCATAATAAATTTGTTATAATTATTAATTGTGGTCAAACATATTCAATACTTAAGACAACTGACAAAATAGAATATTTGGGTGTAGGAATACCTATATATAGATCAAAATTTAAATTGGAAATTCCATATTTTTGAACTAGTCAAACGACTAAGAAAATGTATTTATGTGTTTATTAGATTAAGAAGTGTTTTAAAAATTAATAATTTAAAAATGGTATATTATGCAACTGTAGGTACAATCTTTGTTGCCACATAGAAAGAAATATTGTAATCATTACAAATTGATTTTGAAACCCCCAATTTTCGAAATTGGCCCGAAACATATTGATAATTCGATTAATAGTGGCTTTATACAAACTGTTTTTTTTTATTAATATGAACTAACTGTAGCCCATCAAAAATGACAAAGGTACTTCTTTATATATCGGCTCCTAAATAATAAATATTTAATTATTTGTAAAAAAAAAAGGTTTAAAAAAAAAGTTATGCACAGACAGACAACGAAATTATTATTATTGGATGGGATAATATTGCCACAAAGATATTTTGCATTTATTGAAGACGATTAAATATCTGCTTGTAGAAATGCACACGCTCTGTAAATAAACACGTTTCAACCATGGGAATAATTTTCCAGGTAATAAGGCAAAGTATTTATCGCAGGGTTTAAGTTAACTGTCGGCGATATGTTTATCGGCACTTATCAGCCCTTATCGGCCGATTTACCGGCGCAACTTCCGTTATCAGCGGTTATCGGCCCCGGCCCGACAGCCCGGCACGCCGAGACCGCGCGGGGGACTCCTGGACCCCTTGTGTATTAATATCGTCACAATTATGAAAAAAATTATGGAGATAAATAATCTCCACTCACAGAGCAATGTCGGCTTATATCATTCGTTACACCTTATGGTTGGCTATTTTATTACATACATTTTATTACAAACATGTTATTAGCTTAATCTTTCTCTTTTGTATCTATAATTGATATAATTAAGGAACAAGTATTATTAAATTTTAAAAAAAAATTAAAAAAATTGAAAAGCAAAATCTTTCGCAAAAAAAAATATTAAAAAAAAAAACAATTAAAAAATGACCATAAAAAGTTACGGACGTTACACGAAGTTACGCGGATGGACGGACGGACAGACAGACAACGAAATTATTATAATTGGGATAAAAATGTATACATTGTTTTCACCACTTAGGTGTATATTGAAAATATCAACATGTTTTAGGGCCAATGGCCTATTCGTCAGGATACAATGTAGGTACATATATTAACAAATTAAAAATCAAAAATCGAAGTATAGATAATCAAAATGTATAGTACATGGGAAATGAATAATAATTAAGTACTAACATGAAAACAAATTTAAAAGATAACTATTTGTATTAATGGCCCTAGTTATTTTTAATATTGATTTTACTTTTTTCTTATTTCAAAAATTTCTAATCTATCGAAATGTAATTCTGTATAATTTGTATGTAAACTTTGTAAACCCTTATTTATATCAAAGTAATGATCCATAGCCAAAAGATGAATAGAAAATTCGGAATAATTATTGCTACTTAAACACCTCAAGTTCCTTATTCCTTAACTCTAACATCAACATTTCTACACAGTTTTTCCTATATAAAAATAATCACAAATCTATTTATAAACACCCGATTTTTTTAAAAAATATATTTTTTAAATTTTTTTATATATTCTCACTTTTAAATGATAATTGGTATGTTGGATACAAAAAAAGCTGACTACTTTAGGACAGGTATTTATATTATAGTGTAGTGACTTAGAGGCTTTTTACATACCTACTGTATTATGCTTGTGTTTATTTAGTAATGTATATGTAATCTTCTTCTTCTTCATCAGCCTTCGTCTTTCCACTGCCGTATATAGGACTCTTCTTATGTATCCATTCTTCCCTGTTGTTGGCTAATTGTAGCCATTTCTTTCCCCCCACAGCGACAATATCATCGGCCCATCTCTTTTGAGGTCTTCCGGTGCATCTTTTATTTTCCCAAGGTCTCCATTTCAGAACTCTGGAAGGCCATCTTATCCTGTCTTGCAACGTGTCCTGCCCTGTATATGTAATAAGCATGTAATAATCATGTGACCAAAATAACGCATGTATTTAATTTCTAACTTATTTTATTTTCTCTCAAAAAAGAGAATCATCAAGAAATGAATTTTTAATGTACATGTATAATTATTATGATATTAATTTTCAATAGTATTAATCTTCACATATACATATTAATCTTCAATATAATAATATTAATCTATAACAAATATTAATTTTCACTTCATGTTTAATCATCAAGATCATTAATCATGTAGTTATTTTGAAAAATAGTTTATTGTCAGGAATTAAAGTAACTTATTACAGAACAGATATTTAGGCATAGTGTAATTTGAAGAAGAAGCATATGTACAATGAACTATCATCTCCTTCCTTCCTTATTAATTTGTTTAATTTTCATAATTTGAAAATATATTTATATGTGTGTTCTGAGAATACAATTACCGGATTTTGTCCACAGAGGGATAAATTATTAATTAGGATAAATAATTATTATCCTAACTAATAGGATAAATAATTAATTCATCCGAATCATAACATCTTCATTCGTAACTCTGTACTTCCAGCTTATTTTGGGTAACTTCTGTAGATCCACATCTCGAATGCCTCAATTCATTCATTCATTATCAATTCTTCGGTAAGAGACCATTCGCATTCGTAATCCAAGATTGAGGTCATGACTGCAATAAAAAGTTATTTTTACTTATAAGCAAATATTTTGTTTAAATAAATTAGTTTGATATAGAGGAAAATCTGTTTGTGCGAAGCAGCAAAAATCGTCGTGCAGTGCGCTTTGGCGACACGATGTATGCACAGCTTATTCATATTATTATTACTTGCATTATTTATTGATTACTATTCTACAGCTTGTTTTGCCTGAAATTCCACGTCAATGCAGTGATTTTCAGCTAGCAAAGTGATCATGAGAAATGAAGCTTTGAAATATCTAAATAAATTTTTAAAAATATTTTTTTTTAAGACCGGTAAGAGGTAAGACAATAAATCTATGTTATTTAGTATAGCCTGAGAGTCAAGTAAGATTAAGCTTGTATAATATGAAACAACTAGAATTATTTTGAAAACTAATATGTACCTACCTAAATTGAACAATAAGTTATAAATGAAGATATGCGCTAAGTGCATAATAATAAAAAGCATGTACGGAACATCAATAAAAGAAATAAAAATTACAATTTTATGAATCATTTAATCAGAATAACGCCTTCACATCCGATGACATCACGTGTCTACGCAAATAGGGCATTTCTAATCATTCTCTTTGTGTATTAATAGAATAAATTAATAAAAAATACATATAGAATTGATGGAAGTAAATTTATAGTTTATCGACATTAATTTGCTTCGGTTGTGACACGATTGAAGAATTAATTACCTGTAGTTAATGAATCGTTATCAGGACAGTGAACTTACACTCACGCGGGGAGCGACGATGAGTGCTTCTATGAAAGGGTTACACGTTATCTATTAACCTTCCCTACGATAGATAAATCGATAAATCGATGCTTCCATATAAATTGTCACCTTATCAACAGAGAGCGATATACTTTTATTTCTGTCTAGAAGTCGGTTCCCAGTAATAGCAGTAAAATCAGTAATAATGTATGGAGTGGAGTCACGGACAACGATCCTTGAGGCGATCGTCTAGCAGAATGAGCAAATTTCACAATTTTTTCTCATATCTTCTCTTGCGTTTTTTATCACATTGTTGCAGGGAAATATCTCATTTTAAAATTTATTCATCAGGTTACATATATTTTAAATACGAATATCTTATTAAAATGTCACAAACTAAATTATATAATTGATTAATGAATTACCAAACCTTTTATGTTTTAAAAATAAAGAAAATTGCTCCACTTTGTGGGTCTTTTATGACTGAATGGCCTGTTGAGATGTCTTTTTTTATTCAAAAATATTACATCTTTAATTTATTACAATTTTATACCAAAATCTGTTAGTTTGTTCAATTGCAAGTTTTGGTCAGAAAGTGGGACAAATATTGATAACATGATTTGGAGCTGGCAGTTAAGTGAATCTAAATAAAAGCTTGTAAAAAATAAAACTATACGTAATTATCAATACAATTAAAATAATGAACACTTCCTTTATTCCAAACATTATTCCTTTTTAGGAATTAAAGCTTTCAAGTCTTTACCCGAAAAATTAAAAAGAATTCAAGACCGTACGTCACTTAAAAATGAACTAAAAAAAATCAAATGAAATTCTCATGAGCTTTCACTATATACATATTTAATTTGTTTCTCAATATTCTTAACACCTTATTATTACAATTTCAATATTTACGAAATGAACTTTTGTGATTACTCCTCTAATAAGCCCGAGCATTAGAATGTATTGGGGAGTTTATGACCTGTATGAACTTAAGCCAGCTCATACAGGTCATAAGCCCCGGGCCACCCTATAAAGACTTCCGTACATGTTTCCCATATAAATAAATTCTTCTCTGTGAGACTTCTATAATTTATTTTAATTAATAAAAATAAACGTTTTACCCTATGAATAGATACGTTCATTTAGACAACCCAATATTATCGGCAATAAATATGAACCAGTAAAATGAAAGATATCTGCCCAATTATAAAGTGCTTACATTTGACAACGTTAACGTAAAGCTCTTCAGACGATCATCTTAATCTTCGATCATTTATTAACACATTTGCATAAATCAGCGTTATATTAGAACTGTACCTACATATTATTGTAGTTAGAACACGTGGGTAAGCGAATCTGCAGCAAACATACACTCACCATCACCCAAGTTGATCCCCCGTGACTCAGGATCCTGATGATAACCTACCTCCTTCTTTCCTGGAATCCTGAAGATCTTAGCGCTGTCATGCTGTTTAAAAAATATATATGACAATATATATCAAATGTGGGGTATAAAAGCAAAGGTGTCAATATCCAAAAAATTGAATGCAGTCATCAAGGATTACTAATTTATAATGTAATGAATTTAAGTTTTTATTGAAAACATAACCTATAAATTTATAGGAAACCTGATTTGAAAGGGATAGGTATGCAAAATCTGTAATTCACTACATTTTAAATTTTTTTAATCTTTGATTGAAAACATTTTTTTTTAGCTAGTTTAATTTAGTTTTCTTGGATGAATAATGGTTCTGGGCTGCGCTTTTTTTAATTTAAAAATATAATAGAAACCTGAAAAGGTTTATAGATAACATTTTTTACATGATTCAATATAAGAATGTAATAATAATATAATTTAGATACAAAATAATTTTTTATAATTGGCCGAGTTTTAGCATTTTTGTCACATCTGTTTTGAATTTGACAGCAGTCAGTTTTTTGGTCTGTTGTGGTAGGTCGTTGTATATTATAGTTTTAATCCGTTGCAAATTAGTCGCGATTGTCCTGTTTTTGTTTTGGCGTGTGTTATGCGATATTTTGAGCCGTTCTAGTGTTGTGTTGGTGTTTTTAGTGTATTTTGTGTGATTTTATGTCTTCGTCTTGTATTTCGCCATTTGCTAGTTTGTGAATGATTATAATTGTTTCGATTTTTGTAATGCTCGTTTTATATCTGGGCGTTTTTAAATTTAGAAATGATCTTTAGACTTGGAAGTTACAGAATAAATTTTTTATATATATTTTTTTATATTTATTTATGTAGTAGATAAATAATAATGTTATAACATTTTTAATATATTATACTCCCCATAATATGAGCCAAAGCTCGAGCTTATGGGAGGAGTATTTTCAAGCCAAATTAGAATACGAAAGCAGAAACCATTTAAAAGTAGTAATTTTTTAATACAGAAACCGTTTGAGACATGTGGGCAATGTTACAATACATCGTTGTCCAAAATCAAAAATTTGACTTCTTTCTTAAACTGTTCGTATTTTGCAACGTTCCTTTCTTGAAATTTTTTTTTGCGACAACAATGTATTGTACCATTTAAATTCCAAGTATGTATAATGATATTGTGCCATGGTGGTTCTTAAGGTTGGCATTATATGTTATGATATAATAATTATATTTTTTCTTTAAAGATTTGTAGTAGGTAATTATATTTTTTCAAAAATTTCCATAACAGTAGGCATAAAAAATTCTTGGAATAATTAATTTTTATGGTACTATAGATTCGAGAGAAGCAGTCCCTTTCATCATTAGGTATAGTTGTTAACTATATTAGATGATGAGAGGGATTATTGACTCATATTGTGTGTAGTACAAATTTTAAATAAAAACCATACTTTATATTAAAATTTGCACCACGAAGTAACTGCCTAATCATTCAATAAGAAAAACAAAGATTAGTTTTTTCAAGGATATTCCCTTCAAAAGATTGACCTATCCTACACAGGGTGGTATCAGCATCGGGCCGCTGTTGATTCTGCCTCGAGTGTACACATGTCGCAGGATACACAAACACAGGATCGGATCAATATCAGCTGATGTCCTTTGGTGAGAACATTGAGCCGTCTCGATTTTGTAAAAGAAGTCAATCCGAAAAGTCAATACCTTCCCCCTCTCCTTCCCACTTGCAATTCATTTTTATCTTGAATACGTCTCTAAAAAAACACCACGGAAATATTTTAATTTCGTGACACGACAAAGAATCACGCGACATAATGTCCAATGACGTAATTACAACAAATAAATATATTTTTTTTATGAAAGAGCTTTAAATAAATTGATGAATTGATCATTATTAGCCCTGTTGACGGGCCCTGTAATGGGGTCCGAAAAATCGGACAGAAAGGTCGTATAAATACGGAAAAACATTCCAGAAGACTTAAACCAGAAAATCATTAATAGGTATATTAATTAACCAGATTTCCACATATTTTTAAAATCTTGCCCGATCAAATCAACAGGCTAGAAAAATGCATTTAAGCTTTCGCGAATTATAACAAAAATTACATATTAGGTTAGGTTAGGTTAATTTAGGCTAAACAAAAATTCAAATTTTTAAAAATTGAGTATATACGTTTAGTTATAATAAGATCCTGGCCTCTTTGCTTCCTAAGATACTGCGCTTTTGCGTAATGGAGCAGAATTGTCACATCAATAATCGCGCGTCACGTCACATCACGGGTCGAGTCAGTTATACTTTTAACGTTTCTATCTCAGAAAGTATACAACGCAGGCGGATGTTATTAGTGTCAATGGAATGAAGACGGAAATAAGGCTTTTTTCAAACCAAATCTGATTTCATTAAAATAAACTTAAATTTTTGGCCCACCTACTCAAAGATTTGCATGTTCTGCTATTTTTTTTTTGAAAATATTGTTCTTACATATATATAAATATATATAGGTAGTCACTTCCTATATGTCATTCAATAATATGAGTTATCTATTATCTCTTCTATTACCATTATTTTACATACATATTGTTTGTTGATTAATATGATATATTCTGTAAACATTTGTGAATCTTTATAATTGGTTTATGCAAGTTGAGCGACAGTAGAAAGCTCGGTGAGTCCCGATGGTGACTATATTTTGTCAAATAAATAGATTTTTAAGTGCATAATGCTAAATGATTCTCTGATTTGTCTTTTTTATATTGTGAACATAAACCAGTAACTTATCTTGTGAATAGAATTACAAGAGATTTAGAGGGTTTAAGAAAAGGAAATAAGATAATGAAATATACTCCATTCTAAAAATCTTCACTTCAGCTAGTAATAAAAACAAATGTGCCAATTAAACGATTTAACTTTGAGATTAAAATCAGAAGATTATGATATATCGGTTTACGACTACTTGAAAACCAATGATAAAGAAATGCTTTGACGGAAACGCCGGCGCTAAGATTTTTTGATAACATTTCTAATAAACTTAATCTATTTTCGTCGTGTTTATCGAGTGTTTGATTTCAATTTTATATTTAATGAATCATTAACCGAATACTGGGTGCAAAATACATTTTAAAAATCAATACAAGTGTCTTCGGCTAGCTACATGCATATGTATGTATATTTAGTGTGATCGTGTGACGTCAGCAAGTTCTGGTCAGGCGGTTTTTGGGAAGTGGTAACCTGCCATATGTTCAAATTTACCTGTGGAGAACCCAGAACCAGAATAAAACCAAGGGATTTTCCCCGACAAGGTTATTGGACGCTGTGTAGAAGTGATTTTTTAAATGACAATAGGGTATCTGCAAGAATTTACCATCGATGTTAGGGTCAGCACAATACAGATTATATGTACGACACATTCTTGTGAAGTAGTGATGGGTCCGCTCTGTACTCACTACTACAATGTAGTACTACATTACATTGAAGTGCACACTTCGCACGTTTTGATGTGTAGTGCACACTACAAAATACAAACACCAAAGTTATTGAAAGTATAAATTTCAAATAGTACACTTCATTTCAAAGCGAACACTACAAAGTACATATACTTCATTCATTTTTTACGTGAAATTTTTGGGAAGTTGATGTAGATATATGAAGAAATCTCTGGAAACTGTAACAACCCCCCCCCATGGTTTGAAAATTTTTTGGAATCGAATGAAGAAATGTGGCTGGCGACCCCTTTTTTTTTCTTTCTTTTAGGTCGCCAAATGTTACTTTGGAGAAAATATCGTCATTTATCTTAATATATATCTTAATAGCTCGCCAAATTTTTATTTGGGAAAAAAAGTAGTACTACATTACTTCATTTCATTACACTTCACTTCATTAATACTACAATTATTTCATTTCATTACATCACTTCATTAATACTACAATTACTTCATTTCATTACTTCACTTCATTAATACTACAATTACTTCATTACTTCACTTCATTTCGTAGTACTACAATTACTTCACTTCAAGTAGTTTTTACTACAATTGTAGTGTACACTTTGTAGTCTTCGAACTGGTGAACGTGTGTGTGTTGTAGTCTTCATTTTGAAATGTAGTTTTTCCCTTCGCTATTGTGAAGGGAGAAAAATAACCAAAATTATTAGGATGCTAACTTGTTATAAGAACTCCGGGTTTATTATTTATTTATTTACTTTAATAAAAACTGACAAATCTTAAATTAACATACAAGAGATAAAAAATAGTGAATTATGCCAATTATTAACTTTCTACTTAGGATTAATTATTAATAATATTAGTAAAGTGTGACAATAATTTATAGTTTCAATATATATGTATGTTGTGAAGCGAGAGAAGGGTGGAGTGGGATGTAGGATTAGGATAAAGGAAAGAAATATGTGAGTATATGAGAATATAAATTAAGTGAACTAGTTTGGGTGCGGTTGTGAAAAAAAAATTCGTTTAATGTCCCTAATAGTCGAGTTATAAATATCAATGTGGTATTTTATTATTATTTGTTTGTTATTATTATTTATAATTTAAATTAAATGATTTTGTGGGTTATTATTTGTAATTTAAATTAGATGAATTTGTGGATCTGTAAATGAATGAGTTTTGTTTAGAGTTGGTCTTGCAAAGAGATTTGGGATATGAAATGATAGACATTGAAGAAGATCAGGATAATTTGTGTGCGATTTTAAATTATACGGGATTTCACATGCAAATTTTTGTCAGATAAGAGAATCAGTAACTCCACTGAGAATCTTGTGTAGCACAACAAGATCGGATATTTCCGTCGGGACTAAAGATTGTCTATTTTAAAAAAGGCAGGACGATCCCCGTAGCTGTGAAGATTACTGTGTTATATATACGAGCACGAGTGTAAAGCCACAGTATAATAAATAGACTATGAAGGCAGCCGAACATGGTTCTTATCCTGATAGAGTTCAAAGGTTACACATATCAAATACACATACAACATTTTCTTCGTAAGTATGTATCGAGGCATCAAAATAAGAATGGTGCAAGATCGACCGATTCCACAGGAATTACGCAGTGGTTAGTGCAGTGCCTATTGGGTTTGACCGATAGGAAACGATCGATAATACCAAGTATCGTGAAGTCGTAAAGGTTTTGACTTTGTACGCATCCACATTTGACTTTGGGCGCGGTCTCGGGTTCGTTCTTTGTTCCGTATCATATACGCATCGGAACGTTATCTGGTGATAAGATCGAGACACAGTGAACTTGTGATATCCTGTGCAGTTTACCCCTCCCTTACCATACATTAACCAAGCCTATCATATTTTCATAAAAAGGACAATCTATAATTCAAATTTTAACCAGTAAAAAAAAATTGCGTTAAAAAATGGCTAGTGGTAGACCGCTAATGTAAAGTGAATCCTATTCTTTAATTTGAACTAAACATAATTATTTTTTTTAATTAAATCCGATGTAAAATTGATGTATTGGATGTTAGCTATGATAAAAAAATACCGTTTGTAGTAAGATAAAAAAGATCATATATTAATTTTACACTGATAAAAATAACAAACATACGATTTCATTAGATGAAGAGAGATTAGAAAAAAAGTTGTGTTGGATGAATGCATCACATTAGAGAATATGATGAAAGAATTAAAAAAATTATTTTCAATAAGTGACCAATGTTTAAAGCGATAGTACCTACGACAAAATTTCAAGCATTTTTTCTCGTTAAAATACTTCTTCTTCTTCTTCTGCTTTATCTAGGACTGCGTCCTGTCATTGCTCGGAGCCCGTTCCTGGGATACAGATGTCCAGCTATCTCGTCATCTTTTATGTGTCTTCCTGGGAGTCTGGTGACGACAGCTTGTTCGCTACTCTCTCAGAACAAGCTTTCTCCACATGATCTCTCCAGTGACGTCTTCTGGATCTTCCCCATCGGACAATATCCTCGATGTCGCAAATCCTTCGTATTTCAGAATTCCTCACTCGGTCTTGGATTGTCAGTCCCGCACTGGGTCGGAGAGTCTTCATTTCAATTGTTCTTAGGAGATTTTTAGTTCTGGTAGTGTCAGCCCTTGTCTCGATACCGTACGTCATGATTGGGCGGACACAGGTCTTATATATCTTCACTTTGTTCTCCTTGAGCATGTGGTCGTTTCTCCAAACAGAATTTTTCAAGCATCCAGCAATGTTTGCGGCTTTGTTATATATTTAAATATACTTAAATAAAATACTTAAAATAACAAATTCACTATGGTAACATTATTTGACACCATGCGTTGAAACATAAGTAGCGATGCGATCTGAGAGAATAGTAGGTACTATGCCGTTTTTTTACGATCTTTCTGGCCGACGTTTCGGATCCCATTGCAGGATGTGTAATTGTAAGTGTTGATGTTGTTGTTATGTTATAAATATTGTCAGTATTGCAAGGCAATACTGACAATATTTAACACAACGCTGACAACGTTTCACCCTGGTTTCTTCACGGTATTGACGGGATAATAGATAATACATGCGTATAATTAAACAAACAGAATTAATATTCAAATTTCAAGAGAGCCAGTGTTTTTTAAAAACAAAAGCTTGACTGCCTTTATTCCATCCACTTTACTTTTTTTTCATCATAAATAATTAAGGCTGCTCCGCTGAAAAATTATTCGCTAGCAACATTAGGTGGAGCTGATAATAAACTACTTGTGGTAAGAAAGGCGAATATTTGTGAGCGTTCATTTGCCACCACTTAAGAGATCTTCTTTTATTTAAGTCTTTTTTACTTCCTTTCTTTTAACTGGCGTTGGCGTGGCGTCTGCTTGTCTGACGAAAAAACTTTGGATCGATTTTTAACCCTTTTCCCGTGATCCAATCGAGCTGAAACTTTGCAAGTCGACTCGTGGCGACGATCAAGAAGATTTGTCAAATTTTCGTTAAAAAAATAAATAATTATAGTATAATTTTGGATTTTTCAAATTTTTAATGGTTTTTTCATACAACTCAGTAAGTTGTATGGAGATTCCGACGCATATGGTAGACACGAAACCCGAAAATGAGAAAGGGAGTATTGTTAAAACTTGGTTTTTCCTTGTTGTAGTCTTGTAAAACATGTTTTAGCATGGCAGTAGGGTCTAACTGGTCATTAGCATTTAGCTTTATCTTAATTTTAGCTCAAAATAGATTCCAACAATTACAATGAGGTTCAGGATGATGATTGAATTTTTTGATTGAACTTTCGATGATTGAATTTTCTTTTTCTTTCATAGGCAGATAAGGTCCACATTCACTTGGGTACAAAAATCACCTCGTTCTTTTTTGTTGACAAAATTCTAATTAATTATGTTTCGACCTCGTGTCTGTTAATTTCATATCGTTCTCGCCTTCTCACACATCTTACAAATGACTCTGCATAGGTTTTCTTATACGTCCATACAATGCGTTAAAGCGTCCTATACAGATTCTAGAGTACCTTAACTTTTGATCTCATGTTAGCAATGAAGACTGAAAATTCTTTATCACACAGACATTAACTTGCCGTAGAAATATAGCGGACTCTGTTATGTTAATTAAATCAATCCACCCAATCTAGTTGATACTCCTGATCTTCTTCAACGCCAAATCGCAACAGCACAGTCCACTTTCATCTCCCTCTTTGCAAGATCAACTCTAAATGAAACTCCTTCATCGATATATCCACAAATTCATTCAACAACATAAATTACAACCTCTTGGATATTTTTAACTCAACAATTCGGGATATAAAACGAAAATTAATTTCACGATTACACACAAACTATTTATGGTTCCCATTTACTTCCATCTTTCGTTCCTTTATCCTAATCCTACGTTCCACTCCATCCTCCTCACCCCTGCTATATATATTTTGTAACCAAAAAGGATCTTATATTATCAAACTTTGCTTATATCATTAAGGCTGGACATGCATATTTCAAAAAAACATTATGCGTACATATAAATATACATTACAACTTAGTTTCCCCTAGAACACTAAAAACGATATTTTTGGCCGCGGCCTGTCGATTAATGCTTATGTTTTCTTAATTATTATAAATAATGTTCAGTTTATTACTTTTATATAAGAACAAAGATTCTATCTAAGTTATTGCCCTAAAAAAATGCAGTTTAGAATATGCATTCTGATATAAATGAATAATAAAAAAATCGTCGAAATATGCATTTGTAGTGAATGTCCAGTCTTAAAAATCATCCGTGAAAAGCACGTAATTGGCATAGTTTACTATTTTTTTATCATATGTTTGTTCATTTTAAGATTTGCTGTCAACATTCCCAAAGATAAATAAATAAAATATTTCCGTTATCAAAGATACAGAAGCGGAATTCTCAATTCTTGCTGAACTTCCGCACTGGCGGAGCAGTATATTTTTACATCACTAGTAAAAATATACCGAAGCAACAAAAACATAAATGACAGTTAAATTATCGTATTGCAGACATGTAACGCTATAAACAAACACGCAGTGAAATCGCAAGATTACCATGGCCTATGATTGAAATTGTTTCAATACTTGTTGATAACTACTATCAAAGAGCAAACAAAAACATCCTGTCTAGCTACCGTCCGTGAGCCTAAAAGGTTTGGAAATAAATTGTATTTCTATTATTAACATTATTTATTTATGGTTTACACAGCTAATCAATAATTTAGTGGTGCCGATAAGCTCCACGGCTGGGCGTGAAATATTCATTGTTTGGCAATTTGATTGCCAACAATCACAGTACTTGAACGAATAAATACAAATCAAATTTATTCCCATATTTACTCTTAACAACGTAAAGTTATCGTTTCTTATATAATTGATTGTTGTTTAAATATTTGAATATGTATACAATCTGCAAATAATTATCTAAACTTATTTCAGTGATATTACCTACATAGTTTTAAATAGCATAGCATGAGAAGCATAAAACTAACAAAGAAAGTTGCAATATAGCACATTTATAATTAGTAAGTAAAAATAAATTGGTAAAAGAGTGATAAATTTTATACAATAATTATTAAGTACGCATAAATAATATCAAGATGCAAGATATTATTTTTTGTATATGTAGGTATATTCTTTTCTGTATGTTTATGCATTGTTCTATGTATTATACATTATCCTATTTTTCTTTTGTATTTTTTTTTTATGTATTATGATTATGTATTCTTTCTTGTCAGCAAATGACATAAATATATGATTAATTTCCCTTTCTTATCATTACCTACCTCATTTATAGGTAACTTGCAAAATGGCACAAATCACTCTTTGAGGGCGGATTGCCTTATTTTAAGAAGAAGAAGATTATGTACTCATTTTGGGTGTCACCTGCGATCAAATATTTTTGCGTGATAGTCTTTATGCCTTCTGTTACTAACAAATATCGTAAATAGATTGCAATTGAATATTTATTAAAATTCGATATTACACGAAGTAAAAATAGCGATGTATCGAAATATCACGTTATGAATTACGAATAATCAAGACTGTATTTTCTGTCTTCAAATTTTGTTCAGTTCGTTCAGAGCTCTTATATTATTTCTCCAGGTAGTTATGAATGTTTTCAATATTTCTGCATTATTATATATATTTTTTGACTTGTCATAATCTAAGACTAGGAGGCAATATATTAGATTACTCTTATATTATCCCATAGTTACCGTAGATAATTACTATTTGTTAATTTTTAAGTCTAGTTTTTCAGCGTCTGTCAGAAATTCCTAGTTCCCATCAACGCCGCATAAACCTTATTTCTCTACGTGTAATATAATCTTCTCACAAGTCAGCATTTCTCACGATTTCATATGACTTCTCCGGATGTTGACGTCACTAAAACTATTTCCTGGCAAACAGCGCGGAAATTTACTGAGGAAAATTTGAATTCCTTCCACTTCTGAGAACACCGTATTGGTTCGTTTTCAAAAGCATCGCTCTACACTAGATAAACAAATACAAAGTAATATTAGTCAATATTTTTCCCGCATATTAACCATAGTGAAGATTGTTGATGTGCAAACGTCTCCCCCCCCCCCAACATCGTACAAGAGTAGGTAATATCCGAAAAATACCACGAAAAAGTGATCATAAAAATACATTGTAAGTCATGTTTTTTTGTATTTGAATTAGCGAAGGGAAAAACTACATTTCAAAATGAAGACAGCAATACGCACACGTTTAGCATTTTGAAGACTACAAAGTGTGCGCTACATTTGAAGTAGGTACCGAAACTTAAACTAATTGTATTACTACAAAATTTGAAAGTCGTTTTATCTACATCAACTTCCATAAAATAAAATCTGACGGGGGGGGGGGTTCTAGCTACATCAACTTACATGAATTTCGGCCAAAAATTTTCAGTGTAGTTTGAAGTTTGAAATTTGAACTGTACTTTGAGGTATAATATTTGTGATGTGAAATTTGAAGTGTGCGATGATTTAAAGTGTGCAGTTTGAAGTGTGCGATTTTAAGTGTGTAATTTGTAGTGTGCAGTTTACTTACAAACGTGTGAAGTGTGCGTTTCAGTATAATGTAGTACTACATTGTAGTATTTAGTACAGCGCGGACCCATCACTAACTTGAATGTATTCCGCTTAAAACTCACATGTCGATGGAAGGTTATCGAACTTTTTAGAGTGTTTCGCAAAGCTGAAAAGAATATACTAACTAAATGTAATGTAATCTTTAATATACGAATATTCGTGTATTCGTGTACGCGCGGCAGAAGATATACTTAAAAACTGAAAAAAGACAAAATTATGTATTATTGACGCCCAAAGTATTGAGTTGTAAAAACCTACACTGATCATTGTCGATTATTTTATTGAGTTTCATGAAAATAATTTAAGCTCATACTTACAGAAATTTGTCCTCGAATATTTAAAATAATTGAGGCAAACAAAATTTTTCTTAAATTAATGATTCGCGCCTCTGATAAACCGCGCTCTTAATGTAGTATATTTTTGACGGGCTAGAGAGAATCGGCGGTGTCGTGCAGTTGCTGCGTTGTGTCTTTCCATTGTATGCGAGGCTAGTACGCAAGGGTGTGAAATTAATCGCGTATAGTTTGGAATACAAATTTCTCACTGCCGTCTTCCAATCTACGAAATATCTACGAAAATAGGGTAGTTCTATAATACACAGCACCAGTATGCAATGCGGAATGATCGTGTATACAGCTAGGTTAGGTTAACGCATTAATGCATCAACTATCTTATGTACTATCTTTATGAACCTTTGATTAGGTGTAAGTGCCACTGTATACTTTGGAACCTGAACTTCCAATCGTATTCATTAATCACAGATGTGAATAATAGCATTCCAAAATATACTCGAGAAGTTTCCTATGGCTTCGTGCTGGCCTTGTATATAACGGAAAGACGCTGTTGCGTTGTCGTCCGTGCTTCCTAAGTTCGAGTCTTTCTCCAGCCGTGTAGTTTAGTTTTTACTCTCTTTCTTTTAACTTACCTTCCTTTTCCCGTGATCCAATCGAGCTGAAACTTTGCAAGCAGACTCGTGGCGACGGTAAAAATGATCTAACAAATTTTCGTTTTAAAAATTTAATTATAGTATAATTTTGGATTTTTCGAAATTTTAACGGTTTTTTCAAATTGGAAACGTACATAAGGCGCGAAACTTGTTTCAACTAGTCTGACTGGGACCGATCAGACGGTTTCGCCGATGCCGTGCCCCCTATACCAATTATTACGTTTTCAATATTCTATAAGTTTTAAGGATAATAATATACATGGAATAGATTTTTGATGAACTGAAAGCAAAAGGAATATGTTGATAGAATATCAAATTGGAAACAATACAAATGAGAAATGGAGTATAATAAAGACTTGGTTTTTATGGGTTAGTTTTTTAGCCGTGAATTCGACAAAATTATTATATTTATTTAGATATTACTGGAAAACTAATTTCAAGTGAATTTTGTGGTCTCGCATTTTCGCTACATGCTGCTTCCCAATTAATGAATCGTTACTCAATTTCCAGTGTTTTCATTTGTCTCCGCAGCCATGACCCGTTACTGCATGTTTTATATTTCAGTTGAAACATTTCCTTCGGGTACATTGTGCGGGGCTGCGAAACTGCGCACAAAATCACCGTAAGTCTTGCTTTGAGTACATTTGCTCTGCTGCAGTACATATTTACCCGGGGAGCATGAGCCTCACAGGATACGCTGGTAACCTCGCGGAGGTCTGTTGGAGGAGAAAATATGACGCCGGTGTATCCTGGAAATTACTCCGGCGTCCCGCCTCGGAGGCGGTGTTTGCGCGGGAACAATTAACAGTGTGTAAGTAGTTAAGTCAATTCTTTGGCTTCGAGTGAAATATTTTACACGGTTCTCCATTATATCAACGTGTTTCGCGGAAATTAGATTTTGAAAAATGTACAGGGTGTCTCATAGCTAGTAGAAAAAAATTTACAGGTGGATTCCTGCCTTATAATATATACATAGGTATATAGAGGTATGGAATATCAATGGTTGCATTTTTTTTTCAATATTTCTGACAAATCTTTTGCAAAAATTTTAACTATCACTACAGTAACTTATATCGATTATGAAAAATTTATTCGTATCATTACAACTCAAATAAAATAATAAAAACCCTTAAAATTTTTGCATGCTTTTTATAAGTTTTTTTTTTACTATTTTTTTTTTGGAAACATACAGCGCCCTCTACCTTCGCGGGTAAAGGTCGTCCTGATGACGTTGAATAAGAATTCAACGAAACGTCGAGAATCGTTTTTCGGAAAACTTACTTATATTAAGGCGGGGACAGTGAATAGCTTTGTTCTATCGGCCGTGCCGCTTTGCAACGGCTTATACGACCAGTGCGGCACAGCACAGTCGTGCTTGTTAATTGAAAAAAATTTCAACCCGGAGACAATTGAGTAGGACCGATATGGAAGCTTTTGCTCTTAGAACGGCCCTGGGTAAGCGGTGGGTACCGTTCACCGCCGTGTAATGCGGCGTCTTCCCACGCCTCTTTTACCAATTATTTTCTCCTAGATGATGAGTTGGTTTAGACTACATTTTGACCCTCACATAATATGTCCAAGATACCCAAGATTTTTTATGTTAATAGTCAGCTACATATCTCGGTCTTTTTCCATTCATCAAATGACTTTAACATTCGGCACTTTATCCACCCAGGAAACTTTCAATACGTATCTATAGAGCCACATATCGAAAGCCTCGGATTTATGGATTAGTTCATGGTTGTCCATGCGTCTACCCCATATAGGAGAATGGTAAAAATATAACATCGAATCATACGCATTCAAAGTTTCTGGCTTAAGTCACGGTTGAAAAATAATGGTCTTTATATTACTCTGGATATTGATCTGTTCCATGTCTCTGAGAGGATATTCCGAAGCAGGATTCTCCTACACCTTTGATATAAATGAATTTATATACGTTTGATATTTTGTTGTTTGTATATTTTCTCACTTGTTAATAATATTTACGAGTTAAACTTATGTTTGCAATGTAAATGTTATATTAAAAATAAATAAATTGAATTGAACTGAATTGAATAAATTTATATTTTTCTATCGGAATTAGGTGGTAAAGTAAAATATTATTATTTATTAAATTAAACGTAGAGAACAAAGGTAATTTTTTTCACCCTATTTAATGAATAAAATGAAATTGTTGGGTGCATTCGGTGCATTCGCTTCATTCCAGAGTTGCAAATGACTTTGAATTGTTAATGTCGAGTCGCCCGCTGCATTATCAAAGTTGACCTCAGAATTAGCCGGCGGACCCGACAAACATCTCTGACCTGCCGTTTGTTCAGTTATTCATTTACCCCAGTCCAGAGCAAATTTACATTGGTTTTTCATTCCTCTCCTCCTCCGCTTCTCAGGGTGGGTGCTGC
Organism: Agrypnia vestita; assembly: GCA_016648135.1. Lineage (NCBI taxonomy): Eukaryota > Metazoa > Arthropoda > Insecta > Trichoptera > Phryganeidae > Agrypnia > Agrypnia vestita. Next base: position 68,518 of record JADDOH010003268.1, on the reverse strand, counting down.
CTTCACTCCGCCCTCCCCACCCCGAATAGTTGAGAGAATCTCGCTGCAACTTTTATCTTTGAGATCTATTATTCAGAGCCAATTCGGTAATAAAAAAGCTCGAACGTTCGAAATAAGACGGGTTCAATTATAAAGTAGGTCTCTGGATATACATGATTTTGAAGTGTGATCGTGCGGTATAAGCAGGATATAGAGATACGGTAATTGTAATCTGCATCCAAGTCAGTCAGGTAATTTGATGGCAGACAATTAATAAATTTGAATACATTAAATTGGGTGAAAAACATATACTATGTTCAGGTATATTCTGTCGTATATATCTGACCATCAGGGTCCATCATCAGGGCTGATGTCACATCATTTACCATTTATAAACTATGTTATCTCCGCGTAACTTTTAATTATAGCGTCATATCTCCTTACTCATATCCTCATCGTAACCAAACCACTTAAGCGGCCCTTCTTCAATATTATCCGCTATCTTGAGATCAGCTTTATATTATTTACAAATATTTTCTCTCTTTTCTCATTTCCACAGCATTCAGTCTGTTTTCGTTCTACTTTTTCCAGATTCAGGCTATACATTATTAGGTTACAGATATTTATGCATCCGAGTGAATTTTTATTATTCGTTTATCTAATGATGTTATTTCTATGGTGTTTTCTGACTGCAAAAGAGGATTATTTATATTACTGATGGATATTTCCTGGCTTCATCCATCCTTATATTGATTTTTTGCAAAAATTTATGCATTTTATAAAAATTGTAATATGAACTCAAGGTGCCATCAATGCGAACGCAATCTAAACTTTCGCTTAAATAGGCAGCCTCGTCATTGAAAAGTTATGTATGTTTCGTAACATCGTATATAATATTGTCTCGTTTCAAATCAATTGTTACTTTTTTGAATATACAATGCGTTTTAACAATACGAGCAAGTACATTTTTCTCATGCGTTCCATTTTTGATTGCTTATTTTTTTAGTTTGAATGGATACTGAATATATAAGTGTTGAAAATTGACTTAAAAAACTACAATCTAACATAATAATTTCGTTATCTGTCCGTCCGGCGGTCTATTTATAAATTGAATCCGCAAAAATCATTCAAATTACTCTTTTTAGTTTATGAGTTAATCAGAAATGTTTGTGATGTGCTTGGACGCTTTCAGCACATAAAGATATCGTATTAAGCTGTTCAAACTCATTTTTAGAATTTTGTGGATCGGACGCTTTTTGCATAACAGCGTCCAATTTATACTTAAAATATTTAATTAAAATATTATTATCTAGAATATATTCTAGATAATTTAAAAACAGGCAAAGATAACAATGTGGAGTTAAACTGTAAAAAAGGAACAACGTCTGCTGCCCCAACCATCAACTGGAGTTGTTAAATAAATACCTTCTCGCTAAGTACCTTAAGGGATTTCCAAGGAAACATCAAAAACCTCCGCGATACGAGTTTAGGATCACACAGAGAATATTAAATGAGCCGAGTCTCCAACTATAATTAAAGTACCCCCAACCCTGTACAGACCAACCCTTAAACATCCCACTCGGAAAATGGGGAACGTAAACCCCACAAATTGTACAGGGAAAATAAACTGTCTCAATTCATCATCAACTAAGTCTTTATTGATGGATTTAGGCGTCCCTTAAGGATCGCCAATTCTGCATATCAATCTTTGTGATCGTTGCTCTGACGTTCAACACTTCTCCTACCAGCACCTCTTCAACAGATAATCCAGCCTCTCACCACTAGGCTACATATGTTACTATATGAATTTGTATGCTTGGAATTTGTATCTCTCACTGTTATTCTAAGCATAACCCTTTCCATTGCTGTTTGGGGAACTTTAAATATATATTAATTTATCTTGAAAATAATTCATGTTGGTTAGAAATAGAGCCACTCACCTCACTGGGATTTACCCGTGCCGAGATGAGCAGCTTACAATATAGTGAGAACAAAATACTGTAAATATAAAACGAAATACTATATATTTAAATATTCAATATAACGCATATTTTGTATTTTTATTATATTAAAGGAAACACATTCTTATTGTGAAGATGCAATTTCATAACAAAGTTCTGTGAATTATTAAACAATTTTTATTAATCGATTAGAAAAGACATACAGAAAAAATCAAATTAACGAAAAAATATTTTAAATATTTTGGATAACGCGCCATTCCCGGTTGGAATTGGAGGTCCGTGGTTCGAGTCCCGGCGGCATTTAAAATATTTTTTCGTTCATTTGATTTTTTCTGTATGTCTTTTCTAATTGATTAATAAAAATTGTTTTATATTTTTGTTGTGGACTATTTCTACGATAGAGGTCGCCAGTGTGCAATGTGTACTAATTACATCTTCGGGCTTTTCTGCGACGTCTCTTAGGTGGAACTGTCGTCTCTATAGAAATTAGGATGTTTTTTTTAAATTACGGACGTCACACGAAGTTACGGGGAATAGATAGATGGACGGACGGACGGACGGATGGATTGATGGACAGACGGACAGATAACGAAATTATTATAATTGGGATATGAAGTGGTATAAATACATCTATTGGTAGCGCCCTTGAGGTGAGTATTTCGCGAAAACGGCGCTATACAAATTATCCAATTATTATTATTATTATTATTGGTTTATGATAGCTAAAATAAGAGATTAATGTCTTCGAATCGACGTCTCACGACGATTCTATACATTAATCGCCGCAGCATCACAGACATATGATGCGACGAATCAAAAAACTCCAAGTGCCAAATCAAAAGTTTCGAAACTATGCAACTTTGACAGCCGCTTTTTTTTATTTTGAAAACTATTACGTAAATTTATTCTAGTACAAACCTAAAATCGTTATTCAATAAACAGTATAATTTTCTTTTTTTTTTCAATTGATTTAGCAACATTGTAGATTGACATTTAAAAAAAATTTAAATCATTTATTAGAAAATGATCACTGTTTTGATAAAAATTAAGGAATTTCTATTTTACACGTAAATAATGAAATTGTAATTTAGAATCATTAGAAATTAGTAAAGCATATAATATTATTAATAATCAATTAAATTTAACTACTGGCCCAATTCTAAAAAATTGCGAGTAATCAAGAACTTCAGTAATAAATTTTCAAATAATTGAGAAAAACAAGAAACAAAAGACATTTAATTCTGATATTTTGACAGTTATACATCACCCTGACGACAGAAAGGTTTTTCTGAAACATGTTGGTGTAATTAATCAAATAAAAGAAGTAGATATATACAAATAATACAATCAATATTTTTTAAAGTATAATTTTCATTTCAATAATCGATCATACATACGCAGCTTTTGAATTGAGCATATTTATGATTGGTACTCGATTCAAGATAATACATTATTTATATTACTGGAACATTTTAATGATTTTTTTTTTTTTTGACATTTTAATGGATGCGCACGCACTTTGTGGTCTCGCTTTCCCGCCACGAGTGCGCGTTGTAGCGGGAATAATAAAATTAATATTTTTCCCTCAAAGAACCAAAAGAAGATAACTTCAAAAATATATTGTATCATGATAAAACAAAATATATATTAACTTCGTAGCCTGTGAATTTGCAAGCCACGACTGACGTAATATCACAATTTATCTGGCGTTTGTCTTTATCTCCTACAGTTTTACCTTCTACGCATCTATAGCACGACGTCCTCGTGAAACTCAAATACTGAAATATTGAGTTTATCTTCGGGTAAAATCTACCCCACCCGCCTCGCGAGGGCTAAGGGTGCCTTTGTACGTAATGGCTACGACTCGTGACCGGACCTCTGACGAGTGCATATTACTTGAAGGGACACGGAGGAACCCTGGGGTCTGGACTGGTTTCCGAAAGTACGGACAGAAAAAGGAACTTTTAACAAGAATTGCATACTTTTTTAACCCCTGCGTTGAAGAAAACTCGCAAATTCTATTGCAATTTAATTTAAAAATCTCACATCCACATATTCCTCAGAGTCTGAGGTCCATATAGTTGAAACTAAATATTTTTTCCTTCGTAGAAAGCAATCACTTTGTAGTTTGATATATTACATTTTATAAAAAAACAATTACTTTGTATAAAATCAAAGATAATTTTTAAGTATGCCCCGACGAAGTTAGAGCTAAGCGATTTTCTTATTGTTGTTATTTATTTTATTTAATCTTAAACAGAATAAAATCTAGAATCGGTCAATATAATTTTGTACGTAGAAAAACATCGATTAATATAATCAATAAGTAGGGACTCAAATAATTGAAAGAATCTTCTTGCATGACAATAATATAAGTAAAGAAATATAGAAATTTTAACAAATCGAATGACCTGATATTATTACGAGCATTAGCTACAGGGTCCTCTTTTGCTGAACTCCCGCACCGTTTATTTCACATCCCTCATTTGAGGGTTTTTATTTAAATAAAAATAATTACGGGAAGAATGGTGTCGTCATTCGAATGTTGTCAGACTACAGCGAAAGGTACCTACTTTAGTGTCGACATTTTTCACAAGACCTACAAAGCTTTCCTAAAAGCAATAAAGAATATCTTGGAAACGTAACGTGCTTGCTTACACATGGATTCATACTTACTACCCTCAAATAAATTACTTCTATGTTAATTTGTTTGTTTTAAGTGTAGTCTGAGAATTCTTTCGCTGCCTTATTTTATTATAATTACACATATATCTTATGTATGTATAACGCTGTTAAATTCCAAATAAATAGTCAAGAGACGATAGAATCAGAAATAAATTACACGTAATCGACGATTTTACAGCACTATACACCCTTTACACTAAATTGGAAATTACTGGAAGGTTCTGGGATGGTCCACTGGATTCTGGAAACATTGAGAAAGCGACATGAACACGGGTCTATAAATACGGGGAAACGCGCTGCGCGGACAGAGTATTTTATTGTGACGTTTCGGCGATCCATAGACCTAGTCTAGCCAGCGAGTGCGGGCAACAAGAATAAATTAAGAGTATCTAACAGGCGTTTGGAAATAAGTGCGACTACAGACGTGCGAAGATTGCAGCAAGCGAGAATAAAGCGTAAAAAGAATCATCCCTCAGGGGACACAATCCAGTAATCTTAGAACATACTTTCATATAAAAATATTGTTTTAAAATATATGCTGGTACACAATTAGAGTTAAAAATTGATAATATTAATTTTCAGGCGTATTCTAGTAGGTACGTAATAATTCGAAGGAATATCATATATACACCAAAATTAATATTGCTAAAAAACTCCACTTCAAAAAAATATTTAGATGTATCATTACTAGTTACGAAAGCTGTGTATACTAAATTGTTAATGAAAAAAAAAACAGATGTCTCTAGCAGAGACCATAGTAATATATGAAAGGTACTTGATTCGAACATAATAAATCTATATAGAACTTTAAAATTTGACAATGATGTGTGGATGTTCTAACGATGGAATTGGTGAACGTGGTAGAGGGGTCACTTAAGCCAGCTCATACAGGCTGTAAGCTCTGAGACATCGTATAAGAGACTTCCATCCACTTTTCTCATATATAAATTAGCTTCGTCTCTATGAGACTTCTATAATTTATCCTTAATTATATAAAAAAACTTTTTTTTTTGGAACTTTTATGGCAATCGCACGCACAGAGTTAACTGTTCCTCCCCCAAGGTGGAGTATCAGCAGCACAGATCTCCCTGATGAAGAGTTGTGTGATGTGTTCTACTGAAAACGCAAAGTCCAGAGCTAGATTAAAAAACTCCAAAAGGGTTCCCGTCAACCAATGGGAGGAGAGCTGGAATACCATGCGGTTTGCGCCATTCGTCTATGGTTTTCTTTCGGAATGCCTGATGAGGAGCGTGTATTCAGATAGCAGAATGACAGTCTGCAATATTTTGTTGCCGTCAGCGAGGGACATTCAGAAACGGTGAATTATTATTTCCTTCTGTGAGGGGATTTGAATATGTCTCTGACAAAACACCATCGGTGCGTATCCACGTATTCATGAATAGACATGATTAAAAAAATTATCCAGTTTTAATATAGGTACACATTGAGATTAATAAGATTTTCAATAAAATAAAAGTATAAAATTGTGCAACCCGCCATTTTAACTGAAACACTGGTCAGAGAGAATGACGTCACACCCATCACCGTGTCTTTGAACTGTTGTCAAAGACACAATGCAATATTTACTTAGGTTTGGCGTCACGTAGACGCCATAACAGATGCGGGCGTTTGCGCGAAATTAAAAGTAGGTACATGAAATTGCAATTGTTTGCGTAAAAACTTTGTTTATTACTGAAATAATGTTATTTTCGGTAATAGTAGACGTGTATCTACATACACTACAGAAGGTTATTTCAAAATCTGTCATCATGCCTATTCACATGAGCTATAAACTAGGTACCTACATACTACCCTACGGCTCTCGTAGCGCAGTGGGTATGACACTGGCTTCCCACACCGAGGGTTCCGGGTTCGATTCCAGATGAATTCACAATTTTATCTACGTGATATACTCAAGCCTGGGTGTTTTATGATGTATTTCGCCTCTGTAATTGGGCCTCCTGGCCTGTTGAAGCGTAAAAAAAATTATAAGGTTATAAGGTTATACTAAGATATGACTCACTCATTTAAAAGTTTTATTTTATATGTTGAGAGATTGAACCAACATGTACACGAATATTTAAATGAGGAAATTTAGAAGCAAAAGCTTTTACTTTTTATATGATGAGAATACAGGGTGACATGTTTTAATATGATTATCTGGCAAAGAGTGTCAATTTGACAGATGAAAATAGTTGATGTTAAAAGCATTTTTGTGTGCTTAAGAAGCATTATAAATTAATAGCACATTCATTTTAAAATCTCTGCTGTGACTTAAAAATTAATTGCAAAAATGTTTATCTAAATTTTGTCTACTCTTTAGTGGTGCTTTTGTTTCTAATCCCATCAAATTTGGAATAATGTTTTAAATATTGTAAAAATATATCGGTGGCAATATTAGGTAGACTTTATAATGAAATTGTTTTAATAATTTTATTTGCGTATATTAAATCAAATGAATTCTTAAAATTCCGATTATCATTATTTGCACAAAATAAGTCATAAATATTGAAAAAAATGAAACTTTAGTCATTTACCTCCTTTAGTTCTTTTGATTACAACCTGTTTATAGTTGTTGCGGGACATTTGAGGGCAGCAAGGAAAAATGTAGCTTACAAGCTATACGGCCGTATTCTGAAAATGGCAATTATTGGGATCTTAATATTATTATCCCAACACTTAATCATACGTTGGTATTCGGTGTTCGTCGTACTCAAATAAGAAAATTTGTATATTTTAACGTATCTCTCTCAAAGTAAATATCTTTATTTGCGGTGTCCGATGTCTGCAATGCCTTTAAAAAATGAATTGATTTCAGAGCCTTCTTGTCCAGGCGGTCTGGTCTGACAGAGCATCAAACGGATACCGAAGTACCTGTCGCAAACGTAACCTCACAATTCTCATGTTTCGACTAAAATTACATGAAATAAATACTAATGCTGTATTTAAAGCTTAAAGAAAAAAGATTATTTCATATGCACTTATTAATTTCTTCTCACATAGCGTCCTGATGTAAAATTATGGCAAAGCGGTCATTGTCGCATTGGATTCGTATTTATATTTTGACGTTTGACGGATAAACGTAATGTACTTCTGTCTCCCTCTCTTCCTCTCTAGTAGAAACTGAAAGAAACGAACGCCGACGTATACCTACGTCTCGTTTATTTTTTTTTTTATTCCCGTCTATTAAGTGTTGGGATAACAATCTTAAGATGTCAATGTTCCTATTTTCTTATGTTCCTATTTTCAGAATATGACCGATAGTCAAATGCTGAGATTGGGGCTTTTCCTATAACATAGCGGGTGTGAGAATATTCATAAACCTATACTTTGAATGGGAGTATGCGCGCTTTACGAAAGTGAATGCAGGTAGGTATGTGGAATACATGGTGCCAAAATGGGCCAATGGGATCATTCTCCGACGAGCAATATTGTTTACAGGGATCATGCTATTTCAAAACTAAGCATTGGTTTAAAACTCGAACGTTTGCCAGGTCTTTCGCGGACGCCTTCTAGAAAATAAGTAGGTAGATACTGTCTGAAAAATAAGTAAATCAAAAAATAGTTTGAGGTACTGCTTACTTTCTAAGTGCTTGCATGTTTTTATAAGTTTGCATCTTGTATGAATAAAATTATAGCAATAGGCATCATATTGCAATGAAAATCCAAATAATAGTATTTTGACGTTTATATTTTTTGAAGTCGTAGAAAAAATATTTAGTCAAATGATTTTGCGATTTATGTTCTTTTTTCTATATTTACGAAATAAAAAAATTAATTACATCTCTCAAAAATTAGTAGCTCGATGGTGTAGTAGACATGACGCTCGCTTAGTGATCTGGTGGTCCGTGGTTCGAGCCCCATTCCAGGACACAAGCAAATTAGTCCTATTTTTATACCACAAGCCTTCAGCTTAGTTTGAAAATATTAAGCTTATTAATGCAACACGTATTCCGTGTTTGCATCTCTATTTCTTTATTTTTAAAAAAAGTAAAAAATTTAATTATATAAAAAATATTAAACAAATCATTTTGGAAACAATTAAATATAGCATTGTCATTGTAACTACGCAAATGCTGAAAGTTTCAATGCTCTAGGTATTCGGGAAGTTGTTTTTAGTTTGATTATTGGATTTGGAGACAAAGTCAAGTGAAGCTAGTTAAAATAGTGGAATATTTGTCAGTACAATTATTACTTTAAATTTGTTAGAAAATAACATGTATTGAGAATCTTGTTTATCAAACGAAAAGCTTGCTTGTCTGATGCAAAAAAATTCTAAGATGTGATATTTACGCAACTCATTTCGTTTACAATTCCTAGGTCAACACGATTATTTTCATTATGCACAACGTCATTCGCATACTGTGATTCAAGTCTTTTAACATCATTCATAATCAATTGAAATATGAATCCACATTTTTTGTTCCAGAATTTTCGTGAGGAAAAATGATTTCGACAAATCATGTTGGAAAAAATTAAATACTGCATTGTCATAGGAAATACACATGTTGAAAGATTCAGAGCTCTACCTACTAAGCTTGTCAGGAAGTTGTCATTATTTCAATGATTAAAAACACAGAATACAAATCACCATAATATATAGACATGAATATAACGTAAAATTTATTGGTACACGGATGGTTATACTACGTTTGAGTTGTTTAAAAAAATTGACTTCATGTAAATTTTGAAACAATTATTAAAAACTCAAAGTAAATACTCTTAAAAAGTATAATAAAGTCTTAGTAAATATGTCGCGCTTTATTTCAAAAAGATGATTTTACTTGAAGAGACCCGGTTTGGAAGGAAATAAAAAAAAATATATTGTAAATTGTATTACAAAACAACCTGTATTGTAAGAATACGTTTTGTTTGCTAGGGGATTTAATTATGCAAGATTAAATACTTTCACATGTTCAGACCTTGTATATGTGTTAATATGCAGATGTGCGCTAACATATTTTAATGGTATATTTCTTTTTTTTCTTGTCTCTTCCCCCTTTTACAAATTAGGTTCGTCGTTTCCTCACCTTTCCACATCCCCCTTTATCTTGATCTTTGATTTTACTGGTGTGTTTTTAACCTAAACCTTTACATTTTTGTATGTTGTTACATGATATTGTTGTTACATATTAATACATAACTTTTTAATTCTGTGGAGTAAGACAGGCTTTGCAGACCTCTTTCCAAAGAAAGACAATCGAATTAGTATATGTAAGTCGTGCGTACGAGGCTCATTGGTTCGTTGTGATGGTGTTTATACCCTATAAATACCAACACAATGTAATAATGTGCGTTGAACGCGCGGCTTACCCATACGAATTCGATTGACTTTCTTAAATGAAAAGATGTCTACTATTTAATACTCATGTGTAAGCTGATTTTTATTTGTACTGATAGGTTTCAGCAAAATATATTTTAAATATAAGGGGTACATACATGCTTCCGCCGTGTCACAATCTCCTCGCCTAAGGAAGGGGTTCAGGTCATCTCTGTACAATTTTATTCTCTGTTGCGTATATATTCAAGTAAAAAGAATTTGGGTTAAAACTTAATACAACTAAAACAAAATACCTACATGCTCATAAGCAAAAGTAACTCAGTAGACAATGAAAGTTTTTAAATTGCTGGAACGGAACTAGAGAAGGTACAAAGTATTGTATACTTAGGCTGCAATTTAAATGAAAGATGGGATGCTTCGTGCAACCTTTGACCGTATGAAAAAGATGTTCTGCAATCATGATCTGTACCTTGGATTACGAACGCGGATTGTCAGATGCTACGTATTTTCGGTATTATTTTATAGAATGGAAGCATGGACGCTAACCGAAGAATTGATAAGGCGACTTGAGGCATTCGAGATGTGGATCTACAGAAGAATACTCAAAAAATCCGGATGGACACAGTTAGCGAAATCTTTAATATCTTGGACATGTGGAGAGACATCCAGAGAAGTACGACATCTTGCATTTCGTAATACAGGGAAAGATTGCCGGAAGTCGGGGCCCTGGAAGAATGCGAACATCGTGGTTGAAAAACCTGAGACAGTGGTTGGCCAGTCTACTGTAGAATTTCGTAGTTTACTTGATGCAGGGCAGTGGATATTTTCCATCGCTGGACCACCGCACTGTTCAGCTGCTATCGGGACACGGAGAGTTCAGGTCGAAGCTTTTCGATCTTGGACTCTCCGTTGACCCGTGGTGTGCTTGCGGTCGGGTGGCCCAATCGGCGGAACATATCCTCTGGGAATGTACGATCATGAGTGACGCGGAAGAGGATATGTTAGCAGGATTAACTGAGTTTGGAATGACTGCGGCAGGACGCCCATCCTTCGGATTATTTCGAGAGTTCGTTCGGGTGTGGGTGTCCCGTTGGGAAATCCTCAGAGGATCTGTGTGATAAGTTTTCTTGTGTATTGGTGGTTTGACTCTGTTATTTCCCGGTGTGGGCTCCTGCATTGGACGAAGACTTGCCGGTCCCGTACTTCCCTAGCCGGATATGCAAATGTATTTTTATTATTTTTTATTTCGTCTTTTTGGAGACGCATGAGAAGGACCGATGTGGGAGCTTTTTCTCATAAAACGGTCCTGGTTAAGCGGTGGGTACCATTCACAGTTTACTTGATGCGAAAATCCATCACCTAATTTTTATTTATTTGAAAATTTTTCAAACGTTTGGAAACACCAAACGGTCAACATTATCCGGTCTCGAGCGCGCGATGTGCAGCGCCCACCCAGCCGGCCGTTACGCGAAGAATTAATGTAAAGTACACAGACGCTTCTCTCAAAACTACCGACAACAGTAAATATTCCAGGTTTAGTGCCGCGGCGTGGTCGAGTGTACACTCTGGCAGGACCTACCTGTCAAAAAACAAACCAAAAATATCACCTGTGTTGGTTGGGGACCTTAGACGGAAGAAAAGATGAAATTTAATACTGTCCGACAATCTTATCGCGGTATACTTAAGCATTGCAGTATGGCTCATCTCCCTTCCAGAAACTCTGAAACAATCTATCATTTTAAGGTTTATAATCGGGGTTTTTCGAACAATCTAGAAGATTTAAGGAAGAACTAGAACGCACGGAGGTATACCAGAACATTCGAGATAAAAATGAACATAATTCGTTGTCTGTCCGTCCGTCCATCTATCTGTCTGTCCGTCCGTAACTCCGTGTAACGTCCGCAATTTCGTTCGAATTTACGGCTAAAAAAATAGATTAGACGACCGAAGATGGAGCTTGAACCATGGGACAGTAAAGCTGAACCGGCCGCTCTACGCATGTTGCTACGGCCGCTTCTCCGTGGACCGCCAAAAATAGCCATAGAAAACGGCGAACGTGCGTGAATTGAAAGCGAACTGTGGTACTGTTTCAAAAATAGTTAAAATTTACACAGATTTATCTCGGGAAAGAAGGGAGCCTAATAAACGATATTTATGGAAATATACTAAATTGAGTATAATCTATTTAGTTTTTCACTTTTTAGATATATATTTGTATGAGATTAATGTAATAAAAGTATTATATTTAGGTCGAGGAAAGGGCATGTGAAAATTTCTTAAATACAATAAATAAGAATACAAATGTCTTTAAGTACTGTGTTTTATGCACAGTAAAAACAGCATTTTGATAAAAACAGTAACCTCTGTTTAAACAAAAGAAAATCTTGTGCTTAACAGACAAAAGACAAGCTCAATGTCAAATAGCCGACCGAAATTAATATAGTCGGTCAATATTTGAAAGCTCTGCTGAAGTGCAAAGCTTTCTCCAAAAGAACTCTTTACTTGTATTGACAGTATAATAAAATATATCTACAATCAAATGAAATTTCGCAAAAGGCTATGATTGTAGTTTTCATTGGATGGTAAAAAATTGTAATTTGTTGTAGACTGACGATGATCGATTCATTTGTTTTTATAATACTTCTTGCGATTTATAAGAATAAGAATGTTCTGTGTCAATAAATATTACGAATATATTGTAAAAATCATCATCACCATCATCGTTTCACACCTGACTTTAGTCCAAATGAAAGGTAGCCCACAAAAAAACCACTATGTTAATGTTGTGAGAACAGCGCCGTACAATAGGTCGTAAGCCCTATAAACACCCAAAGAGACTTTCTTAGCTATTTTCTCACTTAAATGGCTTTGTCTCTGTGAGACACCTATCATGTATCTTAGTTAATTATTTTATTTGCTATGTTTAATTAACACTTTGCTTTTATTATTTAAATATTTACTATACGGTAAGGTTAATATTTATATAGGTACCCTGTTTACAAACCTGAATAGCTTTGCTATTGATCACAAATTTAATAAATTTTATAGTGTCATTATTAGGTTTTAAATATTTGTTTTTTTCTAATTAGGAGAAAATTTTCAAGTCTCATGTATCAAGCGAAAACCTTGTCGATACCTATGTCAGATTTTGAAGGAATTTTATTTGAATTTCTTCTGCTCTGGAGATCTCACTGATTGGACAGGGAGGTTTGAATTTATTCATGAAAGTATAGAGGGCATGCCTAGTATGTCTTTAACTATTATTTTTTGTAGATTAAAAACTTGTCGTTTATACGTTGCCACGTAGCGTTGACTGATGTGTAGCGTTTCGTAATTCGTTCTCTCGCTCCATTCACAGGAATCCCGAGGGTGAATCAAAAAGTCTATCACAACAGTGAAAGTGCCTCCAGTACATGGAGCGATCCCTCAGTGTTCCCTGCCATCTCAAGTGCCGGGAGCGATGGAAACAAAACAACAAACACTAAAACCCAATCAGTCCATCTGTTGCAACTTTCCGAGTGCAGTGGGTGCGTAATGTGCACACTCATTCCGGCCCTGCAAATAGCACCATCCTAGGCAGTTAACATTTTTGTCATTTTTTGTATTCTCAACCAATTTTATTATTATTATTATTATTACAATTAATAACAACATCATTGACTATGCAGATAAATATGTGTACTTAGGTCAAATAATTTCACCAAACGACATAACTACAAAGGAAATAGATAAGACGAATAGGAAATGCGTGAAAGCAATATTGGAGTCTAAAAGAAATCATGAAGAATAGAGATATGAGCATAGACATCAAAAGGAAACTCTTCGATACCTGTATACACCTGTCCTAACTTACGGCTGTCAAACCTGGGCCATCAATATAGACCACGAAAGAAAGCTAGAATCTTGTCAAAATGCTATGGAGAGAAGTATGTTTGGGAAAAAACAGATAGAACATGAAAGAATCAGATAGAATAAGGAATTCAATAATCAAAGAATAAACAAAAACGAAGAATGTTAAAGTATCCATCAGAAGGCTTAAATGGAAATGGAAATCATGGGAAGAGAGAAATGGTCAAAAACAATAATGTATTGGTTCACAAGAGACAAGAAAAGGAAATGAGGCAGGCCTTCTAGAAGATGGGTGGATGAGATCAAGGCTACAGCAGGTGGCGCGTGAGCTAGAATAGCAAAAGATATGGAGGAGTGGAGGAAATTGGAGGAGGCCTTTGCCAAAAGGCAAACAGACGGAACAGCTATGGTGTGACAGCCTAACTTGTCACAAGCTAATCTTAAATGTTAATGTCTGAATAAAGGCTATTATTATTATTATTATTATATTATTACACCAAATATAATCATTAAAAATGATCCAATAGAAAGAGTCACGCAAAATACGAGTAAGTACTTGGGTGAACGAGAAATGGTATCAATCTCAAAATGTAAGATCCCGGATAGCGATATCAAGAAATGCGTTTCGCCGAATGAGACCGTTATTTTCCAACCACGACTTAAGTCGTGGTTGGAAAATAACAACTTAACTTAACATTAACTTAACTTAACAACTTAGAATGCATGTGGTTCGATGTTATATTATCACCATTCTCTTATATGCGAGGGTTATTTGTATTTAAAGAAACCTTATATCTTACTGCTCTAGGGATATTGGTGAATGGTATATCATTAAGCAATATTATGTAGATTTGCGGGCGACACAGTGCTACATATTTGCAAATGGTATCCATATCCTTTAAACATTAGTAAAAAGGTCAATGAAGCAAGTAACAGGTATGGCTTGAAGATGAATACTTGCAAAGCCAAATTGTTAATAGTTTCAAAACGATCACTTCCGTTGCCAAATATAATCATCAACAACGAAGCAATAGAAAGAGTCACGTAATACAAGTACTTAGGTGCATGGGTGAACATGAATCGGGATCCATTTCAAGAAGTAAAAGTTCGAATAGAGATGGCAAAAAGTGCGTTTCTCGGAATGAGACCTTTGTTCTTATACCGTGGCCTAAGCTTGCAACTAATGGTTTGATGTTATATTTTCGCAATCCTCTTTTACGGGATGGAGCACCGTTCTAAAATAAACACTAATTGTTCTAGAATATTTCACACACTAATTCACGTCAAGTCGCAAATAAGTGATAAGCACTTACTACCAAAATGTAGGTACTCTCTTAATTCATTGCCGCATATTCACACTGCTGGCCATCTTCACACTGTTTGCTTTTTTGTGGTCTTTTATGTCATGCTGTCAAATAACAACTCTCCGCGTGCGCGCCCGCTGGCCTTTTATACAAAACATTGATATCGCGATGCCTCGAGGACGTTTTACAAGTTTCTCCTCCATATTTCTAGTGATTATGAAAATGGCCTAGTTGAATTTAGATTCATGAGAGACGTAAATAAATAAATGAAATAAAACATCTTCTCCTTCATTCGTAATGATTGAATTGTAGCTACCCCAAGAAGCCGAAACAAATGTCGGCCCTCCCGCGATAAAATAACAAGCCACCCCCTATTCTATTATTCAATTACCGAGTTATCAAGTATTTAAGGCCCCGGCGCCCTTATCTGGGCCCACTATCGCCCGCCGTACGACATGTTGATTTTTCCACACAACATGCGGAGCGGGATCATCTCCCGGGGGAGGCGCCCTACTTGAGGTCGCCGAGTCGCTACCACTAGTGCCACGGTGGTAAAAGCCTTCTCGTACTAATTCCTTCTTCGTCTCGTACTAATTTCTTCTTCGTCTCGAAATTGTTACTAAGTTTCTGTAACGCAGTTAAAGAAATCAGTAAAGGTACTGTTAGCGCATGGAATCGGTTTATGTATTCCTGTACCTATATCTTTCTTATAGGTACCCAACGCACTCAATGTATTATGCATAGAATGCACCACCTAGCACTAGGCAATCAATACAGGTCTGTTGATATATTTATAGAGCGCACACTACACGCATACAAAAGACAAACCTACTCATCTTCTATTTCATAGTTTCCCTACATAATTAATCTAATATTTGTTTATTTATCTTACTTATATTCTTTCCTTTTTTATTTTCTTGTGTCCTCATTATATATTACATTTATATAATTGATATTCTTTAATTTTTGTAATTTTCTGCTTATGTACTTAGATTGCTAAGCTGTTTGAACACTTCATGTTTCACATTATATTTAACAAAAACCAAATTCAGGGCGTGTTTCATTAATAAATAAATAACTAAAGGGAGGGAATAAATAAGGAAAATGAACAGAGTAAAGAATGAAGATATTATGGCTAAGATGAATAAAGATGAATAAGTAATTAGAACATGATGAGACATTCAGAGAATTAGATATGATATCTTGCATCTCATAATGCAGGAAAAGTTTGCCGGAAGTCTGGGCCCAGGAAGAAGCAGAATATCATTGGCTGAAAAACCTGAGACAATGGTTACTGTTCTACTGTAGACGAGGGCCGTATTCCGGGCCGCAGTGAATAAAGTGATACCACTTAATCGAGGAATTTCCAATAAGGTTTCAGAATAAATTGGGAGCGCCTAGAAACTGATAGAACACATGGAAATATACAAGAAATCGAGGACCATTCATAAACTAACGATGCCATCGATACGAGTCTTGGGTTGACAGCTGAGTGTGAAGACCACAGATAGGCAAAGGGGGATCTGAACGAATTCATCAGTCAGCGAAAAATGTGTACCAGAGCAACAACATATGGAATATTCTAGAGTGCAAAATTAGAGCAAATTAGGAAAAAATGTCCCAATTTATCTGTTCTAAGCCCGCGTCTGGAATGAATACACGACGTTGGTACGGAACGGGTTAAGTATGTGTCAAGTATAATTTTTTTATTTTTTTTAAATATATATGCGAATACGGAATACGTGTCGTATCAATATTCTTACTTTTCTCAAACTAAGCCAAAAGCATGTGCTATGAAAATAGGACAAACTTGCTGGTGTCCTGGAATGGGGCTCGAACCACCGACCACCAGATCACTACGCAAGCGTCATGACCACGATACCAACAATAAATAAAAGTGTTATTAATTGTAAGTTTTTCATTTGCCGCGAGCCTGTGACAATACTTACCAACTTTTTTGGTTATGTCGAATTTAATTGCATTCTGCTATTTAAAGCGATAGATATCCTATAGGACACTGCATTGAAACTTATATATTTGAATGTTTTAATGTAATTAAGTATATATTTTTTTATCTTAAATGTTATAACTCATGTTAAATTAATCTTATCTGACATTTGATTTACAAGCATACAATGAACCTGCGACATTGCCGTAACAGATGTCAAATGTCGTGTTTCCCGCCTTTTTAACTGACCCGCGGCCCTTTTCAAAACACGCAAAGCCGCTCCGATTCCATAAACAAAAATCAACCTAAGTACCCACCCAATAATAATGGAACGATTTAGCGAAAATGCCCCCCGAACGAGGGACAAATAGAATATTTACGCGGGGTTAAGTTGGTAATTGGCAACACTGATGGCGGGGGCATGAGCGGTTTCGATGCATTTTTGGTCGCGTTCAGCACGTCGCTTCGATTAGGGTCGAAGCGTTTCGCATTTTATTGTGCACGTATCTACCTACTCCATTTTTATAATACCACAATGATTTTTCAGAATTAGAAAAAATGTTAGAGAAATTATTGTTTTTTGTACATACTTTTAAATAAAACGTAGATTTAAATTGGATATAATACCAAATAAATAGATATACAGGTGTCTTGTAGCTAGAAGCAAAAAATTATCTACCAAAAAGAGCCTTCGGCATTCAATTTTGAATAGAAAATATTTAATACACATTGGGTAAAATGTCGACAGTTACGGAGATGAGCGACATCAAAGTTTGATTTTTTAAAAATATTTATGACTTATTTTCTGAAAAATGTTAGAGTACAGTAACTTATAAGGATTTTAAAAATTCATTCATTTTAATAGAAGCTCAATGAGATGAGCTTTAGTACAGTTATCAGTTTAAAGTTATAGAGTACACTAACTTATAGGGAATTTTAAAAATTCATTATTTTTAATAGAAGCTCAATTAAATGAGAAAACCTTACAATTTTTTAAAAATTTGTATAGGTTTATTTGACTTGTATCGAATAAATTTTTAATATTCCGTATATATTAAAAGACGAAAGTTATACTTTAAAATAAACATATCAAAAAACTCAATAATTAAAACATCCCGAAATCTATTCAACCGTTTTCTGTTCAGAAGTCTAGAGGATGACAATATTTAAAAAAAATGGGGGTGTTTGTAAATTAATTTGTAGTGATTGCAATAATTTTTATTTAGGCTTAACCCGAAATTTGGATATTTGAATTAAGGAGCACTTAAGATGTTTAAACAGCATTATTTTTTCAGAATTTGGCAATCATCTTCTGGAAATAGACCTTTTTTAAATATTAACAAGGGTTTAGAAAATTTTACAAATATATACGATATGATTATAGTTAAATAAACTAGAATCATTACTCTGTCTTTAACTTTATCATTATTGCGTTCGATATGATGAAGATACAGTGGTATCGAAACCGGCAGTCATTTAAAAACAATCAATGTGGTTTATATAAAGTTTTTTAATTTTTTGAAATCAATAATTATGTCCAACCACAATGTTAACGCTATAAATATAAAAAATATAATATGAATTAAGTTTCCTAAAGAGTGTTTTAATCACCGATAAAACGGAAAAATGAACGCGACATTTGTTTCAACATGGCCGGCACGAAACGTCAGTCTTGTGTCAAGTGGCATATGGCGGCATTCTTCGTTCAATGTTTGCAATTCTTCACTAATATTGGCGTGAACTACACCGATTATAATGTAGTACCTGCGCACGCTGTTAAAACAATTGGTGATTTGACTTTGGAAAACAAACAGCATTCAAACAGCAAAATTCATGCGATGTTTTTAAACGTGGCGCAAAGGAAATAAGAACACGCACAAAAATGCTTTGGAACCATTGACGTATTATAAATAGACACGTTATTCCCGTACTATTCTGATTTCAAATGTAGCAAATGCAGAAAAATCTGGTAATTGAAGTCACGATGACTACAATAACATAGTCATTCTTACAATAGTGTACGATACTCTGTTCCTTTTTCGTATAAAAATTGCTGCTTTCTATTGATTCTAATTGATCAAAGAATGTCTTTTATTGCGAAAGATTATTTCAATTTTGATAATCAATGTTTTCTTACTCATCAATATAGGCTTTATTTATGGGATGGCTTAGTAAAATAACTTAATAAAATAACATCTCAGGATGGAAAGCAAGAAAGTGAATTGGATAGGAGGATAGGAACCGCAAACCAGGTAGCACGATCCCTGTATTATTCCGTACTTAAAAAAGCGAGGCTTAGCCAGAGAGCAAAGTTGGCAGTATACAAATTAGTTTTCGGGCCAACTCTAGTGTACTGCCACGAGCACTGGATCTTGACCGAAAGTACTCGAAAGGCTACAGGCCGCCGAGATGGGATTTCTACGAGGAAAAGTAGGAGTTACCAGAAGAGACAGAATCAGAAATACACGAATAAGAGAACGTCTTGAAGTAGAATCCTTATTGACGATTATCGAGAAATCACAGTTACGGTGGCTGGGACGTATCTTGCGGATGCCGGCATAGACTGCCAATGCGGATATTCCAGACAAGACCAGAAGGCAGAAGACCAAGAGGCCGTCCTAGCAGGAGCCGGCGGAAACAGCCGGAGGGCTGCTGCGAAGCGAGGTTGCAACTAAATTGGGCTGACGTGGAGAGCGAAGCCCAAGATAGGAAAAAAGATCCCGACCCGATGGGATAAGGGGTAGAAGAAGAAAAAGAATTTATGGGATGGCTTAATTTGTATTGTGCTAAATACTGAAACTCTTAGAATTTATTTGTCATTGTTTTGCACGAATCTTAAGGATGAGAGATCTTTTTCAAAATTGAAATATGTAAAGAATTATCTAAGAAGTTTGATGGGCGAAAAAAAGTTGAATGCATTTGCATTGCTTTCGATTGAGTATGACGATTTGAATTGTTTTAGATCTTCCAACGCCTCTTCTATTCTTCCAAGGGCTCCACTTCTGTACTCTGGGACTACATATTGTGGCATCCCGTCCCGCTACAAACCCTCCCCATTATCATTTTAGCTTCGCCACACGATCCATGATATCCACTACTCTAATTCTGCGCCCAATTTCATCATTTCTTATCCATCACTAAGCGTGGATCGTTGCATGCATTTGAGCTTTTCTACACTTTTCTTTGTTAGGGTTATCGTCTCCACTCCATACGTCATCACTGGCAGTGTACACGATTTGACGGCTTTTATTTTTTCTCTGTTTTCTTGTGGTGTTTTCTTATTTCCTTAAAATTCATGTACTAATACGAAATAGTTGGCCGTATCTATAATCGCAGATTGTTCGAAAAATCGTCGGTAAATTGCAATAACTTTTATTTGTAAGGGTTTTCGTCTCCACTCCGTACGTCATCACTAGCAGTATATACAATTCGAAGGCTTTCCTTTTCTTTCAAAACAAAACAACCCCAAGTGAGTAAACTCGACAACGAGATGTGAATGGAGGAAATTTCTCAAGGAGGTCAAGTCCCACGAGGGGCTGTGATGACGATGATGGTAGGTAAGTAAGCTCCGCTCGCTGGTCTGCCGGGACGGGTGATAAATTAATTTCGCCCGTGGCTTCAATAGCCGATCCATACTCGAGCCATTTGACTACTGTTTGATTCATGGTCACGCGGGATTGTGTCAACTGCGCGGCAGGTGTGGGCGGGGCGCCGGGCGAGTTTGCCGTACTGCTTAGTCAGATTTCCAACTTGGCAATAATGACCGAAATCGGCCGAGCCCGCTGAGCAAACGTGTTGCTAATTCAGCCGCATTGTTCGGCGGCGCCGTTCGACGACGTGTTTGAAGACCGCCAGGTAAAGCTCCGCGGGAGGTTTGAACCAGCCACGTTTCACACTTTCACATTGTTCCAAGTTTGAGACATAACACTCCTTTGAGCGTCCAATTCTTTCAGCTTGGTGAGTTTCTCGTCCAGATGTTAATTTTCCGGTGTATATTTAGGATAATAATTTTCTGCATCACATATCCACCGTACTTTTATCCCTTATTTGGCGGGCTTAGACGGAATGTATTGCATAAATCGTATACATCCGCTATAGCAAATGATTGCGCATTGATTGTAACAGTTGGGTTGTAGATCTATACATTTATCTGAAATTTTTTGAATTCAGTATCGACGCAGCTCTACTTTCATTCAATCAGTGTTCCCCCATATTAGCATCATCGAAGCGAAGAAATTCGACGCTCGATACTGGGTATAAATTACATTTGAACAAATCAAAAATATAATCTGTATTTAGGTAATTGGCACCGTATACTATCAGAATACCAACGAATGCATTTAACTCGGATGAAGTCAAATCCTTCCAATGTGGTTTATTAGTACGATCATGCTCGTTGTATTCATGATATATTCTCCTGGCCTCTTTATTGTGCATAGTATCAACGATTTCAGATGTAAAAACACATTTGAATATAATGTAATACTAATAAATAATGCTTTTCTTGATCTGTGTAGATCTAGAATCGGGGGTGGGGGTAGCGTTCTGCGAGTTGTGTAGTAATATTTTTATACAAATACTTCGTTGACCTTGAAATCCACGCAATCTATGCTTGTGAGGTAATTTTATAATTTTATTTATTTTATTTTTGGAATCTCGACAGTAAAATTTATTATAATTACAGTGTATTGAACAGTTGGTAAAACAGTTACAGAGATCTTCGGTATAATATGGCATCCGTGGGTATGACGCTGGCTTCTCACACCGATTTGATTCCCGGTGAGGTCACAATTTAATCTACGTGATTTATTCAAACCTGGATATTTTGTCATGCGTTTCGCTTCTGTAATTGGGCCTCTTGGCCTGTTGAAGAGTAAAATAAAAAATAAAAAATGTTCTGAAAATAAATAGGTAAGAGAATGAAATATTAAAATGAAAGCAAATAAAGAAAGTAATTAACAAAACTCAGTATGCAGTGCGTAGTTTTACCATTGCCAATTTCAAAAAATAAACAAATCGTAAGAATTTTTCTTAAAGAACCGAGCGGTACAGATTATTTAAAAATATATTTAGATACCTAATATTTAATGCGTAGAAACTTTCTACATATTTGTAAATATTATTTAACATTTGAGTCACTTCAAAAATAAATTATTCGATATTTATATTTTAATATCGGTGTAGGATTGCATAGAGATCAGACAGAGATTCATTTTTTTACCGACAGTGGTTAACGTATTTTTTTTATAGAAATGCATACAATGAATACGCGTCACATCGATATTCATACTTTTTCCAAAAAAAAAAATAAGCGTCTGTGCTATGAAAAATATGGTGAAAAAATACAGTGACTTCTGGATCTCTGGGCAAGTATCTTTACAACTAGATCAATAAGCACGCCACAGACCAATCGCGTCTTCGCAAGTAAGATGACCCAGTTGGAGAGATGACCGGCATGTGTACATAGCTGTGAACAAGATCGATCGCCCAAAAATGCAGACAAACTGTTCACACACAATACCGATCAATTAAAGTGTCACTACGCTCTGGCAAGAACTCCTCGACGAGTGAGAATGAGAACACCGACTAAAGCCTGTGAACTCCAAAGGCATGCGTAAATGTCACTGACAGTCACTAAGCTAAGGACGCAGTTATATCATGGTTTGCTGAATACGAGGTATGTTGAATATTTAGCGAAGGGTTGTGGGTTCGTGAAATAAATGAGTGATTGTCCATTGATGTTTTTTTGCACAAAAAACTACGGACGCTTGTGGGCGCGCAGCGGAGGTCCGCCCAGGTTAGTCTAACGAACTAGGTCTGATTTGGAGGTTCGTCGAGACGGGAGCGGGAGTGTTTATCCTTAAAGTTTGCTCAAAAGGAACACAAGATGTTTCGGTATACGCTACACTCCATTTTGAGGTGCATTCTTTCCAAATTACTTTCAGTGTAGCTTTTTTTTTTGGGGAATCATGTAGCTTGCATGGATTAAAAAGAATGGTATATATGATGCACAAAAAGTTTTAACCAATCGCATTACACTAGAGAATATATTTCTGTCCTATCAAAATTTCAAGTTGTGTATCTTCCCTTCATCATTCTGATCACAAATAATGTCATGATGCATTTCAAATTTAACTAAACTTTTTACAAAGAAAATATTTACGAAAAACTCTAAAGATGAATTTAATTATTTTCAGTTTTTTTTTCATTTCTAATGTCCTATATTCTTTTTAAGGCACGATTATATACTGCCTTAAGTTGAATCTCGATATCAGAGCTTGTCAAAAAATAACTACGATCTGGAATATGAATACAACCGTTGTTAAGTAATTGTCATTCTTTTTAGTAAGTCTATTCTTTCCAAGAAAATACAAAGTTCCCTGTCCTAAACTGATTTGCAAGACGTAGACAGCGAATAAATTTGGCTTAAAATTTTCTCTGACCGATGTCTCTACGGATACGGAAAGTTCTATTATTTATTTAAGTAAATTATTTAAAAACGTATCTTTAACTGACTCTATTCTCTCTGACTACACGTAGTTGAGTGTACATAATACATTACTCATCAGTCTTAAAACTTCTACAGTATTGCCATGAAGCCATTAACCTCATAACATCATAGAATATTTAGATACAATTAGTCATATTCCTCCTACAAGGAATTATTGTTGGATACATATTAATATATTAATATTGACATTTGCGAGAGTGATAAAAAATTAAAGAATATTAGCAAGATAAATACAATAAATAATAGAATAAGTATTTAGCCAAACTATACAGTGAAAGATAAAAAGATTTATCTTTGGTATGTGTATAGTATTCGATTTTTAAATACATCAACAGAGCTGTATTGATTGCCTAGGCGGTGCAATCTATGCATAGGTGAATTCATAATGAAGATAGTGTGCTGGGTACATAAAATAGCTCTATCTGTCGTGAAACCGAAGCTAAATATCTTAATTCAATTTAATTTGATTCAACATATTTTTCTATATAAAATTTCCATAACAAACATTCATTCTGTATGGTTTAAGGTGTTCATATTGAATAATAACACTTAAATACAATATAATATCTGTAGACTTTTATTATATAGACTTCACTAGATCCTTCATAGCTTGTTGACAGTTGACAATACTCTTTTTCTCCATGTCTCTATTAATTGTGTAGAGATGTGCCCAACACAATCAGTTAGTGATGTGACATTCCCTTCTTAAGATATACATATAATACATAAGCAACTCTTTTCAATACGACTTTTCAAAATACAAGACAATGCAAAATTAACAATTATAGTGACTATTAAGCATACCTCTCTGGTGGTTTTACAATTTTACCATATCATAAATGTTATAAATGATGAATTGATATATATTTATTAAACATATTATATGAAATGATTCATATCCAAAGTTTAAGAAGAATCCTGCTTCGGAAAACTCTCTCAGAGATATGGAACAGATCAATGTCCGTCAATTTCAGGATTGTCGATCATACCGCGCAACAATCGATAAAAATGCGTATTTAAATACACATTCTTTCTAGTCTCTAAACTATTGAAGCCAATCATTGATGAAGTATTAACTATTAGCGCTAATTATACAAGTTTTTAACGTGACAATTTATAATCAAATTGTCAATTTATTGTGGATGTTGGTTACTGATGGTATTTTAACCGGTGACGCACTAACTGTTATTTATTTATTTATTTTATTTGTTTACGCCCATTAGGTATAGGCTTTTACATAAAGAAAATAACATAAAATTCAAAAAGCACATACATTAAACAATATCTATTATAAAAAGCAAAATATAAAAAGTATCAGGTATAGCACCAAAACGTGAGTATAATTAAAAATATAATGTACAGAGCAGCAATGTGTACAGGCTTTTACATAAAAAATATAACATAAAATTCAAAAAGCACATACATTCAACAATATCAGTTATAACTAGCAAAATATAAAAAGTATCAGGAATAGCACCAAAACATGAGTATAAAAATTAAAAATATAAATTACAGAGCAGCAATGTGTATAAAATATATATATTACCCACCATTACATGTATATATTAACAGTTGAAGTCAGTAACGAAGCAATATTGCCTCTTTAAGTGTAAACCTTACTTTCTCCAGAGTGTCGTTGAAAACGTCAACCATACAACCAAATTCATTACCAGTCCCCAATATTCTGTGTATCACAGAATTTTATTGATATTTGAGATTTGTATGTGATTGTGTCCATCACATGATTGTTAATTATTTTCCGCAATTTGACGGGCAACCATAAATACTAGACAACGATTAAATATCAGTTACCAATCATCGATACAATCAGAAACAAATCTCAAATATCTGTACCGTGTGTAACCGGTTAAAATAACGATTTAACCAGGTTAATATTGGTTCGCTGTCCAGGACCCGGCAGGTCGCGGAGCTGAATCAAACGCAAAGACAATGCACTTGGAGGATTGCGGCGCACGCAAGACCGGCTCGCATTAGCCGCCAGCGGGCCCATTGTGCCGCCATTGTGCACTTGATCCCCCATTGTAACTTGTGTAAACGTTGACAGATGGCGGAGTGTATGTTTTGTCGATGCCTCCGCACCCGACGCGCACCTACCCGCCGACGAATCTAGCCGTCGGTTTTCATTCCAAATCGAAATTGACGGCGATTCTTGATTTTTGAATTAACTTCACCACCCACCCATCATGGACGTGGAAAAATCCTAAAATTAACACACTTCCCGTCATCCAATCGAGATAAAATTTTGCACATCGACTTGATGTCGATGGCAATGCATTATTTATTAACTTATTAATAATTATTATTAATAATAAACGCCCTAGTGGGCTTTTATCGTAGAAGAAAATTAAAAGGTTTTTAATATTTTAATTTAATTTATTTATTTATTTTACACTTGTTTTAATATAAGTTACTAATAACTGCCACACTAGGTAAAACCTGTTGTGTGGCAGTTATTATCATTTGATATTTATGTAATAGTAACAAATAACAATCGTAAAGAAGTATAAACGTAAAAAAGAAGGCAGAAAGAATTTAGTAATATATACCTCATAAGAATCAAGTCAATCATAAGAATAAGAAGAAAGTCAATCATAAGAATACACAACCTAACCTAACCTAACCTAACACAAAACATTACTACATACATTTGGGATCATATGTACACACGGACATACAAAAAATGCAAATTTATCTCAGATATTTGGGAAAGTACCTACTTTCTAAAACTATTCTAAATCATCGACACTCTAAAATTCACCCCTTTATTTAAAATTGTTACCAAACAAAAGCTGGTTGTTATTCTATAAAATGATTTTGTTTGTTGTGAATTTAAAAATAGGTATCTACTACATATTAACTATCAGTTAAATTTTAAAGGACATTGATTCAACAAAGTCTTGAAGTGGCATGAAAATCTTGACGAGTTAAATTTTTGAGTTCATTCAGCGTAATCAAATTGTAAACAAGCTGAAACCGAGACCTCGAATATAAAGGATTTATATTGAAAACTATGTTTTTTCGGTAATTTTTTAAATAATTTGTTGTTTTTATTAAGATAAGCAATTTTTTTTTCAGTCGAAATCACTTTTAACAGACTTAATCGTCTTTCCAGCACGCAGTTTTTGAACAACGGTTTTATAAACACAGAGCATAAATTTGTACAGAGATGAACGAAACCGCTTATTTAGGCGAGGGTATTGGGTTACAGTGAAAATATCACCCCCCCACCCGCTTACATTAAATGCACATTTATGCTGCAGTTGAAGAAGTTATTTTTGCATAATAAAATACACTTGTAAATTAAAAATACATTTACTGAGAGACTTATTATTATTTTTTATTTCGTTTCAAATCCAGTGTTTCCTCCAAAATACTTCATTCTTAAGCGGATTTATAAAACTTCAATATTTTACAAATAATTTGGCAAATGCTCTACATAATGAAAATGTCCTCTAAATTGATACTGTTTTTATATTATGTACCAACTTGTTTATTTATTGAATAAAATTGTGTTTTTCTTTGTTATTTTATATGAATAAGAACTCGGTAATATATATTTTAATTATTGAAAATTTTGAATGAAGAAATGTTTGGAACACACATGATATTTGTAATTTTATATTTTGTTTTGAAAAAATAAATGTGTAAAAGGTATAAAAGGAAAGATTCTCGGAAAAGCGGGAGCATTTTTAAAAATCAATTAATCACAGAGCAGTCAGAGAGCATTTTAAGCATTTTTAGATCAAGTTATCCAGAGAGTACGTAGCTTCGTGCCAGTTTTTTTTAAACTTTATTCGTTTTGTTCGCTATTTTGAAGAATTTATAATTCTATTTCATGTTTTAATAATCCTCATTTCGAACGATAAAGGGGCCAGTCTATTCAATTTGTCGGCAAAGGTGAAGTTAAAATCGTTCTGGTCTTAATTCAATTTGTTGGCGGTTCCAGCCAGGATCCGGGAAGAAATTTGAAAGTCGCGTAGACATTGATTGGCTTACGGCCTGTATGAGTTGGCTTAAATGATTATTCTACATAACGCAACGTTCAACAATTCCATTGTAAGAACATCCATACATTATCAAATTTTTGAAAGTTGTGAAAGAATATTCCAAATCTGAAAAGCTTTTATTCATTTGAAGGGACTATGCTATTTTTTCATAAACTAGTATACATAGATTTCGCAGCTAGTAAAGATACCTTACATAATGATGTTCTTAGGATGGAATTGGTGAACGTTGCATTGTTTAAAGTGATCACTTAAGCCAGCTTATACAAGTGTAACCTTGGGATATCCTATAAAATTCTTCTATACATGTTTTTAATTTAATAATTTTATCTCTATGAGAATTCTATAATTTATCGTAATTGACATATTTTTAATTTATATTAATATTTTTTGCTTTTATCATTTCTTTTGGAAGTTTTAAAGATGCGTATCTTTGTCTTATTAGTAATTTTGACATTGCCTATTTGTCTTATTACACTAATTAGCTTATATACTAAATAGCATGCTCATGAGTTATATTCCTTTTCTGATATTGGTGGTGAATTTTTATTTTTTCCTATTTAAAACATATATAAAACAGTTTTTCATAGAGGGAAGGTAAATTTAGAACAGGTAAATCTTAGAAAACGTGTTAGATTGGATGATCCTGAGTATTTTTTAGAATTAATTTTATTAATATCTTTTGAGTAAAAATTTGGGTTAAATTGGACTTTTTTCTCCACGTATGAGTATTTATTGTGCATTTTATTCACAGTTATACTTGTTATCTCAATGGCAGGACCCAGCAAAGAAGAACACGCGCACGTGCACGCGGGTATTTTAACTATCTTCCCCTGGCGGACTACAACACCCATGCGTCCTATTCGCGCATGCGCCTGTCGCTTAATTCTGACATACTCACAGACATAACGATAACCAAACCCGAAACCCATGCAGCGCCGTGTGCGGACCGCTAGTCATACAATAAAACACATTGATGGGTGAACAGAGGCCGCTCTGTATTTTTGGATGGCAGCCAGGATCTGCAGCCAGCCCCCGAGGCGAGGAAAGAGATTTGTTTCATCCCCCTCCCCCACTCTTCACGAATCAGACGTCAGTATTTTAATACGTGCTTTGTATTGTAAACTACCCCAGATATCCTAAGTTATTGCCTCATATATTGAGGTTATGAACATTTTTTATTTTATTTGTTTCGCTGGCAGCCCTCGTAGTCCAGTGGGTACGAGAATGGTTTCCCATACCGGGGGTTGCGGATTCGATTCGATCTCCGATGTGATTAACTCGAGTATTTTTGTGACAATTCGCTGCAATAACTGGGCCCCATCGCCTGTTGTAGCTTAACAAAAAATACTTAAATATGATTAAATATAATTAAATATAATAAAATACGGTTCAAATGAGAGTAAAACAAAAGATTTTCATGTCTCATAGAGATGAAACTATTTATATGAGAAAATGCTCTCTTCATTTCTTTAATTCTGGTGTATTTACTTTTTTTTTTAAATATGATTCTCATTGCCATGTTTTGCATCACTTGTAAAGATGGCCATCAGGTAAGCCGAATTTAAATTTTTCACTTTTTTTGGTACTTGATTAAGGGAAATTGGATCATTTTTTTTTTGAAAATGTATCTAACCAAGCTGTAACTGTAAATTGAATACGATATCGTGGCATAAAATTGAATTTTTGTAGAATCAGTTGGACGATATATACCTTGTAGACATGTAATTTCAACAAGATACAGTAAGAGAAACCATCGATTTGTTAAGGTAACGTTTTCCTGCTCGTGTGATTTCCAGAAATTCTTACGTTCATTTACTGCCCAGATATTGTAACTTAAACCTAAGCAATTTTGTTCTTTGGTGTTTTGTAAGGTTTAAGGTCTAAAGCTAGAAAAACACAAAATTCCTGAACAGAAAACAGAAATCCAGAGCAGAAATTGTGTGTAGTACCTTGAAAAAAGTTATCTAAAATTTGATCAATAGAAACAGGGTATGCTAGCACATCTGCGGAGAACATTTGGCAGAAACCGTATTCCATAATTAATCTCAACATATACAACATGTCACGTAATTAACGCAAACCCTGAAAGTACTTTGTTAAGAATCTACTACTAGTTAAGAATCGGCTACTGGTCTAAAATGTTCAAGCAACCATTACCTAATATCAATAGTTATGGAGATATGCAATATCAAAATTTGCATTTTTTTTTCAACATTTCTGACTTATTTTATGCAAAAAGTTGAATTATCATTACAGTAACTTATATCGATTATGAAAAACTCATTTGCTTCAATACAACTCAAACAAAATGATAAATACATTACAAAAATTAAAAAAAAGTTTTTTTTACAAGGTTTTTATCATTTTATTTAAGTTGTATTGAAGCAAATGAATTTTTCATAATCGTTATAAGTTGCTGTAACGATAGTTCTATTTTTTGCAAAAAATAAGTCAGAAATATTGAAAACAAAATGCAAACTTTGATATTGCATATCACCATAACTATTGATATTAGGTCATGGTTGCTTGAATATTTCAGACCAGTAGCCGATTCTTAACAAAGTACTTTCGGGATTTGCGTTAATTACGTGACACGTTGTGTATTTTATAAATCGAGAAACATTGGCCAATTAAAATATAATTTACTCTATTTCATTTTTAAATCAAATCCGGCGTATCCGAAGGGCCACTCTATATATATTGATAGTCCACCTGCGTTCGGGAGAAGACATTTCCTTATAGACTTGATATGTCTTATATTATAGAAAATCCTACATCTAGAGTACATATTTCAATTTAGCCCAATACTCCACCGGGGCCCGGTCCATCCCCCGCGAACGGCCGCTGGATCACAATGCGCGACCCCTGCATTTTATTAAGCCCGGCTTTATGATGTGTGAAGGATACGGAGCAATAAACGTCATCGCGCGGGGAGCCCGAGGGCCGGCGTGATTGACAGAAACGCTACTTACCGCGCGAGGGGGCCCAGCCCCCGGGGGCCCCGTTTATGTTAATACAACGTTTTCAATTTACCGACGATTTGTTCCAACAATCTGCGATTACAGGGACGGCCAACTGTTTCGCGGTAGTAAACAAATAAAAATTAAACACCACGATAAAACAAAAATTAAAACATATTAAAGGAAACACATTATTTTTGTGAAGTTGCAATTTCAGAACAAAGTTTAGTGAATTATTAAACAATTTTTATTAATCATTTAGAAAAGACATTCAGAAAAAATAAAATTAACGAAATATTTACGCGAAGGTATTCGTGACTATTGCATTATAAGAAATTGGATTGCTTTAAAAATGGAATAAAAATGTTGATCAATTAAAAAGAGACTACATATAAGGTCGAAAAATATTCGTTAACTTACCAGACTGTCGTGGCGAAATTGGATAACGCACCATTCTCGGATAGAATTGGAGGTCCGTGGTTCGTGTCCCGGTGACAGTTAAAATATTTTTCGTTAATTTTAATTTTTTCTGTACGTGTTTTCTAATTGATTAATAAAAATTGTTTAAAAATTAAAAGCCCTCAGATCGTGTATACTACCAGTGATGACGTATGGAGTGGAGAGGATAACCCTAACAAAGAAAAGTGTAGAAAAGCTCAAATACACGCAACGATCCATGCTTGGTGATGAAGAAGAAATGTTAAAATTAGGCGCAGAACTAGAGTAATGGATATCACGAATCATGTAGCGAAGCTAAAATGGCAATAAGCCTGCCTTACAGCATTGTGAAGTGAAGTGGAGACCTTGGGAGAATAAAAGAGGCATTGGAAGACCTCAAAAGTGATGGGCTGACGATATAGCCGCTGTGGGGTGAAGAAATGGCTACAAAAAGCCAAGAATAGAGAAGCCATGGAAAAGGCCCATATCTAGCAGTGCAGAGATGAAGGCTGAAGAAGAAAAAGAAGAGGAAAAACCACAAAAGATGGCATCTCGATCATAATTAATATGAAATAAAATAATAATCAGAAAATAAACTTTAAAAGCCGTAAAATATAAAAAGTTATAGAGATTAGATACTTCAAAGTTTGCATTTTTTTAAATACGTCTAACCTTCTGTCAAAAGTTGGATTATCATCGAAATATCTTACATCGAATATATAGAAAAAGACCTTGCAGAAATTTGAACCAGATGTTTTTGAAAGGTTTTAATAATTTTAATAATAGCAGTGGAACTATTTTTCCTCCTTAATACGGAACAATGCATCAGAAGCAGTGTTTAAAAAAAGACTAAAAACGCACCTATTTGAAAAATCGTTTCGATAAGTTCGGAATGTAAATTTTAAATACTGGTTCGAAAATTGCGCTATATAAACTATTAAGTTTTATATTTATGTATACAAAAATTAAGATTCGGCAAATGTCGATGATTCCATTCCAAATAGGAAGATATTTAAAAAAAATTTAGGCCTCATAAAAATCAAAACAACTTTGACCGAAAAATGTAATATTGTTGGTTGGGTTTGTTTTTTATCTAGCCAATTTCAGTTGGCGTATCGCCCGTGCATGCAAATCACAGCGTCGGTATTTTATCGTAATCCTTCGACGATAAGATACGAATAATTATATTTTACTAGCGGTGAGTTAACTTTTCGGAGAAAAGTCAGTTCTGAAAGTGCGATTCAACTTAAATTTGCACTGCCAAGAACTGCATGGCGAAAGTTTGCCGCTGGCGCAGGCCCCAGACAATGGCGTAATTAGCGGCATCCGGGGTTGGCAGATGGACTCTGCCATGAAAATCTTTCATGGCAGTTTATCTTCATCTACCCTTATATAAAAGTACTTTTTGTAGCAACGTTTTCTCTAAGACGGGGGGTACTAGAGCGCTCAGCAAAGTGAGTTGAGTAAAGTAAAAATCAACATTTTTTCAGCACAAATTTTTAATAATAATTGGGATGGTTGGACATAATTACTAATTTAAATAATCTAACACATTTTGTTAGCTTTTTAAAAAAACTGAATATTTAATTGTTGTATTATCTATGATCTATTTACACTACCCAACTTTACGAAATATTCGTACGCACGTTAATTTCATATCAAGTCATCACACATCTCATAATATTTAAAAGCTCTATTTCCGAAATCTTTTAGCCGTCTGCATTTTTTTCTTGAATGTATTAAATAACGTGACTGATCGTGATATAATCAATATGCATATACCTAATACACAAGAAAGTCTATAATATTATCGTACCAATGATATTATCAGTGCGGATAATAGCTCGCCACTGCAAAATTCAAAGACTTGATAATATACCCTTATAAAGTAGTTTAGAAAATTTAAAGCAAGTCTTCAATCATATACATCTCAAATTCAATATAATTGTGCCTCTATTTGAGTAATTATTTATATATTTTGTTTTTTTATTTTTTTTATTCTAACTGATCATTGATATATGTATTGTTTTTGATGTGTTACATCTTTTGTCTCGCTTTCCTGCAATCTGTGGCAGTGATTTGTGAAAATGGACGGAAATGCGTAACAGGAAATAAGACGACGGGGAAGCGCGCGCGATGAATTTTTCTGTCCACCAAATTTGTTGATATCATAGTACACTGTTTTATCGACGCGGTCAAAATAATTTACTGACAAAATGCGGCAAACTTCAATAATAAAAAAAATGCATATACATTTTCTTTGCTTTTATTCACTAATTAATAAATATATAGCTATTAGCCTTTTTAAATTTTGAGGTTAATTTCTGTCTCTGCTTAATTGATATTTTTAATTATGAGACGTCAAATAATACACATCATATGCGACTACTATAAGGCTCGCTCGTTTTTTTTAAACTATTATAAAAGGCTTTGTACTGTATAACTAACTAAGTAACGATCACGCCGTTTCCTCGCAGGGGTAGGCAGAGAGGGTTGAACGCCACACTCTTCTGTCCTGGCACACCACTTTTGCTTCGGCCGCATTCGTACATCTTCTCATACAAGTTATACGGTTGTTGCGGCTTTTAACAGGGCCATCCTCAAATACTTGTAGTATCTGATCGTGCCAGGTCTTTCGCGCACGCCCTCTATTCTGTTGCCTTCAACACTCGCCTCATATATTTTCTTAACCATCCTTTCCTCGTTACCAAACCATCTCAGGACTCCTTTCTTTATTCTATCTACCACACCACAGCCAGCATTGCATTCACTTCTGATTTTTTCATTCCTCATTCTACCGATCAAAGATTTTCCACACAAGCATCTTAGGGCCGGTTGTTTCAAGTTGGATTAAAGTAAGCATTCTTTTAAAGCATAGATTTTTACTTTCTCCACCAATCAGACGATCCGTTTTCGTAAAAATCTATGCTTTAATCGACCGCTTACTTTGTTCAAACTTGAAACAACCGGGCCTTAGTGACCGCATTTCCAGTACAGTGCATCCCTGTACTGTGTATACATATATAAATAAATTCTTCCCTTATTGTACACGTACGAAAGGGGTCCAGGGCCGATGGTTGCCGACGGCCAGGGTTTTTAAATAGCGGGATCAGCGAAGCGAGCAGCGGACATATGCCGCGGTTTTCCCGTTTAATGAAGTTGTACAGGAGTCGATGTTGTCCGCGTTAATGTTTTCGGCTGTCACAGAGGTCCCCACTGCGGCAATAACACATAAAAAAGATTAAAATCTAAAGCGGGGCGGACAAACGAGAATGCACCTGTCACTGCGTTCGCTGCACTTTATTTAAACTCATTCAATCTTTTCACGTTGCTGGATTACATTGCTAATGGAATCAGACATTCAATTTTTCAGAGCGGTAATATTTACTTGACTATATGTGGAAATTTTTCGTGATCCATCTATTATCATCGTCATGTCACCCAACACAACATATCAAGACGTGAAAAAATACTTGTATGCACAACTTAAGAATCTAGTATTTACAGAAATACAAGATTTACTTCGGTTAATTTCACTTATTTTGAAATAAAATATAATAAGTTTATTAAATTATGTCTCCATGGCTGTTCAACTTGTATAATTGTGTGAAAGAACTGGAATGTATAAATGTAGGAGCGAAAACGAGTGATTTGATTGTATACTGTTTACTGTACGCGGATGATGCGGTATTAATAGCAAAAAGCAAGACTTACAGAGTCTAGTAAGTAGGATGTACGATGTATGCAAAGAAAGTGACCTTATTATGAATGTAAAAACAAGTCAAAAGTGATGGAAAAGGAGGAAAGTAAGACAATGTGTGAAATACTAGTAGGCAATGAATGTTTGGAACAAGTAGATAAGTTTGTGTACTTGGGAAGTATGTTCGATAGAAGAGGGAAGGTTAAGGAAGATATCGAGAGGAGAGTGACTGCGGGGAATAGGGTGAACGGTGCTTTGAATGCAATAATTTCTAATAGAAATATGTCTACCGTGGCAAGACGGTGCTGGCAGAAGAGGAACGTAGACTGAATGCAGTGGAGATAAGATCCCTTAGACGTATGTGTGGAAAATCCATATATGATAGAGTAAAGAATGAAGATATTAGGAATGAATGAATGTAAAGCTGATCTTAGCATAATAAATAGAATTGAAAAAGGTTGCCCAGATGGTTTGGGCATGTTGAGCGAATGAATGAGGAAAGAATGGTAAAAAAGATATACATCTAATACAAGTGTTAACGCTGTCAGAAAGAGAGGGCGACCGCGGTAGACGTGGCGTGACCAGATTAACCAGATACTTCAGAATTGTCCCGTTAGAAGCGACGACGTATGAATGTGGATGAGCCGAGAGTTGTACGTCAGGACAGAAGAGTGTAGCTCTATCCTTTCTGATTACCCCCACGGGGAAACGCTGTGATGGTAAGTAAGTTCAAAAACTTCAGATATATTTGCATTAACACTGAAAACTCGTCCATGTACAACGTCATCGTCATGTCGTCCAACACAATATGCAGAGACGTGAAAAAATACTTGTATGCACAACCTACGAATCTAGTATTTATTTAGAAATACAAGGCTTCAATTCGGTTGATCTCGCTTCATTCAAATGAAAATACGGCGACACTTTTCTTTCAACATAATGATTTATTTATTTGTCGCCAGGTGTTTTTTATATACATTTCCAAGTTGCACCGCGCGCGCCGGCATTGTGTTTCGTGCCGCGGCGGCCATAAAAATATTTCTCTCCTGACCTCATTGCCGACGTCGGGGCAAAGCGCCAATTAATTTGGACAGCTCGAATTGTTTCTCCGTCAGGTTGGTTCAGGTGGCGCGGACACTTGCGCGCAAGGGCGGCGGGTGATTGCACACGTATCCATCAAAAATTAATTATTCCGAACAACATTTTTATATGAAAGTATATTCTAGGAACGCAGTTACTGGATTTGGTCCCCAGAGGGATGATTTATTAATCGAGGATAAATTATAGAAGTCTCACGGAGGCGAAGCTATTTATATGTGAGAAAATTGGATCTAATACGACGGCTCGGGGCTTACAACCTGTACGAGCTGGCTTAAGTGATCACTCTACAGGATGCAACGTTCACCCATCCATCCACATACTATCATTTTTTTTAAAGTTCTATATATAGTTCGAATCAAGAACATTGCGTATATTGCACTGGCCTCTGCTAGAGACATCTGTTGTTATTTTTTCTCATTTACAAGTTAATATACATTATTTTTCAAAGTGGAGTTTTTTTAGGCAATATTCCATATTAATGTATATATGATATTCTTTAGAATTATTATATATTTACTAGAATAGGCTTGAAAATCAATATTTTCAATGTTTACCTACTATCCACCAGCACATTACATTTATAATAATATTTTTATATGAAAGTATGTTCTAAGAACACAGTTACTGGATTTGGTCCCCAGAGGGATGTTTAATTAATTAAGGATAAATTGTAGAAGTCCCACAGAGACGAAGCTATTTATTCATCAATATATATATAATATATATATATATATATATATAATAATAATACCTGTGTTTCCCTATCCGCCAAGTTTTCTCCACAACCAGCCAAAACCACCCTCCGGTGGTTATGGTGGTGGATAGCCCTTGGTGTCACATCAAAAATATGCGAGTTTGGTGGGAGTGGCTGTGCATGGGTGGGAGTGGGTGACGAAAATGTGCTTTCTAGCACATTTTTGTGTTATGGGAAGGCCGCAAATGCTTCAGATTGTTTCAAAATTGGCGCGCCGACTTTGTCGGTGAGTCTAGAATGTTTCGGAAAAACCTGCTATAGAAAGTTCTGGAAGGAGTTCTGTGTCTAGAAGGTTCCTGTACATTCAATAAATTTCTTGAAAGTTCTGGAAGGAGAATGTTCGCGAAAGTTTTATGACGATCCAAACAGTGTATTAAAAATCTACGCGTGCGAAGCCGCGCGCACAGGTAGTATATGATAAAAGTGGATGGAAGTCTCTTATTGGATGGCTCAGAGCTTACAACCTGTATTACCTGACTCATACTTAAGCCAAAAACTATATAATGTGTGGATGTTCTTACGACGGAATTGGTGAACATTGCATTGTGTATGTGATCACATAAGCCACCTCATATAGGTTTAAGTCCTGAGCCATCGTAAAAAAGACTTCCATCCACTTTTTTCACATTTAAATAGTTTCGTCTCTGTAAGACTTCTATAATTAATCCTTAATTAATTAATGATTCAATTTTACACGCACTATTTAATATGTTTCTTGATGCTTTTTTATGCAAAGTGTAGCTGCATCGAAAATAAAAAAAATTACAGGTCGACTTAATAATACTCATGGCACTGTACAGTCGGCTGCTGACAATCTGTTGCTCGTTTACTATTTAATTATCATAAAATAATAGTACGTAGATTTGTTTAATGTTTAAGTATTTTATGGATAGGGAATTAAATAAAACTATTCACATCTTAATAATAATGACTGTCGACGCCCTTCATCAGCTGAAACCAATAGATAAAGATTCTTTTTTTGCGAAAATTGAAGCGTTAATCCGAAATAAAAGGAGCCCAAAAAATATTTTGAATTATTCGGATCCCGTTAATTCGAAATTCAAGGCATTAAAAAAGTACGTAATTCACCGAAAATCGTAAACTGATGAAAAAAGCCATTAATTTTGTGAAAAACAACTCTATTTTTGCATATTTCAAGAAAACATTTTTCAGAAAAATCAATATTTATTAGGCTTATACACACAACGATCGCGGCATTTCTATAACTCCAACATTATCATATTTGTTGTTCTCATTCGTTAAAAAAATCTAAATATTTTTTTCAATTTTGTCAAATTTGAAAAATATTTCGAATTATATGACGCGAGGGGCTGAAAATTATTTCAAATTACGAATTACAGAGGATTTCGAATTTTCGGGGTTATTCTATTATGAAATTAACATTTTGCGATTTGCGGGTTTGAAAAATTTCGCATTATCGGGTTTCGAGTTAACGGGATTTTACTTTATTAATATTAATGGATTACCACCACAGACCACCAAAATATATAGGCATGAAATGTAAATTTCTTAGTACACAACCTGGTACCATGGCTGATTCTAATACGTTTGATTCCAATACTGCGAGGTTGTTGCGGCTATTTTATTACAATATGTTTGTTTTGTTTTTGTGTGTATATATATAGAGTGTAACAGAGCTAGTCTACAATACTTTCCTTCTAATTCCTTCCAGGAGCACTAGACAAAGTATATCGTTTCATTGTGACAATGTTAGTATAAATTATTTCTATAGCTCACCTATTAGAAGGCTCCATAGGTTAGGAAACGAGTATGGCTACCTATCGGATGTTTTTTCGGAAACACTAGCCGCCTACAAGAAAGCTCTTCTGGACGAATTCGGTCGTTTATAATTGGTTATTGATGTCATGTCTATCTCTTGTTTTTAGATTTTTGAATTTTACATTTCATTTTATTTTACTGTCATTTTTATTGCTTCTTGATTTTTAGATTTGATTTGTTTACAATTATTTCGTTTTGTTGTAATTTTGTTGCTTCTTAAATCCAGACATAATTATTTTAATTTGTTGTAGTTTTATTGATTGTTGACTTTCATATTTGATTTGATAACTATTATTTCATTTCATGTAATTTTGTTATACTTTATGTTAAGTAAGTAATGTTTTATTTTTCTTTATATATCACTTTATTAATTGTTTTTGATAGAATTATACCTTATCTCCTTTTTTTATTATTACCTATCAATCTAAACATGTTTATATATATTGTTTCTTTAATGGTACGTTGTACTGTGTATTAAATAAATAAATAAATAAATAAATAAATAATACTTAACAGCCTAAATTTATGAGTCGAAAACGTTCGATCAATAGTGTCCTAATATCAATAGTAATGGAGATTAAATAATTAGTAGGTTAATTTAGTAAGTGTCTTCTTAGTCAGTGTCTGATAGAGAAAAGGCAACACTATAAAATCACCATTCGCGACTATTATCTATTCATCACTACATGAGAAAGTACATATATGTAAAAATATTAATAATTTAATGAATAAATTATTACAGCATGCGCCTCATTACATATGCGAAAGTGAAAATAACGCCTGTTATTATTATAAATCAGAACTATCTATGCATTTTATTATTGACAATAATGCGGAATCAGAGCGGAAACTTATTGGAGTTTTTGTTTTCGGTTAGTGCGAAGTTCAGAGCTTTCCGGACATATCCGGGTACTTATTATACATATAAAGGTAGGTACCTATTAGTGATGGCCAAAACTGTTATCTTAACCGGTTACACAGTTATTTGAGATCTATGTCTGCTTGTATCGATGACTGGTAACTGAGGTCAAAACTGTTGTATTAACGGTTACACCATTATTTGAGATTTGTATCTGATTGTATCGATGATTGATACATGAGATTTAGCTGTTGTCATCAGTTATCATTCATCGATACAATAGGATACAAATCACAAATAACAGATATTACGTAACCGGTTAAAATAATGGTTTTGACCATCACTAGTACGCCTTACATTACTAGGAAAGTAATGGAAAGCGAAGCCTGGGAACAGATAAAATTCGTTCCCAGATATTATTATATGCAATGTCTACAAACTTATTTCTGTAGTTTGCTTAAGCAACTAATATAATGCCGGTTTCACACAAGTTGTGAAATGAGGGCCTTGCACATTTTGTCTTGACTTATTCCCTTGTGTGCTTCTTGCTATTTCAGTCTACGTCGTTTAAGTTGACTCAAGCTAACATTAATTTAATTAAATATTATGAAAGAACTACAGAAGAATGTAATGAGAGTGTAGAATAGTAGAGATGAGAGGAAAAATTAATGGACGAAGTGACATACCTAGCAAAATGAAACCGTGTGGACCGAAATATTTTTTAATAATATTTTTATGTGTGTTCTGTGAACACTGTAACTGGATTTTATCCAAAGACGGATTAATGAAGATAAATTATAGAAGTCTCACAGAGACGAATCTATTTTCAAATGGGATACGTGTAAGTCTTTACAGGATGGCCTAGGATTATGAACTGTGTGAGCTGGCTTAAGGAATCACTTTACAATCTAACGTTCACCAATTCCATGGTAAGAACATCCACACATTTATCATTTTTTTTAAAGTTTCCTATATAAAAATAGCTTCGTCTCTGTGAAATTTCTATAATTTATCTTAATTAAGAAATATTCTTTCGTTATAAAATAAATTTAAAATAATAACTCTAAGAATAATCTTCGTAATAATTTAAAGTATTCTGAGAAATATTAAATCAAAACATCATCATCATCAAATAGATTGCCAGTTTTTACTATTAAATGCTGTATTATATGAATCGCATGTTCTTCTTATGTTGCCATCTCCTATCGGAGGTCGGCGATCATTCTGGCCATTACGATTTATTTACCGCGGCACAGAACAACTCAGTCGAGTTACACTTAGGTATACCAGTTAAAAATTACGCAGCCATGAGATGCAACATCTTCCTGCGCTTCTTTTACCACTTAATTTCCCCTGGATGATGAGTTGGTTTAGACTATATTTTGGTCCTCTCATAATATATCCGAGATATTCAAGCTTTCTTATCTTGATAGTTATAATTAAAATTTGTTTTAAATCCTTAATATGGGTACGGATTTACATCAACACAGCTACGTTTGTTGTAATAACATGTAAACGATTTTTATTTCCGTGTTTATATACAGATAAGATCGACACCAGAGATTAGAAACCGCTGATCTGACACATCTCACCCCACATAGGAGATTAATTCACACGCGGATTCCGCTGGAAAATTAAATATGCTGACAGGCCACTTCTTACACAGGTTTTTGTACACGTATAGACAACCGGGATATAAAAGACGTGTTGCAAACATGCCAAGTCAGTTCGCTCCCTCGCCGTCACCGTGACGTCACGCTGCGCGGCAACTACCGTAGCATCATCTAGCTACGCAGTTCTTCTCCCTCGCCTCAATCACGAGGTCACGGTGCCCAACGATTGCAAACCGTAGCTCATCTCGCTATGTAGCGCATCTCTCCCTACGCAATACGATCAACCTTCACCTTGCAGTAGCTACGACATCAAACCACAATCGCTACGCCGCTCATCTCATTCATCGCTACGCCTCCAGTCTCCAATCCATCGATCATCGTCCGCCACATCGTTTCACTGTCTTCGCCACCTCCAGCAGCGAATACCATCTGCTTCCGGCGGTACCACCATCATCCTCGACCTCACTGCGATACGCCACTTACATCAGTCGTCAGCACCTTCTTCAGCTCCCAGCACGATCTTCGCCTTGACCAATTCCTGCACCAGCCACACGCCACCAGGGACTATTTGACGACCCCAGGCGTACCTTGCCAGCAGTACCATTATCTACTCTGTAATGACGACTTAAACTTGAAGCTCAGACAGAGATTGATCAAATGCTATGTATAGTCAGTTCTACTTTACGGTGTTGAAGCATGGACGATGAAGGTGGCTACTCTAAATCGCCTAGAGGCGTTCGAAATGTGGATACATCGTAAAATGTTAAGGATATCTTGGACTGACATTACTAGTAATGTTGAAGTTTTACGTAGAGCAAATACAAACAGACAGTTACTCAACATAGTAAAGCTCCGTAAAATTCCATATTTTGGTCATATAATGAGAGGCGAAATATACTCCATCCTTCAGCTCGTTATGAAAGGGAAGATTGAGGGTCGCAGAGGGGTCGGAAGGAGGCGGCACTCGTGGCTTCTAAACATACGTGAGTGGACCGGGATAAGAAGCGTGGAAGAGCTGTTCCGCACTGCCCTGGACAAGGAAACTTTCTCCCAGATGATCGCCGACGTCGGGGGGACCCGACAGGGCACATGAAGAAGAAGAAACAATATAAAACTGATTGCGGTTTTCTGTTGATATCAGCTGTTTTTCATTCTGTAATACATAGTACAAAAATGGGATACCAGACACGGTATCCCACAACCGGTGACCCACGGCGTGAGAAGAACACGCAACAAAAGGTCGGGTCACCCCCAACCTGGTGACCCACGACGTGAGATGAACACAGCACCCTTCTGACAGAACGCAGCATAACTTCGCAACCTTCTGATAAAAGCAGCATCATACCCATTGACGTATTATAAATAGACACGTTATTCCCATACTATCCTGATTTCAAATGTAGCAAATGCAGAAAAATCTGGTAATTTGAAGTCACGGTGACTAAAATAACGTACTCATTCTTACAATACTGTACGATTTTCCCGGGACTCCTTTTTCGGCGTACCGTCGCGTCCAATCACAAAGAAGGTCCGTTCGATAACGAATGCAAGTAAGGCAATTACCTAATTACCTTATTTTTGAGTTGCCAAGATTTCACAATTGTAACGTGTCTACAGTTTATTATATCATTGATCATACCCACAAACTTATTCCTAAATTGACTTGCAACAGTCTTTACATTGTTCTGAATATTAATTAAAATTTATTTTGTCATCAAGACATTATTTATTATTAATGTATCATAAAAAATGTATTGTATAATTATATCATAATATTAAAAATGCTCATAAAATTGTTATACTTTGTACTCTAATGTCACTCTAGGACCATATATTAGGGTCAATAAAGACCTGTTGTTTTTCAGTTTGTTAAAAAATTTAATTAAATAATTCATATGAATTGTGTGGGCTTTTACATAATATGAAAGCAGGGTTCAAAAAAATCCTTTTTTTATAATAAAAATCAAAAAATCGGATTTTTTTATATATATCCGATATATATAAAAAATTGGATATATAGCCAAACTCTTTTTCTCCTTTTTTGCACACGTCAATTGATACAAACTCGAAATAATTAGGATTTTTTTTTATATGAATTATTATTAATTAAATAAATTAATTGCATACTAAAAAAAGCTTATAAATGCAATTATTGTTTATAAGTTATAAAATTTGCTCTTTCTAATGTAGTGTTATGGGTGTTTGTTTCTTTGTTAGAAATAAAAAACGAATATGAAACAAATTAGACTAAAAAATAACCGTAGCATTTTTAAAAATACAACTAGCGCCATCTAGTAACGACCGCAGATATTAACCTGTAGCATTTTTGAAAATACAACTAGAGCCATCTATTAACATTCGCAGAAAGTTTTTTTGGATATATATCAAAAATAAAAATCAAGTCAAAAATATCGTTATATATATGTGATATATCATGATATATATCCTCGAACCCCGTATGAAACACAAGGTGTTCTAACAGCATAGCTATCTAAGTATATAAGAAAAAAATACAAAAAATTAAAGAATATCAACAATGTAAATATAAATAGTACCTACACATATTTATTTATTTCCCCAGACAATAAAAACAAATACTAGTTTGATGACGAAACAGGCGAGTTTCACCATATACACGTGCTGAGACATTATTTTATACTAGCTGTGTCTGCGCGGCTTCGCACGCGTAGATTTTTAGAACACTGTTTGGATCGTCATAGAACTTTCGCAAACCTTCTCCTTCCAGAACTTTCAAGAAATTCGAATGTACAGGAACCTTCTAGACACACCGACACATTCCGCCACTTAGTTTAGAACCTTATAGAACTTTTGGGAATTTTCTAGAACCTTCTCTTTCCAGAACTTTCTAGGGCAGGTTTTTCAGGAACCTTCTAGACTCACCGACACAGTCGGCGCGCCTATTTTGAAACAATCTGAAGCATTTGCGGCCTTCCCATAACAAAACAATGTGCTAGAAAGCACATTTTCGTCACCCACTCCCGCCCACGCGCAGCCACCCCCACCGAACTCGCATATTTTCGATGTTCGCATATTTCGACACCAAGGACTATCAACCATCATAACCACCGGTGGGTGGTTGTGGAGAAAACTTAGGGTAGGGAAACACGGGTTTCTTTATATATATATATATATATATATATATATGAAATTAAGAGAAACAAACAAATATCAAATAATAAAACTGAAAAATGAAATGCTGGAACCTGGATTCGAACCACGGACCTTTGTGTTACGCGGACAACGTGATACTAATTTCACTATCCCAGCTACTTAATAAGTCGTCAATATTTGATAGTTATATGTTTTTCTTTGAATTATTAATTCACTTATTTATATTATTCCATTTTTATTCGGAGAGTAATTAATCGATTGTTGCGAGAATATCAAACGAAGCTTTGACGTCTTCCCGCTAGTCGATTTCCGAATAATGGAAGTATTCTTTGCTAAACTGCAAATAAAGTATATATGTAAATTATATTTTTCATTTATTTATGGAAGCGAGTCCCGTAATATTTATTAAGAAATAATTTCATTTATTTATTGCTTAATAAATATAACGAGACTCACTTCCATAAATAAATGAAAAATATAAATAACATATTACATATATATATATATATAATATATATATATATATATAGTACTATATAAATTCAAATAATTAAGGACGCGTGTACGTGCTACGCGTCCATTTCTGAAACGGCACTGCTAGGTGTACCAGGCACACATGTGTATTGCTAGGTGTGGTCATAAATAATATCGTACGAGTCTTTCGCAAATGGACAACGCACGAACAGAGTTCAGGTAAATAATGATGTGCAAACACGCGCTAATGAATGTAAGTAATTATTATTGTCGCGGATGGTCGCCAACAGGTGGCCTTGTGGCCAAGAGACGTTCACCATTTTACAGAAAATTGTACACCGAAGCTGAATAGTCGAAATAAAAATCAACTGCGTACTATAAAGTTGATGCATTTTAGTGGTGGTATTTTAACCGGTGACACACTAACCGTTATTTGAGATTGGTATCTCAAATATGTGTGTCGATGATTGGCAACTGATTTTTTGCAGTTCTACGGGCAACCAT
Organism: Agrypnia vestita; assembly: GCA_016648135.1. NCBI lineage: Eukaryota > Metazoa > Arthropoda > Insecta > Trichoptera > Phryganeidae > Agrypnia > Agrypnia vestita. The sequence continues at coordinate 23,637 of JADDOH010003268.1, read as the reverse complement.
CGGTACTAGATAACAATTGTATCTTAATATTTTGAGTTTGTCCCAATTGATATGATATTTCGGGCGTATTCTAGTGTAATGCTAATAATTCGGAAGAATCTCATTACACATATAAAAAATATTGCTTAAAAAAAATCCATAACAATAGATATCTCATTAGTGACATCTGTGGTTATTTAAGGGTAATGAAAAAGCTTAGAATGCCGGTCGCGGGAATGATTATTACAATACATACGAAACAGGTTGTAAAATTTAAATATATAAAACTTGCAAAAATTTGATAGACGTGATATTCTATCATGAGTGGAAATGTGAACGTTACATTGTGTAAAGTGATCACTTAAGCCAGCCGTACGATAGGTCGTAAACCCTATGAACCCAAAGACTTCCATACCTATTTTTTCATAATAAATATAAAATATTGTCTCTGTCTCTGAGACATATATAACATATATTAATTATATTTTAGTTATCAATCACCGATACAATCAGATACTAATCCCAATTAACTGTACCAAAAGTAACCAGTTAATATAACGGTTTGTTTAACCATCGGTAATGCACATTTACGATATAGACAAACGTTAAATTTTGATAATAATTATAACTACAATAGTTAATTGTATACATCAACTTATACATTTATGCACTAATTATGAGTTAATGTATACATTATCGAAATTTAACACTTTGTAACACTTTCTAGTCCCTACATCTCCTACACAAGGTCCCTTGTCTTGACGATAATCTGAACCCCTAGCGCACATAATTTTTTATTTATTTTTATTTTTATTTCGTCAACGGATCATAATTGACCCTAGAGTGCAAAGTATAAATATTTTATGAACATTTTGAAAATGATATTACACAATACATTTTTTATGAGAAATTAATAATAAATACTGTCTTAATAATGAAATAAATTGTAAATAATATGCAGAACAGTATAAAGACTAACACAAATCAGTAAATTATACAATTTAGGAATGAGTTCAAGATTAACAAGTTTTTGCGCACTAAAACACTTTTTGTAATAAATTACTAATAAATAATATCTTAATGATAAAATAAATTGTTAATAATATTCGGAACAAAATAAAGGCTATCTATCACAAATCAACACACACAATTTAGGAATGTTCTAGATTAACAAGTTTTACGATGAGTGCATGGATTCAAAGGTCAACACCATGTGTCTATGACGAGCATGTATTACACGCTCATGCGACCGTCAACCAAGTTTATCAATGTTTAATTCTTGAATTGAGAATATGTCATAAAGAACATATCGAGATTGCCGTCTCTCGATGATATCTCATTATAGTGATTAATAATTTTAGATAGAAAAGAGAAACAGCCTAAATTGTTTAATTTATTTAATTAACATAATAAATTTAATAAAATCTAAATATAATAATTTCGTTGTCTGTCTGTCGGTCCGTAACGTCCGTTACTTGCTGAAATTATGTTGGAAGCACAAATTTAGATAATTAGGGTGTGACACGCGCTCAGCGCACGGCTCAGGCAACATCGCAAGGGTCGCCCCACCATATTACACGGTACTGAGATTTTTATATTTTAAATTACATTATGTCCCGTGATTTTTCACGGGTGTTCGGCTAGAATATTAATTAAAAGAAAACACAAGTAAAACAATAAGACCACTTTTTATAGAATTGTCAACATTTTTCGGAGCCAACGGTTCATTCATCAATAATTGCTAATGAAAAGCAGTGGAGAAAATTTTTTTTTTTACTCCCTTACTTTTAACTCGTAGCTTCTGCTTGTCTGCTTGTCGGCTTGTCTTCTTGTCCGTCGAAAAAACTTTGGATCGATTTTTAACCCTTTTTCCGTGATCCAATCGAGCTGAAACTTTGCAGGCAGACTCGTGGCGATGATAAAAATGATACAACAAATTTTCGTTTATAAATATTTAATAATTATAGTATAATTTTGGATTTTTCCAAATTTTATCAATTTGTTTATTGTTTAATTTTCGATCCCGACGCGCGGAGTAGGCGCGAAACCTGTTTCAATGAGAAAGGGAGTATAATAAAAACTTGGTTTTTATGGGTTATTTTTTTTTTAAATTGTCATGTCTTGACTCCATAATAATATCTACAGAAAATGTATTTTAAGATTTTTACCAGTTTTTTAAAAATATTTTTATTTTTTATCCTACAGATATAATATTTTAACGGTGTACTCATTTATTAAGACTTTTTGTGGTTTGCTTTGTTTAATATAATTTCATTTTTTACTTCTTCAGATATGTTTGCATACGTTTACGAAAACGCATGCAAATATATCCCGATATCTTTACATGAGAGAGTACGGGCATTATCCTTGGCTTCATCCAATCGAGTTTCTGCAGGATAAATTTGGCTACATTAGTTTAGAGACTAAAATGAATGTTTATTTGATTACACATTTTTATCGATTGTTGCGCGGTATGATCAGTAACCGTGAAATTATGCATAGCATTGATTTGTATGTTCCTGATAATTACCTTCGATAGTGTCAGCATAAATTGTTTCACATTCCAATATACAGGACCAATCTGCCGATGGTTACGTGTGATGGAAGAACTACTGCTCTGCTGAATAATATCTTTCTGGACATTGAGCTGTTCATATCTCTGAGAGGGTTTTCCGAAGCAGGATTCTCCTTCACCTTTGATATGAATTATTTTATAAATGTTTAATATTTGATTTTGTTGTTTTATATTTATAACATTTACCAATTAAATCTATATCAGTATTGTAACTGTTATATAAAAAATAAATAAATTGAAATTGGAATTGAAAATTGAAATTGATACTTCGTAAAAATTGATGATACACGGGAAGATGAAAGGATCCAGGTCTGGTGGAAGATCACCGACGCAATGTACCAAGGTGGTGCAGCCTCTTCTTTAGTGTCTTTAAGCAATAGATGGCGACGGATCATCGATGCCGTCATCCGCAATGAACTGCAGTTATACGATTTCGAGTGCTCTTAGTAAGAAGAAGAAGAGGTTATATATTGCTATTGAAGAGATCTTCTAAATCAATTAAGATTATGCACACACGCTGTTCACTTATTAGCCTATTTTTAATCACGTTTCATTGAGTACATTTCGAATTTTTCAATTTGAAGATTATTCCGTCTTTTCCCAAAATAGAAATATAACGTTACAATCATGTTTTGACCGCTTTTATATAACATTTTCGTTTCGTCCATTTAGACGTTTGACAGATGTCTTATATAACAACCTTGTTATATTGAGAACAAGATGGTAATTTATTCCATGCTATTGGGTTCTAGGGGTGGATTAAAACACTTGGTTAAATGATAAACTTTATTTAGAAATAAACACAACATTTGTATATATCAGAACACAACATAAAACTTATATAATATTTAATATAATTATTATTGTATTATAATAAACTCAATATATAACACAAGACTTGTATATATCAGATCTCACTAAAATGTTCACATCCGAAAATTATCACTTGAAAAATCGCTCAATATTATTTTGACAGATGGGCGGCGTGTTATTTATAGCGGATGTTTCTACTACCACTACTACTACTATGGGACTGTCTTGAAATGATCGATAGAAGGATTCCAATGCTGATGTCCGTTCTTTTACTGTTTATATAACAAAAGTGGCTCTTCATTAGTTCGACTTCTCATTCGCCCTACTCTCCAGATTCATCAGTTTTTCATATTTTCCGCTCTCTATCGAACAACCTCAGACATTGTTCGATAGAGAGCGGATGATGAGAGAGAGGGAGAATGATGACACAGCATTCCCCTGGTTTGTCAGGGTCCTTCATCTCCCGACATGGCTCCATGTGGTTTTTGGCTATTCCCCAAGATAAAAATAGTCGCTGAAAGTGATCGATTTGAATCAACAGAATACATTATGCGGAACGCGACGGCCCAGCTAGACACCATTGCAAAACGTACAGCTGGGAGAAGTCTGTGCATTACTAAGGGAACTACTTTGAAGGAGATTAGACTAAGTATAAAATATACATACGCCATCATCTAAGAAGACTTAGATGATGGCGTATGTATATTCTCGTATTATGAATGCTATTTAATAGTAATAGGTATGTATTTAAATAATCATTTCAAGACAAAAGATCTAAGCGGTCATCTTTTTTAAAGATTGATCATCTTTCTTCCAGACTTAAAATAAATAAAATCATTCGATATTTTAATCTGTTTAGAGCTACGCAAAAAATGTTTGATATGTAGAAATTAAGTTTGATAGTTACTTTTTGGGCCTTAAAACTAAGAGAAATGAGCATTAAATATAATAGTTTTAGACACTTTTTTTATAATTATATTTAACTAAAATATTTTTTGTCTATTTAAATTTAGATTGACCTACTTTTGTGCTTACGTATTTCCTAACCTAACCTGTTTTAGTAGGCATTTTGAGTTCAGGTATATTTAATAAATTGCCTAAAATAGCCTTAGGTTTATGATCATAATTTAAAGTAACCCGTAAAAACCAAGTTTTTAAAATACTCCCATTCTCATTTTCGGGTTTCGTGTCTACCATATGCGTTGGAATCTCCATACAACTTACTGAGTTGTATGAAAAAACCAATAAAAATTAAAAAAATCCAAAATTATACTATAATTATTATTTTTTTAACGAAATACAGTCACGAGTCTACTTGCAAAGTTTTAGCTTGATTGGATCACGGGAAAAGGGTTGAAAATCGATCCAAAGTTTTTTCGTCAGACAAGCAGACAAGCAGACGCCACGAGTTAAAAGAAAGATTATGCTTAAACATAATTATCGTGTTACCTTTAATGTTGTTCATTTATAATTTATCCGTAGGTCAACTAATACAGACGCAATAATTAATATAAAGATAAAACTTAAAAAAACATAATTTATTTTAAAAAGTGCACAATTACAATAGATGAATTGGATTTGAGGGGATCAAAATATATTGTCCCGTATTAATATATATTTCTCACTTTGTACGAAATGAATTTTTGGAGTTCACACAATGAAAAATTCCCTCAAACGTGGCGGAAGGGTTGCGAGCCACCACCGCCGCCGCTGTGATGAACATATTGCGTGCGATGAAACAACGCCCGGGACAGAGAGCGGCGGCCGCCACGCGCCCCGCGCCACACGTGACCCGGCCACGTGACCCGGCGGCGGCAGTTATTAACCTGCAATGAAAATAATCGGGAGCCATTCCGGATGTGGTTTTGGGCAATGGGATGCCCATCCCTATTAACCCGGGCACGAACGCGCGGTGCAATTATGTCGCGGCATGTCAAACTGAACGCGGTTACGTCGTTGGTCACGAAGAGAGCGTCCTTTGTGGAATAACTCGTAGAAAGAACGATGCCATAAACTCACCAATGACAGGGATGCGCCGGCTTGGTAACAGGATTTCGAATTTCGTTGACATTTTCATCGCAGGGGCATACCTGAAATAAATAAATATTTAAACTTGGAATATGCTTAGTTCCGAGTACTATTACGTGTTTACAAGTATAGAATATATTTTTTTTTATAAGTAGTCTTCTATTGAATTAGTGTGCTTTTTATTGTTAACTTTTTCATGTATTTTTTTGACTAATATTGTCTATTTATTAAAAGTATATTTATCCATATTTTTGTATATTTATTAAAAATGTTTTTGCTTATAAATGTTTATTTAAAAAAATATATTTCTACTAATCATTTTTGTATATTTTTAAAAATGTGATTTTTTCTAATTTTTGCTTATCATTACCTTTTTAAAAAGGTATCTTTTTTGTCTCCATCTATTATTTTTTAATTATGTTCTATTATAGATAGGTATGTATAAAATACCTCTGCAATATATTCAAAAGCCCACAAAGGCGTTGATAACAAATAAATAAATAATATTTTATTCATCAGATTACAATTATAATTACAATTATACAATTACAATTTTACAGTTACAATTAAACAACAATGAATTACCATATAATAAAATATGTATCTGCCCAACCAGGCAGGACTGTTGTAGGGCATGTTACATTTTTAATTTTACAATACAAAGTTTCACTATAGGTTACTAGTGAATTATTATTATATTGAATTGATAATAATAATTAGTGAATTGTTTACTGTACTCATTACTAGCGAATTAATACATTAAAGTTAAATTAAATAAATACATTATAAAAAAATTAATAGCATAAGAAAGTATATTTAAATTAATATAATACCAAAAGGTTAATTAAATTAATACAATAGAAAAGTTAAATTAAATGAATTTACATTATATTAAATTAATATATTGCAAAGAGTTGATATTTAAGCTTAAACTAAAGCACCTACACAAAATATGTATATGCAAAATGGGATATTAATTAATCTTTAACAATTGTTATCAAAATAAGATATAAATTTTACAATTATTTCCAAAAATAATATAAATTTTACTACAGTTTTATTTTATAATTTCCATTAATTTCTTTTCAGTGTTTTCTCTACCCATATTGAATAGAACATTAAATAGGTGAAGTCTGAAATTTTTGGTATTACTGCTGGTTTGAATATTTTTACTAAATATTCTAGGAGCTCGGAAACTGAATATAATTATTTATTTATAAATATATACCTTTTTTAAGGGTCTATCGCCGGTCGATCATCAGTGGTTAGGCGACATAATAAATAAATATGCCTCTCAAAATGATGACTGATCTAATATCTATATTAATATATTTAACATCTATAATATCTTTCCTGAAGGCATATTTGATTTTCCAATATATGTCAAAAGTGCCACTGCTTCTGTGAGGCCAAAAACTCGACGCTAGATGGCGTTGGTCTCTGCTTGCGGCGCGAGAACACAAAAACATATTTTAAAAACATTGAAACAATTGCTCTCGTTTTCTTCGACCTGAGTGTGTGTGCATATTTTCGCATTACGAATGAGCGGATTATAATCGATTAGTAAAATATTGTAATCGTACTCTTCCGGCATTTGCACCAGTTATTCTTTTCGCGTGTCATTTGTGGCGTGGAAGAACAAAAAGACTCAGATATTTGCAGAAAGTGGCGCCACGAAGATTTGCGACTACCTAGACTATGTTCGAAGCTGAAAAGGAAAAGGAATAGGTCAGTGGTCATTTGTGGCGTATTTTGTTTTACTCATATATGTTCTTCAGAGGGAGAAAACGTAATTTGACACTTTTTGTTTGCATTATCGTATTGAGAGGTATATTTGAATATTAAGTTCACCCGGCGGATAGCTATTTACACGTCGTCCGCCCACAATCGTACAATCAGCATGACCTTTTCTACGACCGAGTGTATTGTAGTGATGGGTCCGCTCTGTACTCACTACTACAATGTAGTACTACATTACATTGAAGTGCACACTTCGCACGTTTTGATGTGTAGTGAACACTACAAACTACAAACACCAAAGTTATTGAAAGTATAAACTTCAAATAGTACACTTCATTTCAAAGCGAACACTACAAAGTACATATACTTCAAAGTTACCGAAAGCATGAGAAACATACTTAAAATAGTGCATTTTTTACGTGAAATTTTTGGGAAGTTGACGTAGCTAAACGAAGAAATCTCTGGAAACTGTAACAACCCCCCCCCCATGGTTTGAAAATTTTTTGGAATGGAATGAAAAAATCTGGCTGGCGACCTTTTTTTTTTATCTTAAATATTTTTCTCGTGGACCTTATTTTTTTTTAGCTCGCTAAATTTTTATTTGGGAAAAAATACTTCACTTCATTTAAAAATTTACTTCACTAGTACTACAATTACTTCATTTCATTACTTCACTTAATTAATATTACAATTACTTCATTAGTTCACTTCATTTACTTCACTTCATTTACTTCACTTCATTTCGTAGTACTACAATTACTTCACTTCAAGTAGTTCTTACTACAATTGTAGTGTACACTTTGTAGTCTTCAAACTGGTGAACGTGTGTGTGTTGTAGTCTTCATTTTGAAATGTAGTTTTTCCCTTCGCTAGTGTATTGATTACATCACTTTGGTATAGGTATAAAAACATTTGATGAAATTCGAACTACAGTGGTTATTTGTCCTCCCCGAGGTCTGGTTCCGTTCACCCCCGAGCAGCGGCAGCGGCCGGCGAGGACCTGCAGGTCTAGTGATCCCCTCGGCGGCATTTGTCGCGATTCTCAGTCGCGGATTACGCCCATTAAAGCGGGGCGGGCCCCCCGAGAGCTCGCACTTTATAATATATGTAAACAGAGATTTGCACAGAAACAACACACGCGATTGATTCGGCCCCGCGCGCGACTGTTTGCCCAAAGATTTTGAACGACTGTCAAAAATTAATTCGAATCCGTCGGACGCGCGGGGGATGAACACCCTCCGCGCGCAAGTGTTACACATTCGCGTTAATCATCCGCCCTTGTGAAAATAATGCTTTGCCGATATTCGCCATTAACCCTTCATAGAAAAATGCAGGTCGTTTTACGGAAATACTGACCCTGGCCACAAAGTGGCCAGTACCTACTGACAGCGTCGATTGATTTCTTAATTACGTATGTATATGTTTTATATCACTAGCCTAATAGCACAGTATACCCAGAACAGTAGTTTATCTCCGGCCTGTCGGCGAGTTATTAGCCTACTCTTGCGTTGACGCTAGAGTTGTCACTTTATTTTTACTCCCTTTATTTTAACTCGTAACCTCTGAGATTCCGACGCATAAGGGAAACACGAAATCCGAAAATTTCTGTAATTAGTATACCTAGTTTCTGCACTTAAATTGCAAGAACGCTGATTAAAATCAACGTAGACTTTTAAAAACTCACAGTCTTTGTGATCATCAATACACCTTTTTAGTAAAGCACCACAAACATAAAAAAGGCATTTTTTTCTGGAAGCGCATTTTTTTTCTAAAGCGGCGGCTGCGAGCGCGAATGGCACCGAAGGCACGGCCCTTACTGCCGCCGACTTGTGCCTCCATATTCATGTCAATGTGTGCGTCACAGTGCGTGCGTACACGGCGCCGAGCACGCACGCACACATTCTAATGGGTAGCGGCCAGTTTGTATGAAGACGTATTACTGTTCTTAGTATACTGTGCTAATAGTCCTACATACATACATACATATATGCATTATTATGGTTGGGGGCCTCAACAATCGTCGAGCTTGTATGCGAAGATGTAAAGACAGAAGAGTGTGGCACTATATCCTCTCTGCCTACCCCTGAGTAGAAATGGCATGATGGTAAGTAAGTCAACGGATTCGCGGCGGTGGGACCCAAATGAAACGATTTAAATTAACGAAACTGTTATTAAAAACACACTGATCACTGAACATAACCTTAACTTTAAAAAAAAAATATTTTATTATTATTTATTTTACGTTTACCAAGATCCCGCTAACTAATCAGCAGGTTTCTTCTATTACTATGAATAAACTTAACAACCATTTAATAACAGTGTTGGGTTACAAAAATTTATAAAATTATAAAAATATTAAAAATTATTAAGCTATTAATCTTATATTAACATGGAAAATATAAGGAGCTAGTGGACGGAAGACCTCAGGTAGGGGAGGAGATTCAATATGAAAAAGATAAGAATAGTGATGCGGTAGGTGAAGATATTGTTAGCAGTTCACTATTGTTCATAATAAACTCCCTGCATGCCACTTTTACCTTTGCATATGAAAAAGAAATAGTATTTCGTAATTCGCACTCCTTCGGTACTGGAATATTGCCACAAGAGTCTAAAACAATAGTAACTACACATTATCGAAGTCTTTCGAACATTCAACATGAATTAAGAATTAACTGAAGTATTCTCGAAGAAAATAATCACTGGAAATGTGGAGAAGTCTGTCGATCATTCTGGATATTTCCCGGACCGAAATTGTGTATATTTGACATACAACACTTGACCATAGAAATTAGCAAACCTGCGCGTTTTATCAGAGACAAGCGAGCGGGTACTTAATGCGTGAACTAAAGAACGACCTTGTGATAGACAAAACTGCAGTGAATTAAAAAAGAACCCGTGTGGAATATTCTAGTGACAATTAGTGTAAATTAAAGAAAGCTTCTCCGATTAAATTCGTGTTCGGTTATTTAATTTAACTATTACAATTTTAATTAATTTGAAGCGTTTGTTTTGCCTCAAATATTCCACACTTACGTCCTTTTGATTCACTAGTGGTCTATCGGATCGCTGTTTCTATAGCTTCGCCATAACTTACCCGTTCGCTTATTTGTAATTCTGTCGCTGTCAAAAGTCGGATTTTTCAGCGCCATGCCGCCGCGTATTAAAAAAGATTTTTTTTAAATCTTCTGGTATACTTTCGCATATTCCAGGTCTTTCCAAAATCTCCTAGATTGTTCGCATTGCATTATTATCATTTTAGAATCTTCGTGTAATATTTTTTAATTTACACAATTACCAGGCCGTCGCGTATAAAAAAATCTGTTCGTGCATTCTCTGACGGGTCTATTCAGCGCCGTCCATCCCTTATTGTATCGCCTTTTTCTTTGATTCCATCAAGATATTGACAATTCCGTCACTCGAAAGGGTGGGTGTCTCACTCATAGGCCGTCGTAAAATGCTCCTTGAATATTTGATGGGGCAAACAATGCACACTTCTGCGCGGGGGCCCCGAGTGCGCCACCCCGCCACCCCCACCGTTTGTTCAAGTCACTATGATTGATATGGAAATGAATTATAAATGAGGACGAGCAGGGGGCGCCGAGCAGAAAGGGAGGCGGCACTTGAGCCGCACGATTGTTGTGCTCGGAGCGAGCAATAAAAACGTACAAGTGATTTTTGTCTTTAGATACTCGTGTGTTATGTATACCTACGTAAACACAATACACACTTATTTACAAATAGCATTGTTTGATAGATCAGAGATATATATAACACGTTTTTAATTCTGATTATATTTAATACAGGTCAACCGCCGAGAGGTTTTGTATGATTCATGCAAAAATAATTATTGATGTATATTTCTGTATCATTTGCACTAAAATTGGCTGCATATAAAAGAAGATACCAGAATGCGATGAGTCATATCGAAGCTCTCAGCGGTTGGCGTATACTTGCATGATCAACAAAAATAGGTGTGTATCAAAATGTTTCAAAATATTCCACCCTCGCAAAGAATATGTTAGGTGTTCTGTTTGAAAACTTTGCATATCGTCGCTGTATATATATAATAAAGCCAATGTGCCGTTTAGTACATTCTGAGATGAACGTATCAATTAGTCAATTTTTCATATAAATGATGGATATATACTAAAAAAACATAGTAATAAAATATTTTTTATAAATCTGGTCTGTGTAATTATTTTTTAATTCAGTTTCATTCGTTTACCTCAGAATGTACTAAAACGGCACATAGGCTTAATTATATATACAACGACGATATATTCGAATAAAAATAAATAAAAAACAATCCTGTGGCCGGGAACCAACTTTATTTCTCGAGTGGCAAGCGCGGATACTAACCACTACAATCAATAAATATAAATAATCAAACAACACGTAAAAATGGCTGTATACGAGTAATATAATATTGTTTATTATATTATAAATAAATAATAATGAAAACACTATAATTTATAGAAATTAACTTTGTATACACAACTTTTTTAAATTAAATTCAACATGTTTCAAAGCCAATGACTTCTTCATCAGGATAACAAATCTACAAAATTAAATTTAAAAATCGAAGTATAGATAATCAAATTTTATTTTTAAATTTAATTTTGTACATTTGTTATCCTGATGAAGAAGCCATTGGCTTTGAAACATATTGAATTTTTTCAATAAAAAAGTGGTGTATACAAATTTCTATTAATTATAATTATAATGTCACCACAAAATAATTTTGATGTGTTTGATGAAGAAAATGATAACATTGTTTATTTTCTATTTGCAACACTTAAAACGTTTTCGATGCTAACACATCATCTTCAGTAGTATTAATACTAAACTTAAGGCTAAAGGACGAAGTGAGGACTGGGGGGATTAGATTCGGGTATGTAGGTAGAATAGCATTTCACAAAGTTACATAAGAAATTTCGAAAAATTATAATATTGTCGCGAGATTCTAAAAGTTGAGGCAAACAATATCATAAACAAAACACAAAACAAAGCAACAAACAAATAGAGATAGCGTCAGATCATCCATGCCATTATTCATAATTAACTGCAGTCGCATTTGACGTCATTTGATACATTTTGATTTTTTTCCGCAATTTTCCCGCGCTTTTTCTCTGCAAGTATAAGCGATAAAAATATTTTGTAAAAATAAATATGAAAAGTACATGATTTACGCGTGAAAATTTAGTAGATACACTTAATTTTTGTCTTCCAGTTGTCTCCTTTCTACGCTTATTCGAGTGAAATTCGGTTTGTTCTTGAAATTAAGATGAAGGTGAAGAAGATATATTTTGTGTGGTATTTAAACTTACAGAATTGTATCTTAATATATTCCCGAAGCCAAGGCGGACAAAAGAAAGAGACGCGCGTGTATGTACATCTAAAAAGAGTACTTGGCTTTGATGTAACTTTGCATCTTCGTGCTGAAGATTTGAGGACTTTCCCGACAGGAAAATGTATGCCTTGTTTACTGCGCCTCAGGAAATAGTAAACACCTCCCTCACGACATCGCATTATAATACGTTTGACCCGACTATATTTCTTCTTCTTCTTATATTTCTCCTCGATTCACAAGGTGACTTGGAAGATCCCCAATAATATTAAGTCCGGTCGTAACGTCCGATTCCATTTTCAAAATAAGTATGAATTCAAAATTGTTAGTAATTTTTATTTATTTTTTATTTATTCGAATTGAAGCTTACAATGCATGAAGATGTTTTAATTACTTACTTAAAGGTGATGTTTGTGTGTGTGAGTGTGCGAGTGTGTATGTGTGTGAGTGTGTATGTCATTATAAAATGAAAACATTGACTTAATGCTTTTTTAATAAAATACTCTGATTTTGTTTTTTAAAATAGTTATTTTGATATTTTTTAACATTTCAGTTTAATGAATATTTGAACTAGCAAATAAATCCACTACTATTTCGCATATGCCATTGGTATTAATCACGAATTAAAATATGTAGTTTTCTATGCAGCAATGTCCGTCACTAACTTGTTATCAGTTGGCTCAAATAATAATGAGGTATAATATAATAATAAGCTATAAAAGAAGCAAAAAAACGTAATTCTCTATTTAAAAATGTCCATCGCTAACGTTATCAAGACGCTACGCTACTCTAGGTAGCGCTGTTCTCACAGCCTTAACTGGCGGCCGAAATAAACATAGGTATATAATAAAAGTACGTTATTTTTGACGGGTTTTAGATAGTTTTATGTTAATTTGTAATTTTAATTGCAAGATCGCATTTCAAGATGTTGTTGAAACAGCGAATTTTAACACATTCCCCGAAAACTTATTTAAAAATATTTTTTTCCTTTAAATGTTATTCATTTAAATTTTTTCTACATTGTTAAATCAATAGGATTCAAAGATATTATGTATCAAAACTTTTCGTTATATCAAAATTTGGACCAGAAAATTCGTATTATGGGCAGGATGTCCCAGAAAAATCTCTTCTTCTTTTTTTGTATCCCATCCGTTCGACGGACATTGGCCATCATGTTGGCAATAAGTACGTTATTTACTGCGGCCCGGAACAGCTCCGCAGTAGACTGGTCACACCTAAGGAACGCAATCCCGAGTCGGGATAGCGCTTTCTGGAACCCTCGAGATTAGAATTTCCAATCCCGCGGGATGCCTACGGATCGGGATCCCGAATACTTTTGTGTTTTTTTTGTTTATAGAGCTGAATAGCAATTAACGACAATGCCTTGCATTTTTGTATCAGCAATTTTAATAAAATGTTCACTATTAATCATTGCATTAAAGTTTTTGTAGGCGTTTTTCCAGTCAATGTAGTAGAATAAAAACTACTAACTAGTAGTAGTTTTTATTACTACGTTAGGTTGATAAAACACAGCAAATATTATTCAAAGATATTTTCATTATTTGAATGTGACATGAACATAAGTTTTAAGCACTTACTAAAAGTTCTATATACATAAAATTAAACATAAAAAACATAAAAAATACTGATCAATCCCGATAATCTCGTCCGATTTTTCGGTTCGGGATTGATCTCGTAAAATGCCTCGAGATCTCGCGGGATGCCGATCTCGAATTGCATTCCCTAGTCACACCACTGTCTCAGGTTTTCAGCCATTCTCCTTCTCCTTCTTCCAGGGTCCGACTTCCGACAATCTTTCTCTGCAATGTGAGATGCAATATCTCTTTCTTCTCTGGATGTCTCATCTCAAGTTCGAGATATGAAAGTTTTAGGATTTTTATAGATTATTTTTCTTTATAGATACGAATCATAAATACGTTTATTCATGACTGTCCAGCTAGCGTAAAGAATTAGAAAACTCTAACCAGAAAAATCTATTATTTTACTCCACTTATATTAGCTTCACCTTCTGTATGTCTAGACTGATTCTTATAATCGATATTTTACCCGTTTTACAGTATCCAATCGAATTGAAGTTTTGCACACAGACGTTTTACCAATTTAAAATGTACCGAATTCTAGATTTTATGTATCTATTCCTTCTAAAATCATATCTCCTATAAATTTATAGGCTATGTTTCCTATAAAATTTCGAATTCAGTAAATTATAAATTAGTAATCCTCTATAACTTTTTTGATATCGCTGCCTTTGCTTTTATACCCTACATGGATCAATTATCAGATTCACATATTTTCAATTAATTCATCATAATTAATTAATCACAGTTTTATATGGGAAATTAGTGAGCTCATCAACAAAAGATGGCGCTATTTTCCTACTGAAGTAATTTAGTACGCTAGGTAATATTTATTAAGACACAGTAATTATATTTTTCTTTTCTTCTTCTTCAGCCTTCATCTCTTTACTGCTGGATACAGGCCTATTTCATACCCTTCCATCCTTGTTGTTTGCTAGTTATAGGCATTATCTTCCCCCCTACAGCGACTTTTGAGGTCAACGTCAGATTTCAGAACTCTGGGAGTCCATTTTGTAGCATCCTGCCTTGCAACAATCTCTTAGGTATGCTAAGCATGGCTTTCTATGTAATTATATTACATGATTTTTTTAAATACAATTTTTAAATGCACTTATTAAAAAATAAATTTACATTGCGTGGTTTAATTTTTTTTTTTCATATAATATATACCTATTTCAGTACAAGACTCTGTTTTATATATGACTTTTCCAAAATCTCTCACATTCCCTTGCTTTCGACTAATTTCGAGTTCTTTCTAATTGCTTCCAAACTATTCTAGATTCACGTGCACCCGTATTATGCGTGGCTTCTCTTAATTTAGTACCTCAATATATCGTATCGTTTTCTTGCAGAATTAAAAAATTAAAAATGTGTTTTTGCTGTGTGGCGGACATAACAACAATGTGCCAGTTTTCACACATAAGTACGAGTGCAATAATTGCATAATATTTAAGTGCTTTATTAATTACCGATAACTTTTCGCTGGAATGTATTTCACACTGGAGTGCTAGCGCCAATGTCCACACGCCGAAGCCCAACGCAAATGTCAAGCGTCAATGGTTAATTTTAAACAGGTATCTACTTACAAGTGTGCTAATGTAATAACCCAATCGATCATGGTAACCCTATTTTCATCTGTAATATATTATATATATATATAAATCTATATATATATATTTAGATGATATATATATATATATATATATATATATATATGTTAGTTCTAACTACTTTGGGGGTAACCCGCGTCAAATTCTGGTCGTCAGGACTAGGACAAATAGTAATATAATGAACAACAGAGACGATAGCATTCGACTTCCGACCGCATGGAGTAACATTCTTAATAATAATAATCAAATTTCTATCAAATCAAAAATATAACAAATAATATTAATAATAATAAACCAGAAATCACGATAAAAACACCGAAGCAATTAGAAAATCCAACCTTTTCAACATTGTATAATGACGATAATAAAGTAAATATACGGATTACTAGAAGCCGAGCAAAACTCATTAACGGCGTCGCTGGAGAAACCCACTCCTCCACAAACACCTGACGTAGAATTTTTCAAACTTTCACTTGACGATGAGCTCCGGACCCAAACGGTTCTACGCTCTTTGGAGAAGCAGCTCATCGACAAGGCGCCCTGTAGATGAACAGTGAGATCTGTTCGAAACGTCGGCAGACGACTGGTCCTGACGACCAAAATTTGTCGCGGGTTACCCTCAAAGTAGTTAGAAATAACATATATATTATATATAATATATATATTATATATATATATATAGATTTCAAATTTTGAATATTTAAAAAAATCCCATATATCATTCAACCAGATTTCTATACATTATTAAATAAATAAAATAAAAATACACATTAAATAATAAGGATAAGGATAATTAAAAAAAATCTGGTGTTTATAAATTGATTTGTAATGATTGTGATTATTTTTATATAGGAAAAACGCGTAGAAATTTTGAAAATGGGGTTAAGGAACAATTAAGATTATAATTATAATTAAACTAATTAACTTTGTTTATCGCCACTAATTTTTTTTTGGTAAAACCAATCGATTTCGGAAACAACGTTCCTTCGTTAGGGTATACTTAATACTAATAAAACTTTATAAAATTATAAACAGTCATACTTCAGTGTCAAGTCTCCGAATGGGGGTAAATAGTGGGGAGTGCGAAAGAAACAGGTGATAGGGTGAAAGGAAATATAAGAGATCAAGATAGGACTGTAAGTTAGATTTTTTTGGTTGTTTATAATAGATTCATTATTCATCATTATGTGAAGAATTTTGACTCCTGTATTTTTATCAAAACTATGGTTACTCTTAATAATACTATTGCCTACATCCAGCAGCGGAGAGATGAAGGCTGAGAAAGAAGAGGAAGAAGAATATTATTCTAAAATTTTGCTCTCAATGCGCCTAAAAACGCATAACTTCAAAAATACGCAATTCTTTAAATGAGCACTAAATTATTTCGTGGATTTCTACGGAAAGCATACGGTGGAAAGCGGGGAAAATTTATTTGAATATAAATAAATAATATTGAAGACCGTTTCGTGCTAGCGTGTACGAAAGATTTTCGCCAAAGACTGTCAAAGAGAATGTTGAAGGATGTAATAGTGGAACACGTAAGGCGCACCGCTGGATAAGTATCCGCCCACAAAGGAACTTCCGCAAGATACAAGATCTAACATTTTATGCGATCAAACGTACAGATGAGCGTCGTATACATAAAACATTTGGTGCACGACCTGGATTACTGAAATTACGTAACGTTCATATTGGATAGTGGAAGATTGAAGGTCTTCTGTTCTGTACAGCATACATCCATCGTAGGATTAAGGTAAGAGTGGTAAGAGTGGAATTTATTTTACCATTAAGATATTATTTGTTATTAATGTATAATAAATAAAAAGTAACCCAGAATAACCAAGTTTTCATTATACTCCCTTTCTTTGTAAAATATAACAACAATTAAAGACGAATTAAAACATGTAACATAACACTAAACTTACAGTAATTTAATATATTTCTAAAATGTCAGATGTTATGAGCTTTGATAAGACACTTCATGCTTTGAAGATTCAATTCTAAAAACATTTGTCAGTCAATTTAGATTTTCGACATTCGTAGTGAAGTACCTATTATGTATTCCGACGAAGTAATTCAAATTTAGAAAATATTTTACAAACTTTTCTAATGATTCCAATTTGAAATAACCAATAAAATTTCTAAAAATCAAAAATTATACTATAATTATTAATTTTTTTTAACGAAAATTTGATAGATCTTCTTGATCGTCGCCACGAGTCTACTTGCCAAGTTTCAGCTCGAATGGATCACGGGAAAAAAAATCGATCCAAAGTTTTTTTTGACGGCAAGCCGGCAAGCAAGCAAGCAGACGCCACGAGTTAATATAAAGGGAGTAAAAATGTATTATGTACGTAATTATATGAAATTTAAAAAATTCACAAACTATTTATACTTTATTTTCAAATGCCACTCTACTAGGATCATCTAACAGAGTCAGTAATGAACTGTTAATGGTATATTTGTTAAAATTTTTTAAAAAAGTGTGTCTCTAACGTCGACCGAGATATACGAATTGATGGATAATAAGATCCTTAATTATATTATGTCAAAAATACGTAAAGGTGATGCATCTATCAGCGGTGTGCAGTCAGTACTTTAAATTAAGCCGTAAGTACTTAAATATCCACGAACTAAACCATATTAAAATAATTAAAAAAATTATATGTATGTTCTGAAAACACAATTACTGGATTTATTTAATTAAGATAAATTATAGAAGTTTCGTAGAGACGAAGCTGTTTATATGAGAAACATGTAAGGAAGTCTTTTTGCATGATGGTCCAGGGCTTACAACCTGTATGAACTGGCTTAAGTGATCACTATACACAATGCAACGTCCACCAATTCCACGTAAGAACATGCACACATCGATTTTTTTGCATGTTATATATATATATACCTATGTTCCAAATAGGAATCATCCGTATATTTCAAGGGGCTATGCTAGAGACATCGGTAGTACTTTTCTCATGAAACACTATACATAGATTTTGCAGCCGGTAATGATACTTCTTTATATATATATATATATACTTTTTATTAAAAAATATGTATAAGTATCATTATTCATCAAGTATCATCTTAATAAAATTATAGAACATGGTGAATCGTAGCTTATTATTTTGGCGGGTTAATGCGCGTGGTGTTTGTCCCGTCCAGAGGAATCTTCTTGTGTTGGCATGTGGCGTGTGTTCAGTGAGTGTCGTGCATGAGAGGCAGATGTTGACACATCGGTTCAGGGCGCAAATGATACTCACACTTAAATGTTGTGATTTATTGTGACAATTTAAAAATGGTGTTGCGTACAGGAATATCACTTGAGCTACGGCGCCACAACCACGACCCTGCGACAATATTGTAATAATAAAAAAAATCCATTGCAATAAATTTGCCAATGGTCGGCTGTGCAGTGTCATGATTAAAAAATAGACCTGTGTATGTGCAAAACACTCTTCCATATTCAAACTTAATAAATCCTCGCAAACTAAATAAACGATGATTCCGGTCCAACAGTTCTCCGATATTCACAATTAAATCTAGAGCAAAACAAAATCTACCCCCGCTCATTATGCGACCTATTCAGAACCCTACTACATTTCTGGTCGGATTAATTAGTCCGAACGCAACCCAACCCCGAGCAGCGTCCGCGCAAACGTATCTAAATAATGCGATCGGTCGTAACGTTCTTCCAGTTGGTTCGGAAAAAGCGGGGTTACGACACCCTCGCAGAGAAATAAACCAGATAATAGCACAATAAAACGGATGTAAATTGCCCTACAAAGGAATCGTTTTGTGAATAACAGGCTTATGGAGGTTTTTTTAGTTTACCCTCACAATGGACAATCGAATGGACCATCTTGTTTATATAATAGAAAGAGAATTCTTATTTGCACAGTTTAATGTTTATTAGTTTGATTGCATAAGACTGTTGTGTAATATTTTTATTATGTGATTTAATTACATTTTTTCGATTCTGTAAGCATCCACAAAAATAAGGAAAAACAAAAATATGTATTTTTTTTGTTAGGTGTAATCACAGACCACTGAAATACATATAAATGCATAAACGGAAATTTTTTGGTGCGCGCTGTGTTTGATTCGTTTAAAAAATTACCACGAGGTTGAAAAAAAGGTCAAATTAAATACTCTTAAAACACAATGTATTAGTAAATAAGTCGCACTTTATTACAAAAAGATGTTTTTATATGATAAGACTCGGTTTGGAACAAAATTAAGAAAAATAAAAAAATGTCTATTATGGAAGAATCATTTGGTTTACAGGGGATTTAATTATACATAAGAATAAATACATTTTTTTTAATTAGAGATGCTTACACGGAATACGTGTCGCATCAATATTCTTACTATTCCTAAACTAAGCCGATAGCCTGCGCTATAAAAATAGGACTTACTTGCTGGCGTCCTGGAATGAGGCTCGAACCGCCGACCACCAGATCACTAGGCGAGCGTCATGACCACCACACCAACAAGCTACTATAACTGCATTATAAATGTGTCTTAAATATATGCGAGTCTCCTCGCCTAAGGAAGAGGTTTAGTTCAACTCTATACAATTTTATATTCTATAGTTATACAGGGTGTCTCATAGCTCAGGTGAATTCTTGCCTTGATAATGAGTCGAAAAAGTTCCAGTAACCACGAGCAATAGTTATGGAGATGTGCAATTTCAATGTTTGCATTTTTTTTCAAATATTTCTGACTTATTTTTTTGCAATAAGTTGAACTAACATTACATTAACTTATATTGATTATGAAAAATTCATTCGCCTTAATGCAAGTCGAATAAAATTAAAAAACTCGCAAAAATTTAAAATATATTTTTTTTACCAGGTATCACGGCCGTATTCTGAAAAAATAACAACATTGTTATTTGATTGATTTTTTTGTTGACACACACACACACACACAAAAACTTTTTTTTTCATTTAAAGAATCCAAATATTGAAATAAGACCAATGTCATAGTGACAGAAATGTTGACATTTGTCAGATGTCTTGACGTTTCTCTATTTTTGAGTGTTGGGTTAACATCACCAAATAACAACCTTGTTACTTTCAGAATCGGCCGTTAACTTGAGACGGGATGCAAGGCCGAAGAGCCTCGTTTTCAGGTTCAATATTCCAGCCTGGCGGTGCGAGATAAAGTTCGGAGCGTCGTCAAAAAATGATAATTGCGTGTTCCCACCGCGCGCAGCCTGGAGCTGGCTTATCACGGGGCGTGCCGAGCCGCGCCGGATCAGGATTTATTTCCTCTGCCTATAAATCCCCGATCAGCCCCGAGCGACCCACCCTCCCGCCCGCCTCGGCCCCTAGGACGATGCACCGCCTAACCCGCCACTTGACAAGTAAACAGAACCCATTCGGTTATTATTGTGCATAGGTGCTCGCGCCGAAATAATTCTATTATTCCTAACATCATCTATTTTTTCATTTATTATAAGACAAAAAACATGGTTACCAATGAACCAAATATCCCTAAGTAGCAATAATTATTCAGAATTTGCGAATCATATTTTGCTTATGGATCATTATTTTGATGTTAATAAGGGTTTACAAATTTTACATACAAATTATACAGGATTACAGTTGGATAAATTAAAAAAATTGGGAACACGAAAAAGTATTAACAACTAACAAACTAACTAACTTACCATCGCGCCGTTTCCCCGTGGGGGTAGGCAGAGAGGATAGAGCGCCATACTCTTCTGTGCTAAAATACAACTTTCGCTTCCTTTACATTCATACATCTTCGCATGTTGTTCAGGCTTCTAACAGGACCATCTTCTGGTTAATCTGGTCGTGCCACGTCTTCCGTGGTCGCCCCCTCTTTCTGGCGCCGTCAACACTTGCATTATATATCTTTCTTACCATTCTTTCCTCATTCATTCGCTCAACATGCCCAAACCACCTGAGCGACGTATTATGCTACGATCAGCTTTACATTAATTCCTAATATCTTCATTCTTTACTCTATCATACATGGATTTGCCACACATACGTCAAAGGGATCTCATCTATACTGCATTCAATCTCCTTTCGTTCCTCTTCTGCCAGCTCCAGGCTTCACTTCCATACATTAATAAATTGAATATTATAAACAACCAGTTCTTTTTTACAAACGTACATTGTATCCTGACGAAGGAACCGTTGACCCCGAAACACGTTGATATTTTTAACAAACAAGTGATGAAAGCAAAGTATATTGTTATTAATTATATCCTTAATTTGTTAGATAGAAAGAAAATTAATGGACTTAATATTTGTGTAAATAAATCTCAGTTCTCAAATTGACAGTCCTGATCTTCTGTCTAAAGTATGTCTCAGAATTCCATTTTTATTATGATATTACGCGAACAAACTACCACATATATTCATCACTGCCTATAATACACAGACTGGACACTGAATACAGTGAGTTTGTAGATGTAACTACTCCATGACATGACAGCTTGGCTAATTAAAAAAAAATATGCTGTCGATTCTGAAACACTGATAGTTTCTCTTTTAAAATCTGATAATAATTCACTGTTTTCATCATAGGTCTATTGACTCTTTAATTTTTTACATCCCATCGCGTTTTAATAATTAAATTTTTTGTGTATACTTTTGATTAACATAATTATATTTTTAAATTATGTATTTCCAATAAGATGTAGGTACATAGGTTTCAAATAATCCAGCGAAATTTCTTCGAGTAGTGAAGGTTTTTCTCATTTATTACAAAAACACCTAAGTGGGATATTTGCTTCCTTTGCATAAAACCCCTCATATATTTGATTTCACGACAAAACTTATTGAGTAACTGAAATACCAAATAATAATAACATACTTGTAAATAAAAAAACACATTTTATATTATAATACCCCAAATAGAGACTAACATAAACAGGGCCAACAAATCTAAAACTATAAATTTATGGTCTTTCTATATCACCAGCCGCTATTGAATATTGTTTTTGAATACCAAATGATGATGTATGTCTAATTTAGCATAATTCAAAAGGTAAAAAGCTTATTATATAATAAACTTAAACTAATACCTTACGCCAGCTCAATAGGTCATAAGTCCTGGGACATTATAAAGAGTTTTCCCATGCAAATAATAAGTAATCAAGACAGATCAGTTGATATATTAGGTCCTTACATATGAAATTGGCGTTTTGCCGTACTGGCAAATTTGATCTCAAATATCTTCTCTTTGGTTAGGAATTCCAAATCCAAATTTATACAGCTATTTACTCATGTATTTGTGTTTTGAAAATTATAATTCATTTGTTTTTTCCTCAATTGTTTTTTCTTTGCGTCACTCAGTTTACAAAATGAAAAACTTGAAATATCGCGTTATTTACGAGTACGAGTTCCACCGTGGCACCAGTGCTGCAGAAACGGCTCGAAGGATTAATGATGTGTATGGCGACGGTGCCGCAAAAGAAAACACAGTGCGTTTTTGGTTCCAACGTTTTCGTTATGGAAATTTCGACCTGCAGAACAAGCCCCGAGGACGGCCGGAGACCAAAGTTGATAATGAAGAATTGAAGGCTATTGTGGAAGCGGATCCATCGCAAACCACATCCGAGGTAGCTGCAGGCTGCGGTGTTAGTGATAAAACTGTTTTAATCCACTTGAAGCAAATTGGTAAGGTGAAAAAGCTTGAAAGGTGGGTAACTCACGAATTGAGTGAAGCAAATCAACAAACGCCGCCGTTGATGCCTGCGTTGCATTACTCAACCGCACCATAATGAATGGATTTTAAATCGAATCATTACCTGTGATGAAAAGTGGATCCTGTACGATAATCGGAAGCGCTCATCGCAATGGCTGAACCCTGCCGAACCAGCCAAACCATGCCCCAAGCGAAAATTGACTCCAAAAAAGTAACTTGTGAGCGGTTGGTGGACTAGTGCTGGTGTCGTTCACTACAGCT
>JADDOH010003267.1:0-51021 GCA_016648135.1 Agrypnia vestita | reverse complement strand
GGCCTCTTCTAAAACCTTCCAATGTTTTCTATCTTGGACTATTTGTTGCCATCTTCGACTCACAAGCTGGACAGCGTCATCTGTCCACATTTTTTGTGGCCTCCCTATTCTTCTTTTAATTGTTTCAGGGTCTCCATTTTAGGATTTTTGGTGACCATTTGCCACTGTCCTGTCTCGCTACGTGTCCCGCCCACGGCTATTTAAGCTTTGTTATTCTTTCTGCAATGCCAGTAACCTTTGTTCGGCGTCTAATCTCCTCAATTCTAATTTTTTCAAGGAGACTGACGCCTAGCATTTGTCTTTCCATTGCTCGCTGAACGCTCTTTAGCTTTGGTAAGCTACTGTCAGTAAGGGATACAGTTTCAAAGTCGTATGTTTTTAAATTTATGGGCATTTCTCTTTTTTAAATATATATTTTTACTTGCCCAACGCAGCCCAGCTTAATCCTATTTTTATAAATTATTATTATTTAAATCTGTATCAATATTGTCTCAAGACATCCTACAAAACATTTTTATTTTTTTCGTTTCAGTCCATCTTGATTTTGTTAAATAGTCTCGGTTCTAGGTATGTATTTTTTGCCCGGTCTCCGTAAAAGTTGTTAGATTTTTTTGTTTCTAATTTTTTGTAGGTTTTATGTCTTGTCACATATCTGTGTTGTATTTGTGATTTGAATCATTCGTCTGTGTATTCGCCTAGACTAAATTTATAATGTAGTTGTTTTCGTATTGGTAAGATGTTACGTATTTTGATTAGATTTTCCGTTTGATGCTTACAATCTTCCATTGGTTTTTTGTTTTTGCTTTCGTTTTTGATATTCTTAATTGTAATATTTTTATTCTGTCTAAGTATGACTGAAAAGTTAGACCGTAACAAGCTGTAACGTATATGTCGAGGAATACAATCTTTTAACTGTACAAAGTTGCCTAATAGTTTCGCCTCGGTAGTTCCGCAGTTTGTTTTTTTTTTTCCCAATTTTATTTTATGTTCATGGTATATGTATTCGTAACTATTTACGATTATAAGAATAAGGCGAAAAATGCTTAATGACACCATCCGAGAGGTTCTTGGGATGAACCCTCTACTGGTCCAAATGCAAAAAATCTCAGTTATGCTGGCTCGGACATATCCTCCGCATACGAAATGAAAGACTACCATTAAAAGTGATAAGACAATCCAGGAGAACATTGTTATTAAACATTTTCAATCACTCTTTAGCGGGTTGGTTGGTGTCCCGCTAAAATGGGTGGAAGATTCCCCCGGTTGTTGTGAGAGAATAATTTCCACCCGACCAGGAGAATTCTTTCTTGTTCAGTGTCGCATTTATGAACGTGTGCAGCAAAAGTAGTAAGACGAGGCTGGTCAACACAGGGTGGTGAGTAATACTCATTGTTTAAAGTTTATTTGAACAATCTTTACAGGCTAATTCCCTAACCGAAATATTACATAGTTATGGTACAACTGTCGTTGGCAGAATGACGTCACTAGGCAAACGGAAGTAGGCGGGCACGTTGTCCGTCTCTTGAATCTGATCAGCTGAGATGGCTGCTGCGTTTACGGTTAGAGTGTGCGATGGCTCTCGACCACCGCAATTATTATTATTAATTAAGTTTACACCAGTTAGTTTCATGATAGTTTTATGTTCATAAATTTCATTATTTTCTTCTTAGATACTTCACTGTTTCGACTGACTATTTCATTCGAAATTTCAGTCAACCTTCAACATCTCCCTTTTTACTCATTGTGAATAAAAGTGTTTAAAAGTGAAATGGCCGACCGCCGCGCGCAGGTGATTTTTCTCAATGTTCCGGACAATAAACATCCGGACGGCATAACAAACAAAGCATACAACTTATGTTATATTCTCGGAACTTAGTCAATCTATACTGCTATCAAATATTCGGGATTATAATGATCCAAGTGCCATAGCCATCTTCTTTACCTTTTATCGGATTTTGTACAATCTTGGTCGAAACCTCAAATTAAGAATGCAAATTAAAAACCCTTCTAGTGGACGAGATCTTGAAGTAGTCAGGTAAGGAGCCACTGTGGTGGCACATATTTTTGGTTGTATTCCGAAAATAGCAATATGGGATCTTAGGATCTTTCTCCCAACGCCTAATAGACGAGAATAAAAAAATAAATAAACGAGACGTAGATATACGTCGCTTCTCGGTGTTCGTAGTACTTTAATAAGGAGATTTGTATATTTTCACGTATCTCTCTCAAAGTAAATGCCTGCATTTGCGGTGTCCGATGTCTCTAATGCCTTTAGAAAATGAATTAATTTCTCCAGTGCCTTGTTATGCGGGCGATCTGGTCTGATAGAGCTTCGCTCTGCCGCAATGCTCACAATTCTCATGTATCGGCTAAAATTATATAAAATAAGTACTAATGCTGTATTTAAAAGGATTATTTCATATGAACTTATTAATTTCTTCTCCCACAGCGTCTTGATGTAAAATTATGGCAAAATTGTCATTATCGCGTTTGATCATAGAAAAGAAAAATATCGTTAGACTCGTATTTATTTTTGACGTTTGACGGATAATCGTCATGTACTTCTTTCTCCCACGGACACACCACCGACGTATACCTATGTCTCGTTATTATTTTTTTTTTCTTGTGTGTTTAGTGTTGGGATGAAGATCTTAAGATCCAAATATTGCTATTTTCGGAATACGGCCGGATACCTTTTTTGCTTTGCCCATTCTTTAAAGCATAATCTTTACGTGCTAAAATCACTAAACTTTCTATACTCATCTCATATATTTTTTTACTACTAACATTTCTCATATGTTCCACTTGATCAAACCATCTCAGCCATTCCTTCTTTATTCTATTTGATACATCCTACTACTACTGCACCGAGTAGCTCACACTTATTTTTTCTACCGTTACAATATTATGTAATATATACTACCTCTATAAGCATAAAGGCAGCTAAAGCCCGGTCGCTGAAAAGAGGGAATTTCGTACATTGACCCTACGTTACGTATCCTTGTCGCACGCGTACAATTATGTTGCTGTCACGCTCGCACAGGCACAGCGAGTGAGCGTGACAGCAACATAATTGTACGCGTGTGACAAGGATACGTAGCGTAGGGTCAATGTACAAAAATCTCTCTTTATTTGACAAAATCACGTTTTGAGATACCAGTCCCATGTTTATTTACAATCTTTGCATAGTAATAAAATACCGATTTTAATTATCGTTTCGATTAATGATAATGTATTTTTAAAATATTTTTTTGATAACTTAATATTTTTACAAAACATGAATTTATTAAAATATACTGTCACGTATCGTGGCTGCGGGAAGAATGAATGAAAACGCTGGAATTTATTAACGGATTAATTAATTACTGATTAATTAATTAATCAAACGTACAAAGTCACTTAACACTATTTGACTTAACGCTTTTATTTTAATTAAACTATTTCGTAAATTTATCACTCGTAAATAGACACTTCGTAATCGCTTCAATTCTTTATTCACTAGAGCATTCCATCCAATTTCCGCACGTATTATTCGATCTGGTTTATTTCGCTACGCAAGAACTTTCCAGATTGTTCGCTGTCGAATTAACGCTCGGCTGGCCACACTGGCCTGCAGTTCGCGGCTGCCTTCACTTCCGTTATCACTGTCAAGCGCGCTAAAAACAATAAATACTCTACTTCCGGGCGCGTCTTATTTATTCCCGGCTAACGCCGATACCGAATCTTCCAGACGTTTCCAGTATTTAAGAGAACTTTCTTGTGGCTTCCAGGCTTTTATAGATGTTTCTCGATGCTTCCCAAAAGCTGTAGATTACGCTAGGCCATTCTGGAATCTTCGATAGTGTTGTAACCATTTCAAACATCTGTCACTTGACATGAGTGCGTGATTATTTTTAGCCTTGTTACAATACTGTAAATAATGAAAGTGAACTGTCTTGTTGCTTAGAACTAATACAGATTTTTTGTGAAAAATTTAAAAACAATATGACGTTTTTCGCACGGAAATAAATTTAATATTGTTTTATGCTTCATGTCAAATATTTAAAATTTTCTTATATAGTTATTATACATACATACAAATGCATACGTTACTTGATATTTAACTAATTTTGTAATTTTTGCAAATAGCTGCCTTAATGCATATGAGGGCAATATAGGCTAGTGATGGTCAAATTGTTATTTTGACCGGCTATTTTCGGTACTGTAATTTGGGATTTTCATCATATTGCACCGATGATTGGCAACTAAGATATAATTACTGTCTAGTACCGACGCTCGTGCTTATGGGAGGAATAATCATATCAGTTATTTTCATGGATAATCAAATTATAATAATAAGGTGTTAAGAATATTGAGAACGTAATAAATAAATATATAGTGAGCTCATGTGATTTTAATGGAGTTTTTTTATCGATTTTTTTAGTTTATTTTTAAAAAACATTAGCACTTGATTTTTTTTTAATTTTTCGGGTAATGAATCGAAAGATTTTATTCCTACAAAGGAATAATGGTTCTGGGAATATTTTTTTTTTTGGGATACATACAGTACAATATAACAAAAAATTTAAATAATATCGAAAAAATATTCATTCATGACCAGTGAAGTTTCCTCAAAAAATTGACATGATCAGATATGCCGATGATATTGCGCTGCTTGCGGAGTCGGAACAAGAATTGAACGAGGCTCTGAGAAAGATGGAAAATTTTTTGGCAGATAAATACAACACGAAAATAAACAAAGACAATAAACAAAGTGTAAGGTTGTTGGAAGAGTGTCAACAAATATTGTTTTGAGTGGCGTGGCTATGGAATAAGTAAAAGAATTCACATATTTGGATAGCAAAATTTCCCAAGATGGCCGCTCAGAGGCTGACATCATAGGCAAAATACAACAAGCAAGAGACGCCTTCAACAAAAAATCAAAAATCATGGAATCCTCCAACATAGATTAAAAGGTTCGGAAAAACTTGATTAAAACTCTTGTCTGGAGTGTGCTGATGTATGGCAGCGAAACATGGACCATCGGCCAGAGCACGTCCGGGAAGCTAGCGGCGCACGGCGAGGATCCATTGGTCAGAACATATCCGAAACGACGAGGTGTTGAGCAGGGTGGGCGAAAAGAGGCGGCTCCTTAACAGAATCGCCCAACAGCGAGCAATTTGGATAGGCCATAATATAAGGCATCCGGGCCTGCTTTTAACCATCGTTGAGGGAAATATTGAAGGCAATAATCGTAGAGGCCGCCCGAGATTAGGCTACGTAGACCAGATTATCGGAGATGTGCGCTGTAGCACCTACCGAGAGATGAAGAGGCTGGCAGGTGGCAGAGAGGAGTGGAGAGGGCGAGAGTTGCTTGCGAGTTGCAGACCAATCCTAGGATTGCGACCCAAAAAAATAATCTTTTGTATGTTAATTTATTGTGTTTTTTATGTTAATTTAAGATTTTCTGTTAACTTTTCTTAAAATAAATAAGTGTGTGAGTGAGGGTTACTTATTATCACGCATTTTACTACGTAACATATTCTCGACGGTTCGATACAATACCGGGACAGACTTGCCCCGCTACAACCCCCGTCCGCGGCACATGTGCCCGGGGGGTGTGTGTGTGTGGTGTGCGAAAAGGTTGCGCGGCGCGCGCGTGTGTGTGAAATTGCGGTGCGTGCAATTGACAGTTTGGGGAACACCGGCGCTGTGTAGGTGAGAGGTGCCCGCCGCCTAAATATAAGGGCTCGCGGTGACAAAGTGCCCCGGATCGGGCGGCGGAATGTTGCCGTATTTTAAATGCGGATTTCTTCCGAAACGTTACATTTTCTCGCGTTTGAAATTCGGCCTAGAACTCGCGAACACCGTTTCATAAAATTCTTCATTCAAATGATTTATTTTGCTTCGTCAACAATTTTGTTTTGTTTGCTTGTTCGCCACTTGCGCCGTGCATAGCGCACGCCTAATCGCTGTGCGGGACATGCGCAAATTTATGCACGATCGCATTGCGTTGATACATCAAATGTATATTTTTACTCCCCCCTGGCGTCTGCTTGCTTGCTTGCCGGCTTGCCGTTGAAAAAACTTTGGATCAATTTTTGACCCTTTTCCCGTGATCCAATCGAGCTGAAACTTTGCAACCAGACACGTGGCGACGATCAAGAAGATCAAAGTTTCGCTAAAAAAATAAATAATTATAGTATAATTTTGGATTTTTGGAAATTGGAATCATTACAACGGCGGCCCGATAACGTCGCGGAATATTTTCTAAATTTGAATTACTCCGTCGGTGTACATAATAGGTACTTCACTACACAAAGCATGAAGTGTCTTATCAAAGCTCAAAACATCTGACATTTTAGAAATATATTAAATTACTGTAAGTTTAGTGTTATGTTATATGTTTTAATTCGTCTTTAATTGTTGTTATATTTTACAAAGAAAGGGAGTATAATAAAAACTAGTTTTTTATGGGTTACTTTTTATATAATTAACTTGTATTGTAGCGTGTGGTGTACTCATTTCCCGTCATATTGTTGAATTCGATCAAATTTGAAATGCCGTTAAAAAAAATCGACGCTCGTTCGCGGTGTGGATTCGGCGTGCATTTTTACAAAGGCGGAATTTTGTACGGCTTGAAAAAATGTAGGGCACTTCCGGATGAGGCCGGGTAGGTGCCCTCGTCTGCGCGGGACGTCCACTTCAAACCCCGTCTGCGGGAAATGGAGTGCCGCCCCCCCCATCACCCAACCCCGCTGAAAGAAACGTTGCCCGTGACTAATGGGGGCTGTGATTCGTTTTCATGAATACGGATCTCTTCATTATCGTTCTACTCCCGGAAGGAACAATTTCGTGTCATCTCTAATTATCGCCACGGGATCGCGATAGGATCGCAAAGTCACTGGACAAGAATTTAACAGGGCACCGTTGCTTGATTCACAGTGAATGGTTCGCCCAGGACACCGCCTCCCAGAACCGTTCTGAGAGCGAAAGCTTCCATATCGGTCCCACTCAATCGTCGCCAGGTTGATATTTTTTTGAACTAATATGCGAGACCGCGCTACCCCGCACAAGTCGTATAAATCGCTGCGAGGCGAGAACAAAGAAAGAGAAAAAGTTAGGATTTGTTCTGCGTACTGCCAGGGTTTTCGAGAATACCCGCGTACTCAGAACTCTTTACAACTCCTTGGTGCGGAGTAGACTCGAGAGTGGCTCGATGATCTGGGGGCCACATGAGGGCAAGTACTCTCTTATGGTGGAGAAAGTCCAAAAGAAGTTTCTGAGATATCTCTACATGAGAGAGTACGGGCATTATCCTTGGCTTTACCCAACCGAGTTTCTCCAGGGTATGCTTGGCTACAATAGTTTAGAGACTAGAAGGAATGTGTATTTGATTACACATTTTTATCGATTGTTGCGCGGTATGATCGATAATCCTCAAATTATGCAGAGCATTGGTTTGTATGTTCCTGATAATTATACTAGACATCGTCAGCATAGATTGTTTTACATTCCAATATACAGGACCAACCTGCCGATGGTTATGCCTGTTGGAAGAGCCACAGCTATGCTGAACAAAATCGCTTTGGGTATTGATATATTCCATGTGTCTGAGGGGGTTTTCCGAAGCGGGATTCTCCTACACCTTTGACCAGGTTTTATGTTATTTTTAATTTATTAAATATTTTCATTTTTGTTATATGTACTTCCTAATATGTATGCCTTAAACATTTTGTTTGTCATGTACATATTATCATGAAATAAATTGAATTGAAATTGAATTGAAATTGAATTGAACAAAACCATTCACTGTCTCCGGTGTTGTAAGATGTCTTGTTTTCAAAAATGATACATAAAAAATATATAAATATAATTATAAAATACATGAAAATACATAAGAAAGAAATAAACGTATTAATCATAAAGTTACAAAAAAAGCTATAAGTAAATGAAATTCATTTAAGACCAAATAAAAGCAAACCATAAAGAACAAAAGAAAAGCCACAAGGGAGTCAATATATATACAAAAGCAATCTCAATATAACAATAGAAAAAAAAAAAAATGTCAGTTGAAACAACTTTAATTGCGCAGTGTGATACCACCGTATTTACAGAAACCCATGTTCATGTCTCTCCGCGATGCTTCCAGAATCCAGTAAACCATCACACACCATTCTAGCAGTTTCCAATTTAGTGTAAAAGGGTAGAGTGCTGTAAAATCCTCGATTACGTATTATTCTTTCTGAATCATCATGTGACGTACTAAGTATCTACTTCAGAAACGTGACGTATGCCTATGGTGTACAGCAGAGTTGAACCATGTGTTCATTTTTTGATTGGGTTGAACAAAATACAACGTTTTTTGATTTCGTTGAAGCAACCGGTCCTCAAGGAGGTATTGGCTTAAGGGATGATACCGCCTTGAGGCATCAAAAATAAATAATTTTTTTGACATGTAAATTACTTTACATTCCTAGTGTTTGCGAGAAAGTTTCCGTCGCTTTCAGACTTTTCAAACGTCTCCCGAATGTTGTAGATAATCCCAGGGTGTTCTAGAGCATTCCGTACTATTGTTTTAAAGTGACATATTACAAGGGACAGTGCGAAATTCAATCCGGATTCTAGCATACTGTGACAATACATTCAAATTTAAAAAAAATACACGTAACAATTAGAGATTTTAAATTATTTTTACTATCATTAACATTTTCAGCAAAGGACTGAAGACCACGCAGTGCTCAAAGAGCTATAAATGCACTGATTTAACTGCACCCTTGGGATGATCTGCATCATTAAACAGCGCTAAAAATAATCAAATTTATTATTCTGTAAGACCTGTTTATAGACCCAATATGTTATATAAATTTACAAGTTTGTCGGAATGAATTCGAGAGAGAGAGACAGTATGAGAGAGTGAATGGGTATAAATAGGGATGCGCCATAATAAGGCGCCTTCTTATAATTAAAGTACCACGCCAGTAACAACTCGTTAAGCTGTCTCTAAACCGTTTTAATAATGCCGCGCGGAATTTCATAATCGCAAGTCAATAAACTATACTCAAGCGGAATGTCGAGTTTGTCGGAATCCCCGATTTTCTTCACGGTTCTCCTCCTATGTTTAAAGGAAGAGAACATCACAGTAATGTTGGTTATTTTTCTTCCATCCTAAGAATATCTAATACAATACAAATATATATATATATATATATTTATATAATATATCTATCAGATATATAAGATAGATATATATATAGAGAGATATATATATATACTATATATATAGATAGTACATAGATTATAGGGTGTGCTAACCCTAACATCGTTTCTAATATTTCTACAGATTCCACATCACTTTTTATAAAGTACTCCTACACAACATAATTTTTTTTAACAATAATCTGAAACTTCAGAACGCATAATATAAATTCTTTATTTTTGACAATTGTTTTATGGATAACAACTGCAACGCTCGTACTTAGATTTGCGATATTCATGTTACTCTTTATAAATAATTGTTACCAATTTTATTTTGTTTGCTTGTTCGCCACTTGCACTGTACACACCTAAACGCTGCGCAGGACGTGTACCTATTTCGTCCATGATCGCTTGGAATTGATACATTATATATGCATAGAGCAGGCCGAAGGCATTAATTGTAAAATATATATAAACAGAATAATTGTGCATCAACCTTTTACTATACTCATATTCAATTCAGAAAATACAAATATGTATTTATTATGATTTTATTGCTAATAAATGGCTTGCGCCTGCCATTCTCCGTATTTGCAATATGCACAACACATGCACTAGCGATTTGTCTTCCACAGGCGTTATTAAATAATTTCAAAATGTGGAAATAGGAAATCTTTCTAAAATAATATGTAAGTATGTATATTATATTACAGGGTGTCCTGTAGCTACTAGTCAAAGCTTCAGTGGAATCTTCTTCATTCAATTTTGAATTGAAAATATTGTTTACACTTGGGTGAAATGTCGACAGTTACTAAGATAAGCGTCATCAATTGCACTTTTTTTTTCAATATTTTTGTCATTCTTTGAACTATCACTACAGTAACTTGTATGAAATATAAAAAATTATTTGTTTCAATATGAGTCAAATGAAATGACATAATTTTCTCAGCATTTAAAGATAAAAATCACTGATAGTTCAGCGTGTATATTTCTGCAAAAGTTTTATTTATAATGTCACCGGATCGCGGCGGTAGGAGACAAATAAAACACCCAAAAGATTTATTCAAAACAAAAAATTATTGAATACTAACTTAACTGGAGCACTATTATGTAATTCGGACGAATTTTCACTATCGAGGAACATGTTAATCGCTATGAAAAACTTATCGAACACTCGGTAGGTACTCTCGTAAATTACTTTTGAATACCATTCACTAATCGCTTTTTGTATCTGACATCCACCAAACGTCAAATTGAGCTCGCCACGCGTCACGCGTGCATTTTTACGCTCTCCATTTTCTAAATGTTTCAGGTATATTCCCGCGTATTCCTGACCCTACCGGTACTTTCCGATTCACTGTAAGACGTCGTCAGTACTGGGAAATTTTTATTTATTTATTTATTAACGCCCTATAGGGCTTTTACAATAGATAGGTAAGTGTACATTAACAGAATACCTATATAGTTTAAAGAGAAAAAAATGACACAAAGAGAAAAGTAAATACTTAAAATACAAATACAAATATATAAAAATAAATATAATATAAAGTAAAAAGCAAGTATATAAAAAGCGAAAGCATAAGAAAAGCATAATATAATAGAAATTTAAAAACAAAAAAGTAATAATGTAGTGTGAAAAGTAATAGCACAAGCTTTGAAAGTCATATTATAATAAAAAATATACATACAAAATACAAATCAATTATTTAAGTCCAATTCCACAAATACTAGTAATTTTTTAATACACCTTTTGATATATGTTTGAATAATATACAGTTATTGGCAAAGACGTCCGGTTGCTCGTATCCTCTAACATGTGTAATTCTTTTCGTTTCATGACATATGGAACGCAAAATATGACCGCCTTCACTGAGGGCAAACATCTTGAAAATTGTGTCATCCTTACTTGCGTCGTACGTCAAAGTGTACACTTCATTTCACACAACTTCACTTCACAACATAGCGTGAGGATCCCGCACATCGGGGCCGATCACAGACCAGTACACTGTGGGTCGGTTCAGGTGCTCGGTATTATCTTTGGCGGGTAAATTGGCCTCTATAAATACGGGGGAAAAGTTCACCTTGTCGGATCTGCGGAAAGCTGATTCGCATCCAGGCTGGATTGTTAACATTTGTTTTCGACTTGTTTATTTGCCCTGGGTGTTTGTTATTTGTTTACACTCCGGATAGACTTAGTAATTGGATTGCTGAATACAGTGCAAGACCTCCGATCACAATGAATATTATTGATCAATAAATTCGATATTGACCTATAATATTGACCGCGTGAGAAAAGTACTGTCAAAAAAAGGACCTGCAATATATCGAGGGTAGAAAGCCAAAAAAGCGTTAGGGATTATTTCAAACTTTACAGTGGGGCAAAATAAAGTTCTGTCAATCTGATTTTGTCAATGTTTCTTTTATTATTAAACGATTTACACGTTTGATAATCTACAACACACGTGGAAATGGTTTAATAATACAAGAAATATTGATAAAATCAGATTGACAAAACATTTTTTTGTTCTCCTGCAAAGTTCGAAATAATCACTAACCCTTTTGGCCCTTTTAACTTTCTACCCTCGATATGGATATGGATATAAGTAGCAGTTTTAGCATTTCAATGAACTCAACAAACGCTTTTTCTAGTTGGAGGTTCAATTAAAAATGAAGACGCTGCAGCACCAACGGTTGCCGTCTCAGTTTTACAGAACTCACGAACACAGAAAACCTTGTGCTTTACAGTAGCCATTTTACTCATAACTGACGCGAAATGGCTGTTTGGCGGTTTCTCTCACGATCATTTGCGGAACTATGAGCAATCTAGTGATGGCATTTGAAACTTTCGGACCTCTTTTTTCAATTGCTATGTAGATCATTCACATAAAAGGTATAATTTAGGATTGAAAACGGAATGAAATTGAGTCCATCATTTTGAATAACCCTGTATTTTATTTATTTATTTTTATTTATTTATTTAATGTTTATGGAAGACCAACAGCACAAAAAAAAGCATAGAAAACATTGATACAATATAGATGGCCAATTACAGGTCTCCACATTTAGAAATATTTCAGTAATGATAAATATTTATGATATACTAAGGCATATTAATTATATAGAAAGAAAGAATAAAAAATTTAAACAAACAGAAATATGTCAGTAATGATAAATATTTATGATATACTAAGGCATATTAATTATATAGAAAGAAAGAATAAAAAATTTAAACAAACAGAAATATGTCAGTAATGATAAACATTTATGATATACTAAGGCATATTAATTATATAGAAAGAAAGAATAAAAAATTTAAACAAACAGAAATATGTCAGTAATGATAAATATTTATGATATACTAAGGCATATTAATTATATAGAAAGAAACAATAAAAAATTTAAACAAACAGAAATATGTCAGTAATGATAAATATTTATGATATACTAAGGCATATTAATTATATAGAAAGAAAGAATAAAAAATTTAAACAAACAGAAATATGTCAGTAATGATAAATATTTATGATACACTAAGGCATATTAATTATATAGAAAGAAAGAATAAAAAATTTAAACAAACAGAAATATGTCAGTAATGATAAACATTTACGATATACTAAGGCATATTAATTATATAGAAAGAAAGAATAAAAAGTTTAAACAAACAGAAATATGTCAGTAATGATAAATATTTATGATATACTAAGGTATATTAATTATATAGAAAGAAAGAATAAAAAATTTAAACAAACAGAAATATGTCAGTAATGATAAATATTTATGATATACTAAGGCATATTAATTATATAGAAAGAAAGAATAAAAAATTTAAACAAAAGATAAAGAAACTTAATTATTACGTGGGAAAAAATTCAGCACTCAAAATTTTTCTTAATCTTGTGTGGCTGCACTCGAACAGATCAATATCCAATAATCTTATCAGTTTATTGAATGCATCGCATACCCTCAAGTAATATGAATTACGACGATAGTTGGATGAGGTAAAATCAATGTGAAAGACTGGATTGTGTCTACGAGATCTACAGGGAACATGGAATTTTAGTCTATTTAATAGTTCAGGACAGTCGACGTTGCCTGATACAATTTTTAGTAGGTACATCAAATCACCTATTTCCCGACGTCTGTATAAAGGTAGGATGTGATATTTTTTGCATGAAATGTCATAATCGTCAGAAACGCAATTGAATTTAAAGTTGAGAAAGCGAATAAATTTTTTTTTGAATTTGTTCCAATCGATTTACATAGATCATATACTGGGGGTTCCATACTTGCGTTGCATACTCGAGTTTGCTTCTGACAAAAGTGCAGTAAAGTACTTTCAATGTCTTTACACACTTAAAATCTTTAGACATTCTCATGATGAAACCTAAAGCCCTATAAGCCTTACTTATAATGGAATCGATATGTTCATCGTATAATAATTTTCTATCATTGATCACCCCTAAATCTATAAAAACAACAAACAATTTACCCATGATTCGTCTAGATTACCATGGAATAGCCAAACTTATTTACTGCACTATAGAAATAGTATTAAATTTACAAAATTAATAACGCAAAATAAATAAAATAGTTAATATTAATTATTAATAATAATTGATCGTAAATTTCTTATCTGATAAAGCTCAATAGTGACTCCGGTCACTGAAGAAGATATAGATTACACATCAATTATTGCATTGTCGTGTATAAAATATTTAAATAACAAACAAACACACAACAATGGAGCGATTCAGCCGAGTAACTCCACACACAGCTGCAGGAGCGGAACAGAAAACTTTTCAGAATCGCGAAAATCAAATTTATTCACGACATCCACATAATTGTTCTCATTTCCCGCTCTCCGCGATATCTGACAGACGCGAGCTCGGCTCCGGTGTTGCCCGCGCGAAAAGGAATCGGAAAAAAAATATGGAAAAAACACCGCCGGGTCGGGGAAAATTCGCCGGGTAGGCGCCCGTCCGGAACACTCGAAACGTCGAGAAATTTGACTCGCCCGCCGGCGGCAGAGCGCGCCCATTGTCGGCGGCAAAAATTAATAGCGACGCGTCACCCGCACGCGCTACCCGCGGGGCTCGATATTTCGCAGACTTCGCAAGATTTTTTAGACGACTTATCGCGGATCTCGTTTGATAATCTTTTTTTTTTGACTCGACCCAATTCGCGCACATTAATATTTTGTGTTCGTTTATAATTATTTGTACCTATGTGCAGGGTGTGACAGAGCTAGTCCATAATACCACAGTATACTACGAACAGTAATACGTCTTCATACAAAAACTGGCCGCTGCCCATTAGAATGTGTGCGTGCGTGCTCGGCGCCGTATACGCGCGCACA
This sequence comes from Agrypnia vestita, assembly GCA_016648135.1. Classification (NCBI taxonomy): domain Eukaryota; kingdom Metazoa; phylum Arthropoda; class Insecta; order Trichoptera; family Phryganeidae; genus Agrypnia; species Agrypnia vestita. The sequence continues at coordinate 36,485 of JADDOH010003267.1, read as the reverse complement.
GTGACGCACACATTGACATAGAATATGGGGGCACAAGGCGGCGGCAGTAAGGGCCGTGCCTTCGGTGCCATTCGCGCTCGCAGCCGCCGCTTTTGTGGTGCTTTACTAAAAAGGTGTGTTGATTATCACAAAGACTGTGAGTTTTTAAAAGTCTACGTTGATGTTAATCAGCATTCTTGCAATTTAAGTGCAGAAACTAGGTATACTAATTACAGAAATATTCGAGTTTCGTGTCTACCTTATGCGTAGTAGGCTAATAACTCGCCGCCAGGCCGGAGATAAACTACTGTTCTGGGTATACTGTGATAATACTTTACAGGTGAATAGTGGTTCAAGCAACCTACGAAGTTATGCAATATCAAAGTTTGAATTTTTTTCAATATTTACAAAACTTTGAAGTATACGGTAACTTATAAAGATTACGAAAAAATCATTTTAATGAAAGTTAACCATCATAAAGTTAAAAAAAAAACTCTGAAAAAATTCCATTTGGAATGTTTTCCAATTGGAATTGAGAGGTTTTCATCATTTTATTTGACTTGCAGTGAAGGGAATGAATTTTTCACATTAGATATAAGTTACTGTACCTAATGATAGTCCGACGTTTTGCAAAAAATATTAAGAAAAAATATGTAAATTTTGATGTCGCATATCTTCATAACTATTGATATTAGGTCAAGGTTGCTTGCACGTTTTCGACCCATAGCCTAGGCAGGAATCCAAACATTTGCAAATGCGGTGTCGAGTACTGAAATATTGCTTGCAATGGCTACGGCGGTCGGCGACAGAGTGATTGTACCTATCGGTGACCGGAACCTGGTTAGCTGCATCTAGCCCCCGATTGGTGGACATCGCTCGATGCGTGCGGCTATAGTCGCGACGGCTCTGGATCACCACATATCAATTACATTAAACGAGCACTTTTTTAAAGACTTATTTTTCACTCCATAAAAAAAACAATATTATTATTATATAGCCAAAAACAAACTTTATGTTTAATTATCTTATTGTACATACGATACTGTTTTTTATATTTTTTGTCATGGAATCGTGGCGGTGGAGACAAATCAAACGCTCGAATGAAATTAATTAAAGTTTTTATTTATCAGCAAATTCACGGGACGCAAATTTAATTGCAACACTATTGTTTAATTCACAATAATGTCATACGAATCACTCGTCAGTGGAATATTTTATAATAATCCTTAGGAGTAGAAATCGTCGCTTAGCATATTAGTTACTCCCTTAATTATTGTATCGGAATTTCGCTAGCCATCCCGAACCTCTTCCGGTTTCGTCACAACTAAACTGTTGTTTCCGATCGTCTTGTGCGCACATTTTTACTCTCGACGTTCGAGAAGTTTCTGATTTATTCCGGTGCATTCGAGACACTACCAGCAATTTATAATTTACTGTAAAATGTGCCATATGCTACAATCTTATGACGACATTAACATTACTTGAACCCTTCTGGGGAACCGGAAACAAAACTAACCTAAACAGACTCCAACGACAGCAAAACAAAATATTAAAAATGGTCTATGATCTGAAATACCGGACACCGACTGAAACTGTATACCGTATAACACAACAATTAAACATCGAAAGCATTACAAAAATCTAAACACTTAAAATCATTCACAAACTAGCAATTGGCGAAATACAAGACGAAGACATAAAATTAGACAAAATACACGAAAAACACCAACACAATACTAGAATGGCTCAAAACTATCACTCAACACACGCCAAAACAAAAACAGGACAATCCTGACTAATTTGCAACGGACTAAAACTGTACAATGACCTGCCAGAACATACCAAACAACTGACCACTGACAAATTCAAAACAGATGTGACAAAAATATTAAAACTCGGCCAAATATAAAAAAATTCCTTTGTATCTAAATTATATTATTATATTTTCTTATATTGAACCACGTAAAAATGTTACCCATAAACCTCTTAGGTTTCCATTACTTTAAAAAAAAAAAAAAATAGGTATGTAAATGACAAATCAAAAACAAGCTTCTGACAGCCATCGAGGCGGGAACGGGCGGCCATGTTGACGAGAACGGAGACTTTTGCGAGTTTCTGCAAATTGATGTTTCAAATTTGGGAGGTCGGCCGCCGGTGTTGCCAACCTGTCGCCGCGAAGTTTGCCGCCCCCCGATATCGGTCATTAGAGCGCCACTCGGGCGGCCATTAGCGCGCAAGTTCGGAAAACTGCCGCAGCCGCGTCTGGCTTCTCGTTAGTGAAGACATCACTCAAAATCAAAATGACTGCCGGCCCGGCGCGGCGCGGAGCGGCAGCGATTCCGTATTCCAATCGGGAGCGGCTGACGTCTGAGATGTTTGCAGGTGTGACTGCGCTGTAAATGGGACATTTCGGTCGCGGGGTCGGTGTTAGGGATGTTTTTAATATAATATAAATTTCAAAAAGCACATACATTAAACAATATCTGTATAGCACCAAAACATGAGTATACAAATTAAAATATAAAGTAAAGAGCAGCAATGTGTATAGGCTTTTACATAAAAAATATAACATAAAAATTAAAATGAATATACATTAAACAATATTAGTTATAAGTAGCAAAATATAAAAAGTATCAGGAATAGCACCAAAACATGAGTATAAAAATTAAAAATATAAAGTAAAGTAAAGAGCAGCAAAATATAAAAAAGTATCAAATTATAAAGTACAGAGCAGCGATGTGTATGAAAAATATATATTACCCACCATTACATGTATATATTAACAGTTGAAGTCAGTAACGAAGCAGTATTGCCTCTTTAAGTGTAAACTTTACTTTCTCCAGACTCTCGTCGAAAATGTCAATAAATTGTTACTAGACACGAAATTAATTGGGGCATTATTGTTTTAATTCGCAATAATTTCCCACTAATCGTTCATCTTATGCGTGCGTATAAATATTCATTAAAACTTTGCGCCGCCGAGGACACATAAAAAGATTTTTTTGGCCGCGACCTGTCGATTAATGCTTATATTTTCTTAATTATTGTAAATATGTTCAGTTTATTACTTTGATGTAAGAACAAAGGTTCTATCTAAGTTATTGCCCTAAAAACGCGAAATATGCATTTGCAGTGAATGTCCACCCTTAATAAAATACTTTTGTATACCTCTTAAAAAAGTCAATCGAATTAATATATGTAAGCCATGCGTACGAGGCCCATTGTTTCGTTGTGTTGGTGTTTATACCCATAAACACCAACACAACGAAACATTGTGCATCGTACGCACGGCATACACATACTAATTTGATTGTCTTTATTAAAAGAAAAGAGATCTACTTCATTATTGTCGCTGATCGGATGGCTCCGCTTTGTAATATGTACTACACGTTTGTAAGCAAACTGCACACTACAAACTACACATTTCAATTCGCACACTTCAAAAAGTGTGAATTTTTATAGGTACCTATGTGAAATTTTTGACCGATATTTTTTTGAAGTTGATGTAAATAAAAATAAATAATTTATGCAGGTCTTGATGTGTATAAAATGGTCGAAATATTATTTTTGGTGAATGAACGAAGAAAAGTTCGGAAAACGAAACAACCCCCCAAGGATTTAAAAATGTTGTAGTAGCACACTTTTCAAGAAGTAGGTACTTCTTGTAGGTCATTGTAGTAGATACAATTTTGTAGTACTATAATTACTTCACTTCATGTGGTTTATTGAAGTAGGTGAAGTTGTTGTAATGTATCGGTACCTACTACAAATGTAGTGCACATTTTGTCGTCTTGAAACTGGTTAACATGTGCGTGTAGTTCTCTTCATTTTGAAATGTAGTTTTTTTCCGTCGCTAATTGCTTCACATTAGAATATATAGGTTCATAGGCATAACCATCAGGGGCTGTAATCGCTTTTTATATTGATCTGTTCCATATTTATGAAGGGATTTTCCGATGCATCCTTCATCTTTGATAAGAATTACTTTATATGCATTCTTATTGTAATTGTGATGCACATAATAATCAAAATAAAAATGGATAATTTTCGAAAACATTCACCTCAAGGGTGCCTTACACAAACATTGTTTAGTTCTACATTAGTATTTAATTTAATGGAAACGATTTAAAAAAAGTGTATTTTGAGTCATTTTTTAAACTCTGTTTCTGATGCACTGTTCGGTATAACGGAGGTAAGAGAGTTCCACGCCTTTGGGCCTGCCACCGCAAATGCCCGTTCACTAAACTTGGTTTTCTGGTAGTGGATTGTCGGTTCCACAACCCTTCCTGCAGCTGAAGTAGTGGATGACCTCAGAGTTTGGCGTCTACTATTTAATTCGTCTGGGATGCAGAGCTCTTGAAGATACAGAGGCGCCATTTGATGTGTTACCTTGTACATTAACCAACACAAGTAAAACTCTTTACATATTAAATAGATTGAAATCGAAATCGAAGAATCGAACGATATATTATAACAGAATCGAACAAAAATATATATATATAACTTAATAATAGTCTCCCACGTCAACTACTGCGCAGCAGTATACTATTTCTGGCTAATAAAGAAGAATTGAAATAATTACCAATACTCATTACCAAAATACACCATTAAGTATTATACTAAAAAGAAATCGATACACAAGAATCAAAAAGATGTTAAAAGGCTTACAAAAAATGACATTTAGACAAATAATTGAATTAAATGTACTTTTATTTATTTATTAAATTATTAATGGACAACAATACCTTTGAATTATTAAGAAAAACAATAAAAACATGAACATGACCACTGTACAAGATGAAATAAGATTACCAAGAAAATATGAAATAAGATTACCGTTCCGAAAGAAAAAAAATCGCAAATTTCCGTCATGTACAGTGGGATGAAATTATATACGAAACTAGGGGACAGGGGATATTATGGACGACAACAATATAACGATTTCAAAAATAAAATTAAAAAATACGTGATACTTACTTTTGAATAAAAATTTGATATACTCCTACTCTAATGTATATATAAGGAAATATAAAATTTTTCGTATTACCTACCTAATTCAAGAAGAAATAAAAAAATTGAAAAAATAAAATCTTCGATTACGTGATTACGTGTTATTATTATACTATGCAAAAACATAAAAGAGTAAAACCACCCGGAGACCACAAAAATTCATTTGAAATTTTTTTTAACGTAACTAAAATTGCAGATTTAGAATGCGTTTTAGTTTCATGTTTACATTGGCAATCATTGGTTAGTATTAACAAATTATTTAGAAAATTTCAAAATGGCGAATTCACGCGCTGCCCGCAAAGGTCCTGAGACCCGCGCAGCTAGTTAAGGTATTATGTCACCAGAGTTTGAATGAAATGAAAAGTTAATTATTTTTTATAAATTGTTATAATTAATATCTTTGACGAAGCATCAAACGTAATAATTTCGTTGTATTTCCGCATGTCCGTCCGTCTGTCTGTCTGTCCCCGTAACTTTGTGTAACGTCCGTAATTTCGTTCTAATTCGCGTCTAAAAAAACTAAATTAAACGGCCGGCTTGAACCCCGGGCCGGCAAATCCGAACCGGCCGCCTAACGCATGTTGCTACGGCCGCTTCTATGAATATATACTAGGGCTTAGCGAAGACGCGAACTAGTAACTAAATAAATAATCCTGCTCGTACGGGTTGTTAGCCCTGGTCCATCGTATAAAAAGACCTCCACGCACATTTCTCTTATTCGTAGTTTCGTCTCTGTGAGACTTGTATAATTTATCTTAATTAGTCGTTCTTGCAGTTTATTCTGGATCTCCCCGCCTCTCGTGTGTAGTGTGTGTGGATCACACGAACCCGACAGACAGACAGAGTGAAAGTATTGTCTATTAATTCCGCAGCGGTCCCTTATCTGCCATCATCCCCTGCGGGCCCTCCCCCCCTCCGCCGGCCATCTGGCCACCTGGTCCGGCCCGATAGCGGCTGATGACGGCGAGCACTGCGACAGCTCCAACCGAAATTCACTTTATTTATATAATTAATAAAAATAAAGTAACCCATAAAAAACAACTTTTTATTATACTCCCTTTCTTTGTAAAATATAACAACAATTAAAGACGAATTAAAACATATAACATAACACTAAACTTACAGTAATTTAGTATATTTCTAAAATGTCGGATGTTTTGAGCTTTGATAAGACACTTCATGCCTTGAAGATTAAATTCTAAAAACATTTGTCAGTCAATTTAGATTTTCGACATTCGTAGTGAAGTACCTATTTTGTATACCGACGGAGTAATTCAAATTTAGAAAATATTCCGCGACGTTATCGGGCCGCTATGCTAGTAATCAAACTTTTCTAATGACTCCAATTTGAAAAAACCAATAAAATTTCTAAAAATCCGAAATTATACTATAATTATTAACCTTTTTTAACGAAAATTTGAAAGATCTTCTTGATCGTCGCCACGAGTCTGCCTGCAAAGTTTCAGCTCGATTGGATCACGGGAAAAGGGTCAAAAATCGATCCAAAGTTTTTTCGACGGCAAGCCGGCAAGCGTGCGAGCAGACGCCACGAGTTAATATAAAGGGAGTAATAAACTTAGTTTCCATCACTTTTGTATTGAAAAATACCAACATGTTTCAGAGCCCGTGGCCCCTTCGTCAGGATACAATTTTATACTAACAAAATTAAATTCAAAAATCAAAATATTAAAAGAAAATTATATATGGAAAATGAATAATAATAAAGTACCTACTTGACATGGAAATAAATTTAAAAGACAACTATTGGTAAAAAAGACCAGGTTATTTATAATATTCAATTTACTGATAACACTTTTTCTTATTTCCAAAATATCTAATTTATCAAACTGTGATTCTGTATAATTAGATCCCAAAACCTAGTCTAACTCTTCCTGTCCCTATCCATCCCCTATTCTCGTTATCATGGATATAGTTTTATCAGTGTAACATCGCATATCGGATATATATTTTAATATTGTGGATGGTTTGAAGAAATAATCAACCAACCAACCAATCGCCACTGTAATAATATGTATATAAAAAGAGAAAAATAAATATATTTTTTCGGAAGTAATATGCCCCTGGGGTCTATATATATATCTAGAGACAAAGGTCTCTTTAATCTCAGAAAATTGCTTCAAAAAGTAAAACGTCCATAATAGAATTAAACTACCCTTTTGACTACCACCTCCAACAAGCCTTAACAATATTTTCTTAATAATTTATAGTAAATTTTGTATTCTGATGAAAGTATTATTGGCCCCGAAACACGTTGATAATTCAATAAATTGTTAGTTTATACATAGTGTGCTCTTGTTAATTATATTTATAGATTATTATTACTTTGCTACTTACATGGCTTTTGCAAATTATTCTTATTCATTCTTCTTCTTAGTAGGTTTGCTGACAAATTAGAATGGTCTCATTTGGAGGTAGATAAAATAGATCAACAAATTAATTAAAAAATTAGTTTTAATCTATTTATATTCATTAATTACACCTACATGTTTCGGAAAAACCTTTGCATCGTCAGGGTGTTTTATAAATGTCAAAATGAATGATGTCTTTTGTCTTTTGGTTTTCTAAATTATTTAAAAAAATATTTTTAAATATTATTTGCCGAAATTCTTGATTACACAAAATTTTTAGAAAAATTATTATGGGAAAAAAAAAATACATCGTTCATGTTGATATTTTGATATTTATAAAACACCCTGACGATGAAAAGGTTTTTCCGAAACATGTTGGTGTAATTATTGAATATAAATAGATTAAAACAAATAATAAAATTAATTTTTTAAAATGTCATTCTATAAAGTTGCTCAACCAATTGAAAAAAAAACTCGTTAATTGATGCGCAGTACATTTAATTTAATTTTTTTAATGCTAATATCGGATACCATTACCGCGACTCGTTAGAACGTATACCTAATATTCTTTATTCGCTAAGCAATATTAGACTGCAAATCGAAATTCAAAAATAACATTTTATTGCAATTGACAATATGATCATTGATGCAACAGATAAAACAATTTCTTTGTGTGACTATACATTTTGTAATATAATGATGTAGGTAATATATAACTTATATTATTTAGGTGACATTATATTATACCATCATGTACACAATTTATCGACATGCGATTGTGCTATCTAAATATAATCAGCCATTTCCTCGCAGGGCAGGCATAGAGGAAAGAACGCCTCATTATTTTATCTTGGCACACCAATTTTGCTTCAGCTACATTCAAACATCTTCTCATGCATGCTCTCTACGGTTGTTGAGGCTTTTGACATGACCGTCCTCCAATATTTGTAACATCAGGTCTTTCGTAGGCCGCCTCTGTTCCTGCTACATACGCTTATTTAAAAAATCTTTCAGTATGCAAAATACTCAGTAATATTTTGCGCTGCAAGTTTGTTCCTTTCTTATTATTCCCTTTATATTAACTCGTGGCGTCTGCTTGCTTGCCGGCTTGCCGTCAACAAAAACTTTGGATTGATTGATTTTCCCGTGATCCAATCGAGCTGAAACTTGGCAAGCAGACTCGTGGCGACGATCAAGAAGATCTAACAAATTTTCGTCAAAAAATTATTAATTGTAGTATAATTTCGGATTTTTAGAAATTTTATTGGTTTTTTCAAATTGGAATCATTAGAAAACTTTGATTAGCAACGGCGGTCCGATAACGTCGCGGAATATTTTCTAAATTGAATTACTCCGTCGGTATAATAGGTGCATCACTACGAATTTCGAAAACTTACAAAACAATTGATTCACAGTGGGTTACAGCAAAATTGGGGTTTTTGGGAAAAAATCGAATAATAATTAATTTCTTTTAGATTTCTGCTTAGCTTTGAAGAATTCTACATTACTCAAATCTGATTCTGACTAAATCATTTGACGCTGCAAATTCATAAGGTACGATATTGATGGTAATTGAATCTATCAAAATGTTGACGTCTCAAAACATCTGACATTTTAGAAATATATTAAATTTCTCTAAGTTTAGTGTTATGTTATATGTTTTAATTCTTCTTTAATTATTGTTATATTTTACAAAGGGAGTATAGTTACTAACTAACTAACCATCACGCCGTTTCCCCGAAGGGGTAGGCAGAGAGGATTGAACGCCACACTCTTCTATCCTGGCACACCACTTTTGCTTCGGCCACATTCATACATCTTCTCATACACGTTCTACGGTTGTTGCGGCTTTTAACAGGGCCATCCTCAAATACTTGTAGTACCTGATCGTGCCAGGTCTTTCGCGGACGCCCTCTATTCCTGTTGCCTTCAATATTCGCCTCATATATTTTCTTAACCATCCTTTCCTCATTCATACGTTCCACATGACCAAACCATCTCAGCACTCCTTTCTGTAACAAGCGTGTTAGTGACCGTATTTCCACCGTATTCAGTCTACTTTCATTCCTCTTTTGCCAATTCTAGGCTTTACTTCCGTATAGTAAAAACTTGGTTTTTATGGGTTATTTTTTTTTTACTTTTAAGGAAGAACGCCCGCAAGTGCATCTCAAACGAATCGAGTGTAAGCAGTGTGTTCGTAAATGAGCGTCAGTTTTCTGTTTTGAGCGATAGCGCCAGCGGGGATTATCTTGTCCACTGGGCCCAATGGACTGTGTTGTAGGTATAAATTATTTCGCTAGAATTGTGAATGGAAGCTTGAAAATTGAGATAATTGTGTTGTTCAATATTCCAAGACATGTATTGAAAAAACTCAGTGACGCTAATTTACCGAATTTATTATCAACGCTTCAATTTATATAAATTTTATTAATTAATAATTAAATTTTCACACGAAGCAAACACATTGCGCGAGACATAGTTTATATGTTTTTATTTATTTTCATAGATGGCGATAGTGTGCCGCCATACATATTGCGTGAAAACTTTGAATAAATATTTAAAAATAAACACATAAATTAAATAATATTTGAGAATGAAAATCATTAAGGGTAGTTATTGTTTACATTAATGTAAAAAAAAGTATTAATTGGATAGTTTCGACGATAAAAGACAAAATATATCAAAGTTAAAACATTCACACGCTCGACACCAGCCGTGTAGCATATATACAAAATCAGAAGCGTGGGCAGTTGGAAGTGTGCGTCTTCGCTGTGAAGGCCCTTACTGGACATTGACTTTTTTAAACGAAATTGCGCGCGTCTTATTTCCTGATACGGATTTCCGTCCTTTTTCACGAAATCACCGCCACAGATTGCGGGAAAGCGAGAGGAAAGATGTTACACATCAAAAAAAAACATCTTAATTTATTCTCAAGTATCGAAATAATAAAATTAAAAAAGTAGCAAATGCGGCTTTGGTTAGTATCTTATGCAGGGCGCCTGCGGGTGCGTGCCTTCGGCGGTTTCGCCTGCCGCTGACGTCACACGTTCAGGTGGACGCCAGGGGGCGGAGGTTCTCTCAAAGGACCGGGGCTCTGCGCCGGACGCGCACCTGTGTGTGCAGCACAAAGTATCCGCGCTAACGACGTCTTTTAGAATGTTAACTTACCGGAGGAGCGACTTACCCGACCCCCAGCTTCTCCCCTCGCTCCCCCTTGTTACTTTACCAATTTGTACGCTGTTTTATTTGGAAAGTGCATCGATGTTTAGCTGCAGCGAGCGGTACTGGCTCGTACTCTCTTTACTTCGCGATGGTTGACTCGGTTATCAGTTATGGCGTGAGCAGTTATGGTCTAACCTGTAAAACATATGTGGGAAGGCTGATGCGGAGGAAGCCGCGGTGTTTGAATAGTATTTATTGGAAAATAATAATGTTGACAAAAGTTACAAGTACAAGAATTATAGGTACGCAATAATGAATCGACGAATGACGAGAGCTTCCGCTCGATAGGTAGCTTCCCGAGAAGTGAGGCTTCGATCGGGAAGCGCTTCGCCGTAAAAACGATACTGGGCGAGTGAGCTACTCGGCTCTGCAGGTGCCGATTTATATAGTGATCCGGAACAAAGGCTCGGGGTTGTTACGATTAGTCTTTACTCGGTCGCGCGTGTAGATATTTAGTCTAGATCAGCGTGGTGAGTTTTCTCGCTCTCCGTCCCCCCTGCTATACGTTGCCTTTTTACTCAGTCATTGGCCCGGCTTACATTGTCGCCTGTTCACTGTACTCGGCGATCTTGCCTCAACCTCTGTATCGAGGGCGACGGCTTGCCGTATTTCGATGTCAGCATATGCGGTACCTCATTACGCGGGTGTGTGTGTGCGTATGTGTCTTGGGCCACCACATCATCAAACATACATTGATAAAATTAATGTATGTTTACAATTAAGATTAATTACAATTAAGTTACAATTAAGATTCCTAAAATTTATAGTAGATTATAGAACTAAATGTATGTATAAGGATAATTATAATAAATTATTCAAAGTATGCAAAATATTACAAATTGACCAAAAATAAAATATAATGTAATTCTAGAAGAAATGATAAATAATATTAATATACACACTGACACGCACCATAACTATGCAACCAGATCGACAGGATGAGCAATGAGAATACCAATCACTAACAACGTGTGCGGCGAAAGAAAAAGAGATTATATTGTACCAAGAATCTTTAATAAATTTGATATAAAATTCTTTGAGATGATGCAAGACAAAAAAATTCCATTGGCTTCGAAAAAGTACAAGCTAAAAGAATATATATTAACCCTTAACCACCTACCATACGTCTCACAGACCCCGTCGAATTGATAATCGTGAATATTTTTGTGCCCAAGTTTCGTACGAACTTGTTAGTTCCTGTACCTTTTCCCCGCGCCTCTAAGTGCCGCGCAAGCGCTCGTACGTGTGTGCGTTTGCTTCAGGTGAGTAAAAAACTATCGCAGGGGGTCTGAGAGACCTATGGTAGGTGGTTACGTAATTTTTTTTTAATCGTGTTTTTTATGGTTTTCGTTTAAAATGGCTCTTAGTGACAATAATATCGAGCGGTGTTTGGAACAAGATCTGTCAAGATCATGTTGGGCTAGATCATGTATTGGAAGAAAGTTGTGCATTTGATTGCGTATACGAAGAGCCAACTGTACTAGGTGTTAAAGAAAATTCTCCATCCCAACATCATTTGTCTTCAATTTTACGTGGAAACGAAGAGTTTTCATCTGAAGATGAGGATCTGAAATTCGATGGAGACCGTGGAAGAAGAATTATTTTGAAAGGAATTACTTTCGTTGGTCATCTGCCTCACCGTTTTTACGATTGAGAACTTTGCAGCATAATATAGTGCAGGGAAGAGAAGATAAAAAAACCAGCATATTAAAGTGAGCTTAATTTTTTGTCTTGTTCACTGGATATTTAGCAGCATTTTTTAATGACGAATGCAATGTGAAATTGCAACGTGTGAAATTGCAATAATGTGAAATTCAACGTATCCTCCACAGAAACGTGACCACTTCATCAGCAGTTCCATGTAGCAGCAGTGCTGAAGAAAAGTTGGCGGTTCGTAAAAACTGTTCAACTTGCAAATACACAAAGAAACGCAATACACAATACCTGTGTTTCGAATGTAAAGCACCAATTTGCCTTGAATGCTCAAACAAGCTGTGTTTTCGCTGACGTGAAAAACTATAAATTTAGGGCCTGCAATTTTATTTAATTTGTGATTTTATGGAGAATTTTTATTTTTTTCTACGTTTGTTAATTATTCAACACTAAAAAAAAGTTGTAAGAAGTTCCTATTCTACATGATAATTTTTGTGGATCTCATTTTCCAAATATATTAGTTTGTAAGCCTGAAGTAAGAGGTATTGACAATTATTTATGATTAAAAGAAAAAAAAAGCTGATTTTCATGTGCCTTCTTTTCTAATTAAGAGTTTAATATGTTCCTCAATAGAATTTCAATTAAAAACAAAACCATTCTCTACTAAATTTTACCATTGTGAATTATTTTATTCGGGAGTCCCACAGACGTATGACAGGTGGTTGGGTAACAAAAATATATGCTAGGTGGTTAAGGGTTAAAGCTATTTACCTAATCTTACATTAATTCATAATTACATATCATGTATGACTTGTAAAAAAATATACAACATAATGACCTACAATCTTCATTATAAAATAAAAATTATTGTCAAATATTGAAGGCCACCATGCCGTAAAACTGCCGTGCAGTTTGGCATATGTTTAATGTTATAAATATCAAAAAAAAATAAATATATATAATATATATATATATATATATATATAAAAAACGTTAGCTAGGGCGTGCGCATAGAAACGTATTGTCACTTGATTTTAAAATTCGAGGAGAGTGGCACGCAATCTCTCCTAAGTGACGGCGATTAGCGAGTGGCGAACAAGCAAACAAAATAAAATTCGTTACAACTATTGATGCAGACTGATACGAGACAGGCGTATCCGTAAACTTAACACAACGAAACAATGCGCGTATTACGCACGGTACCCACACTAACTCAATTGCAAGTTAACACGAAAAGACCTACACATAGCAATAGCACAAGCTTAAAACATCATAATATTGTCACGTGTCTGCAGGAGGAATCAAAGAAAACGCTGGAATGCAGTAACGGATTTATTGATTACTGATTAATTAATTAAATAAACGTACAAAGTCTCTTAACACTAGAAGGCTAATAATGACCGAAGTGCCCAAATTTAGATTTTAACTTGCCAGACCCTTACTTGGTAGTAAGCTTCCGATACGAACAGACGTGCTCGCACTGCCTCTCGTGACGGAAATGTATTAACAAGGCACCCTGAAGATGCCTGTTGTGATTCAGGCGAAACGTCGGTTGACGAATGGTCCTTCTAAGGACCAGATTTTGACGCAGGTTATTCCCAAAGAAATTAATAGTAACATTTCTAACACCCGTGAAAACCTTTATTATAACATATATACAGGTTTATTTGTAAAACATTATTAACCTCGCAGGACTATATTCCTGCCTTGATTATGAGTCGAAAATGTTCAAGCTATTATGAACAATATCAATAGTTTAGGAGATATGAGACATCAAAGTTTGCATTTTTTTTTCAATATTTCTGATTTATTTTTTGTAAAACGTTGGACTATCATTACAGTAATTTATATCGAATATTAAAAATTCATTCTCTATAATACAAGTCAAATAAAAAAATAAAAACCTACGAATTCCAATTGGAAAACATTCCAATTAGAATTTTTTCAGGGTTTTTGTCATTTTATTTAACTTGTATTGAAACGAATGAATTTTTCGTAATCGATATGAGTTACTGTAATGATAGTCCAACGTTTTACAAAAAATAAGTCATAAATATTGCAAAAAAAATGCAATCTTTTGATGTCGCATATCTCCTTAACTATTGATATTAGGTCATAATAGCTTAAACATATTCGACTCATAATCAAGGCAGGAATATACTAGTTACTAGGAATATACTGCGAAGTTATTAATGTTTTACAAATAACCCTGTATATATATATTGGACGTTACAGATCCATCGTAAGACGTAACAGATAACGATTGGACGTTACAGATCCATCGTAAGACGTAACATTCGATTAGCATACCGGGAGTTCATTTCCAGCATGGAAAATAACATTATTCAAGATCCTAATACTTTCTGGGACTACATAAAGTCACAAAAGGCGGATGGCGGGAATGTTAACTCCATGACATGGGGCGAAAAAATGGTACGGGGTGCAGATATTGCTGAGGCGTTTGCAGGTCATTTTAAAACAGTGTATAGTAGTGAACCTCCGCTTCTGGATATTAACATTGCTAGGCAATGTTCTCCGATCGGTGCACAGTCTATTGATGTTCAAAATATCAGTGAGAAGGATGTGTCCGACACTATAAAAAAATTAAATAATACTCATTCTCTTGGTCCAGATTTCATTCCAACATTTCTCTTAAAAGGTTGTGTGGAACTGATAAAAAAACCACTTTGTTTTTGTATAATCTTTCCATTAATACAGGGATCTTCCCGGAAACATGGAAGACTTCAAAAGTTACTCCCATACATAAGAGTGGCTCTAAGTCGTCCGTAGAAAATTATAGACCTGTAGCTGTTCTCTCTGCCCCAGCTAAGGTATTTGAAATCATAATAAGTAGAACCGTCGCTTCCCGAGTAGAGCCATTTATAATTGATGAACAACATGGATTTAGGAAAGGCCGCTCGGTTGAGACAAATCTGATGGTCTTCACAAATTACGTCACGGAAGCTCTGGACGCGGGACATCAGGTAGACTGTTCATATAATGACTTCGCCAAAGCCTTTGATACAGTCAACCATGATGTCTTATTGAAAAGGTTGTATGAGATTGGTTTCTCGGATGGTATGCTAAAATTAATGTCGAGCTACCTCCAAAATAGGAACCAATACGTCTCCTACGGCCTATTCGCGTCAGAGTGCTTCTTTACCTTCTCGGGTGTCCCACAAGGATCTAACCTGGGTCCATTGTTGTTTTCGATTTTTATTAATAATATAAAAAATGTAATCTTAAACTCGCGCTTTCTGTTATTTGCGGATGACTTAAAGCTTTTCTTAAAGGTATCAACTTTGGACGATTTTCGTCTTCTCCAAGCAGATATATCAAATATCTGTGAATGGGGAAGACGAAATAAACTTTTGTTTAATGTTTCCAAGTGTTCGGTTACATCCTTCACTAGGGCCCAAAAAACTCTATTTTTTCGCTACAAAATGAACGATCAAAATCTGACAAGAACATCAAATGTTAAAGATCTAGGTGTTAGATTTGTAAGCAACCTAACATTTCACGATCACATAGAGACGATCAGTGGTAATGCTTTGAGAATGTTAGGATTTGTTCTGCGTACTGCCAGGGTTTTCGAGAATACCCGCGTACTCAGAACTCTTTACAACTCCTTGGTGCGGAGTAGACTCGAGAGTGGCTCGATGATCTGGGGGCCACATGAGGGCAAGTACTCTCTTATGGTGGAGAAAGTCCAAAAGAAGTTTCTGAGATATCTCTACATGAGAGAGTACGGGCATTATCCTTGGCTTTACCCAACCGAGTTTCTCCAGGGTATGCTTGGCTACAATAGTTTAGAGACTAGAAGGAATGTGTATTTGATTACACATTTTTATCGATTGTTGCGCGGTATGATCGATAATCCTGAAATTATGCAGAGCATTGGTTTGTATGTTCCTGATAATTACCTTAGACATCGTCAGCATAGATTGTTTCACATTCCAATATACAGGACCAACCTGCCGATGGTTATGCCTGTTGGAAGAGCCACAGCTATGCTGAACAAAATCGCTTTGGGTATTGATATATTCCATGTGTCTGAGGGGGTTTTCCGAAGCGGGATTCTCCTACACCTTTGACCATATTTTATGTTATTTTTAATTTATTAAATATTTTCATTTTTGATATATACTTCCTAATATGTATGCCTTAAACATTTTGTTTGTCATGTACATATTATCATGAAATAAATTGAATTGAAAATTGAATTGAAAATTGAAAAACAATTTATGTTTTTTGTAGAATTTAAGAGTAAAAAAATAGGGCATTAAACATTAAAATATAGTTAATATCTCAAATAGGTAAAACACATTAAATTAATAATAACACAAAAGTGGTAACAATTAACAAAATCCAACTACAAAACGACTCCAGAAACTTCGATATCAAATCGATTTAAGTACATAACATACTCCATATAAAAATTATAGTCCTTTCATAATATACATGAAATTTAAGACTATCTACATAGACCTCTCGGATAAACAGAAATAAAATGTAAATGGTCAAAAGGGGTACATGAATTTAAGTTTATTGTTGAATAACTTTACGAAGAACACTTATTGATATGTTGCAGTTATATGAAAAAAGTATTATCTCAGAACGAAAATTAGGCTATGCCTCTGGTCAAAAATCAACAAATATTAAAATTCATTATTTTGGCTGGACGAAGTTCTCAGTTATTAAGAGGCCACTTATATGATCTTATTAGATACCTGGACACTTATGTACTAGTTTCTTCAAGGTGAATTTTGGGTCTGATTTTTGTTAATGTGGTTGGTGGTGGTTGAATCAAAAGTTCGGAGTAAAGGTTTCCACTATTTTCACAGTTCTTATATACACAGGAGACTAATGACAATTCGCTTTACATAAAAAGATTATGTATATAGTTCCAACACAAAGTTGAAACAACTCTGGTATTTTTATTTTTTTATTTTTTTATTTATCTTCATCTTGTTACATGACAGGAGATGGAGCCGCTCATCTCACTAGGGAGAACCTGTGCCGAGATGAGCAGCTGAACAATATAGTTAGAACAAAAAATAATAAAGATATACAACATATTATTATTATTATTGATATAAGATCAACAGAGATTATTCTTTAAAACAACTCACTGTTTGAATATACATACTTCAATTAATAGATAAAACCAAATTATTTCTCTACTGAATTTATTAGTTATTCAATACACAGTAGATGAAGAAGGAACTAAACTTGGTCGTCGAAAAACACATGTTTATCGTACCACCGTAGAAAGACGAAGCGCCGAGGCAGAAGAATACCTCGCGGCGAGGATAATTTTAGGGATTTTATAGCACACTTACAACGACACGTATATAAAACAGTGACATATGTGGGAGGACGACAGTCACTACAATCAATTGCTAATTACGGACCCTTTGTGATCCACCTTGTAGAAAGGCACCATTTATCCAGTTCGTGGGCGCAATGAATCGACGTCACTTAGGTTCAAGTGTCGTTTGACCTATATACGTCGACTGGTCTAAACCAGTTTGAGCTGGTTTATCCCAGTATAGGTGCAATTTTTGAAATTTGTTTACGTCGCAGATTTATAAGATTTGGCAGATGGAAATGTTTTCTGTTTTTTATCACGTAATCCATTCGTGAATACAAAATGATTGCGATAGAATCCAAATTTACGTATTTTTTAAATATAACATGACGAGAGCTCCATGGCGCCATCACCAGCGGCTGGGGATGCACGGAGAGGAGACGTGACGTGGCTATGACGGAGTAGCTTAAGTATTATATTGCATACAATTTGTAACCCGAGTTGCACAAGTTTATAGTTAAGTATATTTTTCGTTTTGTCATAAAATTTATGAATTTTAATTTTGGATAGCCGTCGTCTATTAGAAAATCGATCGTGTTCGTACATGTCCTCAGCCAAAGGCACGTGCCCATAAATATATCTAAGTTTAATTTCTTATATATACTTTTTTTTATATATATACTCATAGAAGTATCGAAACTTTATTATATAAAAACGTGTTTAAAATAGAAATAAAAAAATATTATTTTACAAAAAATTATTGACCATTAACAAAACAAACATATCTACGATGTTCTTATAAATAATGATGTTATAAATAATTTTTTAATGTTTTCCAATTTATTCATTAAAAATTATACTTAAAACCCGTCGATGGATTGCCCTTGTAGTTTTGATTGCACTTATAAGGTACACTATGAACAAGAAAAAGTTTTGCAAGTGTGTAAAAGTACATTTACTGTAAAATGTGTTTCACGACTACACGAATAACTCCACATGATCATGAAAACAGTTAATCGCCAAAGTGCGGGTGAGCATATCTTTTAAATCTGACTTAGGATTGAATACTTAATTTATATATGTAAACCTGATTTTTTACCTGGTGTATGAAAATACACGGAGTTTAAAGTGAGCTTTAATACTGCTCAAGTAATCATAAAAATAGTTTTTTCACCAGTTTGCTCAGCACATGTACTTGTAAGCTAGATTTATGAATGCACGAATAATTGCACTGCGAACAAAAATACAGTTATTTCCCATTATGCGTAAGCACATGTACTTTTAAAGCATACTTCCGATTGCACGAATAATCGCACAACGAACATGAAAACAATTTTTCTCCAGAGTGCGTAAGAGCATGTGTTTTTAAGTGCGACTTCCGATTGCAAGAATAATCACACTGCGAACATGAAAACAATTTTTCCCCAGAGTGCTTAAGGGCATGTTTTTTAATGTCTGACTTTTGATTGCAAGAATAATCGCACTGCGAACATGATAATAGTCTTTCTCCAGTATGCTTAAGCACATGTACTTTTAAAGCAGACTTCCAACTGCACGAATAATCGCACTGCGAACATGAATACAATTTTTCTCCAAAGTGCTTAAGCATATGTAATTTTAAAACAGACTTATAATTGCAAGAATAATCACACCGCGAACATGAAAATAGTTTTTCTCCAGTGTGATTAAGCAAATGTTTTCTTAAAACATACTTACGATTGCAAGAATAATCACACTGTGAACATGAAAATAGTTTTTCTCCAGTGTGTTTAGGCAGATGTAATTTTAAATCAGATGTACAATTGCAAGAATAGTCGCACTGCGAACATGAAAAAAGTTTATTTACAGTGTGCCTGTACCGGGCAAGGCTTTTTAAATCATACTTACGATTGCAAGAATAATCGCACTTCGAACATGAAAACAATATTTGTCCAGAGTGCGTAAGAGCATGTGTTTTTAAGCTTGACTTCTGATTGCAAGAATAATCACACTGCGAACATGAAAACAATTTTTCTCCAGTGTACGTAAGAGCATGTGTTTTTAAGCTCGACTTCTGATAGCAAGAATAATCGCACTGCGAACATGAAAATGGTCTTTCTCCAGTATGCTTAAGCACATTTGTTTTTAAGCTTGACTTCCGATTGCATGAATAATCGCACTGCGAACATGAAAACAATTTTTCTCCAGTCTGCGTATAAGCATGTGTTTTTAAGTTTGACTTCCGATTGCAAGAATAATCGCACTGCAAACATGAAAATAATTTCTTCCCAGTGACTGAGAGCTCGTGGTTCCTTAAGGAAGCTTTCTGCTTGCTCGTGAACGGGCAATGAGAACATGAAAATACCTTAGGAGCTGGGCTAAGTGTGCAACTGCTTGAGGATTTTTTAAGTTGGGTTTTGATTTTTGAACTGTCACCGATTCTGGCTGGTCTTCAAGGGCAGGCGAAAACACAGTAGTATTTTCCGAAAGAGAATATTGTATTCTCAAAAGATCTGCAGTGTAAATATTTTTGGTAAAACAAAAATGTTATATATTTTTTAATGCAGTGCTTTATGGTCATGTAGATGACGTTCAAATTGTCATCTAGAATCCGGATAAGTATCCGTGTTTAACGACTGATGGCGCAGTTGATTCAAAATATTTGTAACATCTTTTTTTTTAAATAGAGATGCGAACACGGAATACGTGTCACATCTATATCCTTACTATTTTCAAACCAAGCTAAACGCTTGTGCTCTGAAAATAGGACTAACTTGCTAGTCTGGAATGAAATTCGAACCCGCGACCTTTGGATCATGAGCTACTCACTTTACTGCCATCTTTCGAACGACGATCGAATTTAAAACTTTAGACAGATTTATAGAGGAGCTTTTCATTTGATGGGCAAGTTTGTGTTTATTTGTTAATATGGAAATATAACAAAATCAGGAAGATAGGCAAACAACAACTCTTACACGTAAAATTGGGCACGAGGATACATCGGTAAAATATGTGCCTCCTTTGCTTTCACTGGAACAAAAATGAAATCGCACGAACACTTCGGAGAAGTGTTTGGACATGTTAAAATGTAATCCTAAAGAGTTTCTGCAGCGTTTCGCGACTTCTGATGAAACATGTATCCATTGCTATATGCCAGAAATTGATGAACTGTCAAAACAGTGAGCTTGAGCTTGAACCTGATCCAAAAGGTTCCATCGGTTGAAAATATCAATCTATTAATTTTCGGGATTCGCAAGGTATTATCTTCATAGACTATTGTGAAAAGGGAAGCGCAATCACGGGACAGTACTATGTTTACTGACTTGATTCATAATTGATGCTTGCGACGCTGAATCGGTCGAGATAATGGCGAAGAAAAATTGCTCTTTCACCATAAGACACCAGCTTGCTTGTCCGCAACCGACACACCAAAACTGCTACGAATTGAAGCCACACCCACCCTAAACTCCATACGATTTATTTTTATTTTCAAACACGAAAAATTTCTTGACGGAAAGCGGTTCACGTCAAAAATAAATGAAATTTTTTTTTTTTGCGTCCCACTTTGAAATATTTATAAGTGACTGAAATTTTATTGTATATGACTGAAACTGATATCAAAAGTTACACCCATGTGGGTACTTTGTAAATTGCATTGGCAAACATGTATGAGCCAT
Organism: Agrypnia vestita; assembly: GCA_016648135.1. NCBI lineage: Eukaryota > Metazoa > Arthropoda > Insecta > Trichoptera > Phryganeidae > Agrypnia > Agrypnia vestita. The sequence goes on along the minus strand of JADDOH010003267.1, from coordinate 15,285 downwards.
AGTTTACGATTTTGACAAATTTAACTGTGAAATTTTTCTGAGCAAATACGCTGCGATCGGTATATATTTTTAAATAATAAATTTACTTCGGTCTTGCGGGTCCAGGCAATTACGGCATACTATAAGCAAGACATAGTACCATGTAAATGAAGTAATTAAAACCCCGGTGGGGTGGCGTGTAAATTCTAAAAAATGTTTGAATTCTGTAAATAAAACTTTCCAAGCCGTTTTTTAGACAATTTGGCGTGCGCGAACGCGGGATAGAAACTCTCTATGATTGGCTCCTGGAAATAAGCCCGGGGGTATTGTCTTTGTGTATAAATTAAACTTCCGTCGGCGTACAGATTAATTCCGTTCTGTGCTTTTTACGCCGTCTGGACCACTTCACCTGACTTTTATTCTTCACCTCTGACCTCTGCTCTACCTACTGCTTTTGGATTTTAGATTTTCAACTGGACTACCGCAACCGGACAATTCGCTTTTGTGAATTTTTAGAACAACCACTGTCAGCGGGTTTACGATTACCGCTGTGCATTTTTGGTCTGTTCTGCGAGTCGAGTACGGGAGACCTGCGCATCATATATTTGCGTATTCTGTACGGAACAATATCTTAATTCGCCGTATCACATCTTTTTCTTGTCTATAGTTTACGTGTTACGCTTAGATAAAGTAAATTAAATGTCAAAATGCATGGTGAAAATTTCTAAACGTTAAAGTGTGCTCATATCATAAAGCGAGCCCTCTAAAAGTACACCTTTAACGGTCGCATCAGGTGCGCGCATTCCTCGTCCCTGAGAATGGCTCAATAATGAAGCAACTCCTCACCGGCGCGCTGGTCGGCCTTCCTGGAGCACTCCTGCTTGATGTCGGGGAGCCACACGTCCATGTCCGTGTAGGGCGCTCCTTCATCGCCGCTCCCGGCTGCAGACCCTGGCTCGGCCTTCACGGCAGGAACATCTTGGGCAGCGCGGCTCATGGTACTAATACGTTCCGGATTGCGCTAGGCACGACAGGCAAATGGCGATTCTCAAATGACGTGGGTCATAGACACGAGCGGGGCATAGACGAATTACCGTATTAATTAATGGATAGGTAGGGCTTCTAAAAATGTGACGTTCGTCAATTCTCCAGTTTAATCCCTTATTTCATGAATTTGATATACCAATGTAAGGGGGGTGGGGTCTGAGGTGATATAAAATCACGGTGTGGTAAACCGGCCGGGAGATCTCAGATCTACGTATGCCGACGGTTACGCCCTCCCCTAGGTACAATCAAAACGTCAGGTGACTGACTAGGACACTGATATCTCGAGGCGGGTGAAGGGATATAAAAATAATAAAATCGAAACAATTTTACAAGTTTCTATATTGGGCAAAGTAGCAAATGATCTACATAAAGCGAGGCAAAGTGGTAGTCGGTTTACAATTTAAATTAATCTTAATCTAGAGAGGGAAACAAACTATTAAACAACAAAAAAAACAAAGCACATACAGAGTCTTATCTTAAAGTCAAAATGGGTGGTGACGGGAAGCCTTTTTGGTAGCACTAGGCGAGCGGGAGAAAAAGTCTTTAAGCTGGTAAACCTGTTTGCGGAGAACGTGAAGGATGTCTTCTTCGTGCCGCTTCTTTCGGTCGGCGGCGGCTTCTGCTGGTCCCCCTCTGTGGATGCAGGCTTCTTCTACGGCTTCTGGCGTCGTCGGGGTACTCGTGCGGTCGTCGGCAGAGCGTCGGTTCTCCGTCGCGGTGGTACACTGCGGCGTCGCGGCGGCACTGATACTTAGGCGTTTGCGGCGGTGCGTCACAGCACTCGGTAGCGAATGGCGGTTGTTACCGTTCGAACTTTCGCTCCTCCAGGAGTTACTAGAGTGATCGGCTATGCTGTTTTTACGGGCACCGCTAGAATCTCTAGTTTCTCCTCCACGCTCAACTCAACTCCTTCTTGGCGGCTGGCTTCGCCTTATATTCTCTCCCCGGCGACCCAGGGTGCGGTCGCGGGGGCTCGAGGGGAAGCCTCCAGTTGGTCTTTCGCCGATTGGCTCCTTTGATGTCCGCCTCCGTCGTTCATTCGTCTCTCTCGGTCCTTCCCAGGTCCCGATTGACGCTATTGGTTACTGAACCCAATGTTGACTCCGTTCCGCCCCCTATTGTTCTCCCAGTTTGCGGCTAATCTCGATGCTTTTCTGGTATGTAGGCCTAAACACTTTGTTATTTCACGAACGCTTTGTTCACTGTTCATATCCCTATCCCGTCACCAAAAAAAACATTGCAAAATGAATTAAACTTAAGGAAAATATTACAGTACAAATTGGCAAAGGCGGAAAATTGAAAACACAAATTCGCATCAACACTTATTACCCAAAAAACAAAACTGCTTACATATACATACTTAATTAAATCGACACGCCAGATAGACATATTTTTATCGACCAGTTATTTCTACCATTATTGACTAATTACATGGGATTGAACGTAGGGTTTCATTAGATCATAGTAAAATTCCTTAAGTATGCATTACAATATCAATCTTATTATTAAGTGTCAGTTTGATTCTTACAGTAGGCCTCCCAATATTTAACGTTATTTATACATTACATCATTACAGGTCAATCCTTATCATTTACATTGATTATCTTCGATGCCTCCACAAAATCATTATTATTTCTTTTTTTTTTTATGATAAACCGGACGGTATTTAAAATTTACCACTCCGCATATTCTCTTCCTTTCTTTTTCTTTTTAATTTTTTTTCTTTAACAATGACAACATGTACTTGATACTTAGTTTTATTTTTAATTTTAGCTTAAATAAAACAAGCTATCGTACTTCTTAGTTGGACCAAACATAATTGTCAATATGTGACATAGAGATACAAAACAAAGGGCTAAAATTATACAGACATCGTGGCATTTCTTAGTGAATCAATTAACATAAAAACTTATTTACATGGGATACATGCTTCAAGCGGGTCCCCTAATGTTAATGTTCTGTATACATCTTTGTAATTTCTTTTGGGATTACAAAGTACATGAATTTGCATCAACGCCACTTTCCCAAAAGGAATGCTTACATATACTAACATAATCAAATTCGATAAACATTTTTTTTCAAGAAATTATGTTAAACCTTATTACTAGAAGAAAAATTAAGAAAACTTGGCGTAAATTAATTAATGTAACATTATTTACACCTAAATAATGAAAATTCTTACTTCAATATGTAAGCTGGATTGAATGCAAAACATTTTTTTTTTAGGACTTTCATTATACTAATCATTATCTTATCAAATCAGCTTTCTTCCACCCCTGGTATAAGAATATAAGAAAAGAATAAAAATAGAGAACACTAAAAAAACTATATAAGCCACATTCCACCAGGCAGACAATTGAAAATTTTCCAAACAAGAATTATTTTGAAACACTACCAATAACGGAAGTCCCTACTACAATTAACTAACTTCAGAATTTTCGTTATGTTTTTCTTTTTTTTAAATCGGACAAATACCAAAGTGAATGGTGTATCGTAAAGAGTGAAATTAATTATTTGAGCTTTATTATCACTAGATTAAAACAACTATTTTAAAACAGACCGACAAATCATTTTGCTTAAACGAGTAATCAAAACAATAATTGCATGTTTACAGATAGGTTATATACCTACAACCTACAAATTTGTATAAAAAAAAACACAATATTGGGAGCTTGAATAACTAATGACAAATTAACATTATTCTTAAAAATAATTAAAACTCACAAATTAACATTATTCAACTAGGTGTATGTAATACATGAAAACATAAGACATGAAAGCCTCGATCTAAAGTAATATTAATGTTTATTCCAACACGGCATTTACTTATTTGCAATTAATTAAACTATTTTGTTTCAACCCCGTGTGCTAAAATTCATTCTGCAGACAGATTTCAAAAGACTAAAAAGTCGGAATCTTATATCTCGTCAACCGTGTTACGTCTTTTCACGAGATAATATTCTATTACATTATATACTATATATTACATCAATATCAAACATCGTCGGCAATAATACAATCAAGTTTTTTTCCTTTTATTACGATCAATACATTTTTTATTATTTGCTTCAAGTTAGATTAATTCGGGATGATCTCGTTATTATTTCAAATTGCAATGTCCCGTTCACTTCGGTGCTTAATAATAGAATATAGAATAAATGAGAAAACCACATATAAAACGAGTAACATCCACCTGCAGAGGTGGCCTGGGTTATCTAAACTATCATTACCTTACTTAAATTAAACATATCAGTTGCTCACGATTCACCACTTTGCCTCAATTTCTAATTCGGCCTCTACCTTCTTAATTGATTGACCCCTGTTATCTTTATTGATAATGACCGCCTGGTCGTGCGTTGCGGGATCCTCGCGCCCTTATAATAATAATATAATTTATACGATCCTACATCTCGCGGAGGGTGTCGGCATGTGGGGGATCGGTATGTCAGCGCTTTCTAAAACATCTCTATTGTCTGTCGAGGACAATAGTAAGTTTACTGCGACGACTTTCGGAATTATTATCTTGTTTTTCTAAAAAATGTCTTTCCCAAAACAATGGCGACTTCTCTAACAAAACGCAGCTTTCTAAACCGTTGTCCCATGTGTTCGCATTTGGCCAAGATGTTCTTTCTATTGTTTAATCGGGGTTAGAGATATACGTCCCGCTGCAAGAAAAGGTTTACCGTTTCTTTACCCTTTCGAGATGTTACCTAAGAACAAAAGGTTGCGAACGTATTGTCCATCCTAACAAAAGGCCGTGCACTCTTAATGTCTTCGGCGATGCCCAACGCCCTCGGCAACCCTAACTTTCTAATTTCATTGTTGCGTATATTTTATGGCGGGCTATCCTAAGGGCAATCGTCCGTCGCAATGTTATTTTTTTGAACAATAGGTCACATATTTCGTCCTCGAACAAAAGATCGAACATGCCGGGGCTGTTCTGGCTGTGACCACATGGCGCGTGATTTTCGAAACATGGGCGCTTCGATCTCGGTATTGCCCTAGGACAAAATTAATAACCTGGTTCGCGTCATATTCCGGTGCATCAAATTCTGAAAGAGGTTCGATAGAAAAATTTGAAAGTATTTATTTACGCTTATTTAAGATATGCATATGAAATTTTTTTACATACATTTTATTTAAGAAATTATCATATGAAGCCATATATAGTTTCGTATGATTCGTTAAATAATGTGTGGGCATTATCTCTTCATATGCGTGACAGTAACTAACTAACTAACTAACTAACCATCACGCCGTTTCCCTGCAGGGGTAGGCAGAGAGGATTGAACGCCACACTCTTCTATCATGGCACATCACTTTTGCTTCGGCCACATTCATACATCTTCTCATACACGTTCTACGATTGTTGCGGCTTTTAACAGGGCCATCCTCAAATACTTGTAGTACCTGATCGTGCCAGGTCTTTCGCGGACGCCCTCTATTCCTGTTGCCTTCAACATTAGCCTCATATATTTTCTTAACCATCCTTTCCTCGTTCATACGTTCCACATGACCAAACCATCTCAGCACTCCTTTCTTTATTCTATCTACCACATTACAGCCAGCATTGCATTCACTTCTAATTTGTTCATTCCTCACTCTATCGACCAAAGATTTTCCACACAAGCGTCTTAATGACCGCATTTCAACCGCATTCAGTCTAGTTTCATTCCTCTTTTGCCAATTCCAGGCTTCACTTCCATACATAAGGGTTGCTTCTTTTGACAGATTCTTATTGGCCATAATTGCATTTAGTGCACCATTAACTTTGTTTCCCGCAGTTACTCTCCTTTCGATATCATTCTCAGCCTTGCCGTCTTTACTAAACATACTTCACAAATACACAAACTCGTTCACTTGTTCTAAGCATTCGTTGTTTATAATTACATCACACTTAGTCACTCTTTCGTCTCTCTCGAATACCATCACTTTCGATTTGCTGACATTCATCAAAAGTTCACTCTGCATGCATACATCGGACATCCTGGATACCAAGCACTGCAGATCAGCTTCACTGTTAGCCACTAATACTGCATCGTCTGCGTATAGCAGACAGGATATGGTGAGTCCGTCCATTTTCGCTCCAACTTCTAGATCCTTCAGTTCTTTCATACAATTATCCATATACAGGTTGAAAAGCCATGGTGACATTACGCATCCCTGTTTGACACCTTTTGTAATATCAAACCATGATGTGAATGTCCCATTAATTCTCACGCAAGCACTACTTCCTTCGTACAGGGATGCAATTGCCTGTATGAGTTTACTCTTCACCCCATATTCAGACAAAACCTTCCATAACTTTCGTCTTATCACTCTGTCATACGCTTTTTGGAGATCCACAAAGGCACAAAAAAGTTTTTGGTTCTTTGCCAAAAACTTTTCGGTCATCTGGCGCAGTGAGAAAATCTGGTCCATGCATCCTCTTCCACTCATGAAGGCTCCTTGTACATCCCACACTTTTTCTTTCGTTGTGACAGTAACATTTTGTAAAAATCTTTGAAGCAATTTCGCTTTTCGTTTTGGCACAAAAATACATTGCATTTTTCACACTTGGGAAAGAACGGAGCTTCGAGCAGTCTGGCACAGCTGTCGATTATTTTTATTCCAAGTGGGAAAATGATGGACATTGTCTGTACTGAGTTAAGTGGCAGATCTTGCAGCCTGGCTGGAGCTTTGTGTGGATACTGGTGAATCCGGAAAGCTAGACGGAGTGCAGCTCGGCTTGCTGGAGTACCAGCTGCGCTGGTGGCGGTGTTTCGAGTGAGCTTGCTGGACGACCACTTTTTCCTGCTACCGAGATTATTTTTCCTGATTTACGCATATGTTCAGAAACGGCAAGCTTCAAATTAAAAAGCGGAATGTAGGTACTCGTTTTGATTGACTTTGTGCCATAAAAGCCGAGCGTTTACAATGCACAAGTCTATCATGTGGAAGAAAATTCTTTTGTACCATTTGCGAAATCGCAACTTAATTCTATAATAACAAGTATTGAATCCAGCAAATCGACACCTCCCATATGCCGGTTATAAACGTCGACAGCTTGTGGAGAAGTACTTCCTTACACTGTTTTTATTTCCGAGAATATCTCCGTTTTGCTGTTGGTTCACTATTCACAGTCGCTGAGAGAATATTCACGTTCTTGTTGTCGAACCACGAAATCAAACTCAGCGTTACGTCGTCTATGAAACCATATAAGAATGACAGTGATTTGACGGGAATGAATACGAAGCCAAAAACGGATTTGGCGAAAAACGGGTAAAAAATCATATAAAAACAAATGTATTCACAAAAACAATTAAAAATCTGTACAATCTGTGCGCTTATCAAGCACACCGCGCGGACGGTCGGTCGGTCCATTTGCTTTGGTGATTTGACGCGACGGAAGATCCGCACAATGTGGCATTGGCCTTAAACGGTCACATCAGGTGCGCGCATTTCACATCACTGAGAATGAATCAGGAATGAATAAACTGCTTACCGGCGCATTGGTCAGCCTTCCTGGAGTTCTCCGAGCTCTCCTGCTTGATGTCAGGATACAATGTGTCCATATCGGAGTAGGGCGCTCCTTCATCGCCGCTCCCGGCTGCAGACCCTGGCTCGACCTTCACGGCAGGAACATCTTGGGCAGCGCGGCTCATGTTTTACTACCTTCTGTCTGGCGCGAGTCCGAAATAGCAAGGAGCGGTTGTCAAATAATGGGTCGTTCGTGAATGAAATGTTTTTAATGAATCCAACACTACCCTTCTTTATACACGAGACTCCTGGGGATAGTGACGACATGGGAGTCTTCATTTCAAATGTTTAGTTGTACCTAACGTAAAATTATAAAATAAGTTATATAATTAAAATAAAAAAAGTATTTTGCAGTGTTTATATTCTCTTGTGCCCCCTATTTTTTATTATATACGTAAATAGTCTATTGGGTGCACATGTATCCATACCCATACAACCACCAAGCTGCGCGTGTACAGAAGCGAGGCCACCGCCCGGCAGCAGCAAGCAGGGAAACACGATGCACACAAGCGGACTATGAATGAGCCAGCATGGGTACACGCAGCGGAGAATCGCACTGTCAGCAGGACCGGCCGTGCACCCTGCAGACGTACGAGCATTTCTTTGTTCTCGGGGAATATAAAAAGCCTGGGACAAGTACATCGCCACTCGCTTCCGTCTCAAGACTCCGACCCGTGCGCTGGAAGCTATCTTCGTTTGTACTCAGATATTTCCCGTCATTATTTTTTTCTCGCGTTATATTAAATTGTATTTCTGTCATCTTATTTATACATAATAAAAATTGTAAAACATCTCAGGCGTTTTAACTCGTCCGAATTTCTCCGTTAGATCGAGGAGAGCCGCCCTTATAGTCTAAATGATATTGTGCAGCATAGCAGCAGGCCTGTTGGAAGAGCTACCGCTATGCTACACAATATCATTTTGGATATTGATCTGTTCCATATCTATGAATGGGTTTTCCGAAGCAGGGTTCTCTTCTCCACTATTATTAACTAGCTGATGGGCCCGGCTTCGCTCGGGATCATAATTCGGTAAGCATAAAATTGTGATGACGTCTCTTTTTTGCTGGTTTCGGCACATGTGATTGAATTGCCTTGCTGGACCGCAGAAATTTGCGAAAATATCAATAGATATATTAGCAAAGCAATCATAACACTCTAGAGGTCTAGAGAGAACCTTCCAAAACTTTCTAGAGCATTCCGAAATCTTACAGAACTTCTTATTTACAGAATCTTCTAGACCATTATAATTCTTTCTGAAACCTCTAGACCCACCGACGCACTCCTCCCCTCAGTTTGAAATCTTATAGATCTTTCTTATAGATTGTAGAACTTTCTCCTTCCAGAACTTTCTAGAGATTTCCGGAACCTTTTAAACTGGCCGAAACACTCCGTTATTCAGTTTGAAACCTTATAGAACTTTCTGAAACATTCTCCATCCAGAATTTTCTAAAGCATTCTGGAACCTTCTAGACTCACCGATAAACTCAGACACTCAGTTTGGAACCTTATAGAACCATCTTGAACTTTGTATTTCCAGAACCTTCTAAAGCATTCGAGAACCTTTATGAACGTTCTGGAACCTTCTAGACTCACAGTCACTCTCCGCCACATTGTTTGGAACGTTAGAGAACTTTCTTTAGAATAATAGAGAATCTCCTAATACGTTATTCTTCCAGAACATTTAAGAACTTTATGAAACGTTCTGGAACCTTCTACAGTCACCAACACACTCCGCCAATTTGTTTGAATCCTTATAGAGCTTTCGGAAATTTCCGGAGCCACCAAAATTTTCTAGACCTTTATCGAACGTTCAGGGACCTTCTCGATTCACCTCTTAGTTTGGAACCTTACAGAATTTTTGGGAATCTTCTAGAACACTCCCCTTCCAGAAGTTTCTAAAGCTTAACTAGACATTCTGAAACGTTCTTGACTCACCAGCACACTTCGCCACTTAGTTTGGAACCTTATGGAACTTTCGGGGTTTTTCTAGAACGTTCTCCTTACAGAACTTTCTACCTTACGGATTTTTCCAGAACCTTCTAGACTTACCAAAACAGTTTGCGAACCCATTCTGGAACAATCTGAAGCATTTGCGACTTTCTCATAACAAAACAATTTGCTAGAATGCACATTTTCGTCACCCACTCCCACCCACGGTCAGCCACCCCCATCAAACTCGCACATTTTCAATGGGACACCAAGGACTCTCTACCACCATAACCACCAGGGGGTGGTAGTATCGTGTTGGGCCTCAAAAGTTACGGACTAGCCGTACTTGTTCGCGGGTGACATGAAAGTCTCCCACCAATAAGGCAGCCTTATTGGTGGGAAACACAGAGGTCCGTGGTTCGAATCCAGGTTCCAGCATTTAATTTTTCAGTTTTATTATTTGATATTTGTGTATTTCTCTTTATTTTCATTTATTTATTTCGTATTAAATATATATATATATATATAATATATATATATATATATATATATATATTATAATATATTTGCAAAAAATCACGAAAAGCATTGAAAAAAAATTGATGATTTTAAAACAGAGATTTTTAAAAAACTGGAAAAGGAAATTGCAGAAGTTGTAAAAGCGCAAAACTTTGTATCTCAACAATATGATGATATACTACAAAAATTTACTGCATTAACACAACTGGGCAACGACGTGGAAAAACTTAAACAGGAAGTGAACTCGAAAGATATTTTGATAAGAAACCTAAGTACAAGGCTAATGGAACAAGAGCAAAAATACTATCAAAATGAGATAGAAATAACGGAAGTAGAATATAAAAAAGAGGAAAAAATTGATAATATTATCTTAAAAGTTGCTGAAAAACTAAATATTCCGCTAGAAATGCAGGAAATTGAAAATATAAAAAGAATTCCTAGTAAACGTAAAAGTGGAATACCGACAATTCTAGTAAGATTTAAGGAAACTTGTAAACGAGATCAAATAAATGAAAATAGAAAGAAGATTATTATCTCATCGGAAGTAATTGGACAGGGAGACAATAGAATATATATCAATAAAGGTATGTCACCATTTATAAAAAAATTATTATGGAAAGCCAAAACTGCTGGAAAAAACCACAGTTTTAAATATCTGTGGTTTAAAAATGGCAAAATCCTTGCTAAACGAGATGATGAATCAAAAACAATCGTCATTAGAGGAGAAGAGGATATAGAAAAAAATATTGTTAAGCAACCTAAGAACTAAAGTTCTACGCAACTAAATTAATATAACATAACACAATACTAATAATGGCGATAAAAATAGATATAGATGATTTTCATGACTTCACATCAACCAAAATAATTGATAGTGCGTTTAATTACAACTCATCGGTGGGGTTAAAAATTCTGAACCGAAACATCAGAAGCTATCAAAAAAACATTGATGAAGTCATAATTCTCCTTAATGAAATAAAAATCGATGTTGATGTAACTAATGACTAACCGAATGTTCCGTACAGAATACGCAAAGATATGATGCGCAGGTCTCCCGTACTTGACTCGTAGAACAGACCAAGACTGTACAGCGGTAATCGTAAACCCGCTGACAGTGGTTGTTCTAAATATTCACAAAAGTGAATTATCCGGTTGCAAGTAGTCCAGTTGAAGTTCCAAAATCCAAAAACAGTAGGTAGAGCAGAGGTCAGAGGTGTTGAGTAAAAGTCAGAAGAAGTGGTCCAGACGGCGTATAAAGCACAGAACGGAATGAATCTGTACGCCGACGGAAGTTTAATTTATACACAAATTTAATACCTCCCGGCTTATTTCCGGGAGCCAATCACAGAGAGTTTTTATCGCGCGTTCGCGCACGCGAAATTGTCTAAAAAATAGCTCGGAAAGTTTTATTTACAGAATTCAAAAATTATTTAGAATTTTTACGCCACCCCCCCGGGGTTTTCATCACGTCATTTACATGGTGCTATGTCTTGCTTATAGCATGACGTGATTGCCTGGACCCGCAAGACCGAAGTTAATTTTTTATCAAAAAATATATACCGATCGCAGCGGTATTTGCTCAGGAAAATTTCACAATTAAATTTATAAAATTTGTTAACTATGGTTTATACATGTTTGTTAATGCAGTTTATAAAGAGCCCACATGGGTGTAACTTTTGATATCAGTTTTAGTTATGTACAATAAAATTTCAGTCATTTATAAATATTTCAAAGTGGGTCGCAAAAAATTAATTTTCATTTATTTTTCAGGTGCGCCCCTGACAAGGTAGGTATGTAAAAACATGTAAAATGGGTAGATTCTTATGCAAGGAATTCAACAAAAAATATTTTAAGTTGATCCGGCTGTTGTAGCGTCTGTAAGACAGTTTCAAAGTTTTGACTGAAAAATGACCCTTATCGACATTGGACCACTGCTGATAGTGGTTACGTAAAAAATGTGAAAAATTTTACTTTTTTATTTACATGATTTTCTTTTAGATTTTAGTCTAAATGGCTTTGTTTAGCAAAAATATTATGGTTTGATACCAATTTTATTGAAAAAACCCTCGTTTTTCGTAAATATAAGAAAATCAATTTTGGGTCGAAAATTCTCGTATTTGTTGGTACAAATACCGTTTTTCGGTGGCTGTCGCGCCCGGGACCTTATTAGTGATGAGCCCCGTCGCTAGGCCTATAAAACACTGTTAGTTATATGTAGATTTCTCCGAGATCTGACAAGATATGGCTTCGCGACTTATCGGAAACAATCGGTCTGCAGCCCGTTTTCCTTCGCATACCAACTGTCTGTCCTCGGATACATATGTAGAAATATTAAACAATATTTCGTAATTCTGTCTGTCAGGCCATACAGTTAGCCGTAGGAAATAATATTTCCTGTATCTGTCTTTCCGCCATACAGTTGGCCGTCACTCGGAAATATTCAATAATATTTCTTATATCTGTCTTTATGCCATACAGTTGGCTACACTCACCACCCCGGTCTATCGCAACAGCGATTTTCTCGTTTATTGAAAATAAACATGTGACAAAGTACATTCATATATGTCAATATTTAGGTTCTTACAATAATATGTAATAATTTAAACATGTCACAACTATTTTATTTTCATAAATTTTCATACATAAATTTGTTCACAAATTTATCAAAGCATAGGACCCGTCTTTACGGTCCTCAGGGTGGTGATGACGCACCGGCGTCCTGCCCGGTCGCCCGTGAATAAGATGACGTCACAGGTCCACCTTGATCGGTGTCCGCAGCGAGCCATGGAACTCGGCAATGTCATCTTCTTTGAGGAGGCTTTTTTCAGGGCTATCATTCATCCTGTCCGTTACACCGAATGCTTGATAAATAAAAACACTAAATTCTATGAAATCGAAGGATTTAAGAAATATTATACTAAACTAAATCATAAACAAAATGATGGTGTAGTAATGTATATTAATGAAAATATTAATCATACTGTTTGGTACGCACAAGGCCATACCAAGTTCGAAAAACCATTAATAAATTCCCAAAATATTTTAAAACCCGAACGGCTAAAAAATCGAATTTAAAAATAGTTAAATATAGGGTGGGTCTCCGCGTTACGGTGGGAGAAATTCAGTAGGAATTTACAATATTTTAAGCAAAAAGGTAAATTAGAAAGCAACAACAAAAACACTTTTTCAGGAAATTCAATAAAAGTAAAAGGCACTTTTTTCTCAAAACACGATTCCGCGGACCGGCAGCGTAACAAGGTAAAAGTAATCTCGGCGAACTGAGGATGCTGAGTCTGCGGAATCTTCCTTTATTTATATTTAAAATCTAGACACAGCGGGAAATCAACGGTCAAAATGGGATTAGTAATGGAGGGGAGAGACATCTCGAGAATACCCAGTGGCGGATGGTGGTCAGCGCAGCATTCCCGAGCGGATCATACCGTGCCGGCTCATCCTCTAGACGGACTATTTTGCCCGCCTAGCCAAATTATCTCCCGAACGGGGAGGTGTACATATGTAAATGTTACGTCAAATTGAACGCCTGGCACATCTGCATGTGAATTTAATTAGTACCAATGTGTCCGTATGTGTCGGCGTTCATAAATCGCCTCAAAAAGGCCGATTCCTATCTCTCGATGTATCTCCTTCCAAACTAATCCGATTCTTTATTTTATAACGAATTCTGACAGGAAATGACATGCCAGGTTTTGTGCACTTTTTCTGAGTTCATCTCGTGAACTTTCTGATTTTACGGCGTTGCAAACTTTCCACGCGCCGCGTACGTCTGGTCCATAAACCAGCGGCCCCCGCCAGGCGCCGGCTTGTCGCGTTCAAACGTCGGCCTGCCTGACCCCCGCCAGGCGCCGGCTTGTCGCGTTCAAACGTCGGCCTGCCTGACCATTTTAACGGCCTTTCAAATCTGCTGCGCAGTTATCTGAAAACTGGCAAAAAACATATTTTTGCTATTTAATTTAATCCGCGAGATCGGCCGTCATCCTCCACAGTGAGATACGTTTATTTCCGAATCTCGCGGATGTCCTAATAATGCACAAAACCTTATATCTCCAGTCAGGATTCGTCAGTAATAAGACCGCTAATTCCACTCATTTTATTTACAATAAAAAATTACAAATTACATATAGAATAAAATTACAAAAAATTCTTAAAACTATTCAAGTTGTCGAGGCCTCGACGCGAGTATAAGAAATATTATAAACTAAATGCATAAATGTTCAAAAAATAAACCTTATGGTAACAATCACACATACACACACACGGCCATATATTGTTATTTTTATTAAATTTAAAAAATTCAATTTTTTGCCGCTGGATTGATCGTGTGCGAAACAGTTACTGTTATTTTCACACATACATATATATATATATGTAAAACTAAAGTTGCATGAGATTTCGTTGTTTTGTCTCTGTGTTATCAATAAAGGGAATTTGTTTATTTAACTAGCAGTTAAGCAATTGGCTATGGGCAGCTACACTGGCCACTGCGCGGTTCTTGTTTATACAGGGAGGTAAGAGAAAAAATGACCTGGATAAAAAACCTTGAATAATCTCTGCAAAAAATATGTAAAAGAATTAGAAACACAACTCCAATTTCGAAAAAAATACACATCGCACATAGCTGCACAGCACGAAAATACAATATTGAGCATATAATGCAAGAGAATCAATATATTAATTACCCTAACCAATGTCGTACGTTTCTGCATTTGGATGATGATTTCTATTTGTATACATGAATTTTGCCATGGTGCCCGTTGGGTCGTGTGGCACAGCGGATAACGCGTCTGACTGCGAATCAGAGGATTCCAGTTTCGAATCCTGGCAGAATCGAATTTTTTTTTTACGGTCGAGAATATTTTATTTGTTGAAATTTTAATTACATTTTTGGTTTTTTATAATGTTGTATAAAAGTAATCAACACTGCGAGAAGAGAAGAGAGTAGGTACCTACCTATCGAGCTGTGGTTTATTCCGCTCTGATTTATTAATCGGTTAGAAATACTGAATAAATACTTTGTCTTAATTATATCTAAACTATCCGTAATTAAAAGTGGAAATTTGCCAGATAAAATTTGCCGCCAAGCGGCTGACGTAGGCATAGGTAAACAATTGTGTTTGCTGCACAGCAAATACAATTGGCCGCGAAGTGGCCACAATAGCGAAAATGGAAATTTGCCAGATACATTGGCCGCGAAGCGGCTGACGTAGGCATAGGTAAACAATTGTGTTTGCTGCACAGCAAACACAATTGGCCGCGCAGCGGCCATCGCTGG
>JADDOH010003266.1:0-93435 GCA_016648135.1 Agrypnia vestita | reverse complement strand
CCTCAAATACTTGTAGTACCTGATCGTGCCAGGTCTTTCGCGGACGCCCTCAATTCCTGTTGCCTTCAACATTCGCCTCGTATATTTTCGTATTGCCGAATAAACTGATTGTTTTTAATCTGTTGCCCGTTTCGCCGCAATATACCGCTTGTGGGAGTATGGGTGCATTGACAGTTCGCTTCATTTCAGTTGGCAGCAATTCATTATTTTTTGTGGTAGGTACCGTCGCGAACGGAATGTCATTCGGTAAGTTATTCAGAATATTTTGAGTATGTCCAAATTTTTCAGATTAGTATTGTTGTCACATTGACATCAATAATCAATTAATGTATATTATAGATGTCTCAAAGAGACGAAATTGTATATTTTTTTTATTAAGGGAGAGTAGGTATAGAAGTCTCTATGGGTGTAGATAGGACTTACGACCTATCGTACGGTTGGCTTAAGTAATCACTTTACACATACGTAACGTTCGCCATTTCCACCCATGATAGAATAATACCGTGTCTACTAATCTTTGGAAGTTGTATACCTATATTTAAATTATACGCCACGTTTCACATATGAGTTGTAACAATCCTCAGCGCGGCCGGTACCAAAGCATTTTCATACCCCTTAAACGACCACACATGTCGGTCAAATATATACAACTTCCAAAAATTAATAGACATGGTTTTCTATCATGGGTGGAAATGGCGAACGTTAGATTTGTGTAAAATGATCACTTAAGCCAACCGTACGATAGGTCGTAAGTCCTATGTACACCCATAAAGACTTCTATACCTACTCTCCCTAAATAAAAAAATATACAGTTCCCTCTCTGTGAGACATCTATAATATATATTAATTGATAAGTTATTCGCCATTTATAAATAACTTTACATTTTAGAGCTTCCTGATTGATCGAATTCATTGATTTCAAACCTGTCAGACTTGAAACGTCAACATTAACGGCATTACGATATTATACAATGACTGTCAAGATACCAAAATAGCAATGTTGCTATTTTCAAAATACGGAGAATTATATAATTGTGATTTAACCTAAAATTAGAAAAGTATTAAATTGAGAAATATAACTGCCCCAGAACAGGTTTCACCTAGAGGGGTGTTACTAGATAAATTTATAAAAAGTGTTATTGTGAAAATATTTAAACAAAATAATATAAATAAATATAATGCGTCTACCAGATTTAGATGAAAGAGATTGATTGATTGTATTGGCGATCTATAGAAATTTTACCAAAGGGTAATTAAATTCAAAAATAAAAAATCAAAACACGATTCTTTTGAGTTCAAATTTATTTTACCACACACAGGACGATCGTTTCGGCTTATTAAGCCTTTATCAACTGATGAACATAGTACATATTATTGAGTTTATATACAAAACATTTGGTGCAAATTTGGACAAACCCTCAAGTATATTACAAAGAATACATTATCAAAATTGGGTGCAAATTAGATAATGTGTTTTAGAAACTATTCTTTGTATTAAATATACTTGAGGTTTTTCCAAATTTGCACCCAATTTAGATAATGTATTCTTTGTAATATACTTGAGGGTTTGTCCAAATTTGCACCAAATGTTTTGTATATAAACTCAATAATATGTACTATGTTCATCAGTTGATAAAGGCTTAATAAGCCGAAACGATCGTCCTGTGTGTGGTAAAATAAATTTGAACTCAAAAGAATCGTGTTTTGATTTTTTATTTTTGAATTTAAAATAATGGAGTTCTATAACATAAATAGCGTCAGTGTTAAAAAAATTAAAAGGGTAATTAATTCGACAATCAACCAGGATCAGATAATTCCTTTCTATTACTTATCTTTAATCATTACCCTTACAATACATTATGTGTAGCTGTGATTTGTACGTAAAGAATACATTTTGTGCTCTATTTCCAAGTTTACGCTAAAGACTACCTACGCTTGTACTCTATGTACTCCGATTTGAATATTAATGTTTTCCTGATTGCAATTGTATTATTAATATGTGTTATGAATTATTACTTCTTGTAAATAATAATACGACCACTTTATACCGCGACTGGTATTAAAGACACCATTTATCTAAAAGTGAATGGCAGACCGTCATTAACATCGCACATGCGTCATGGCAAACGAGTTGGGTAAAACTGTATAAATTCATCACGTAATAAGGAACGCACATTTTCGTATATTAACCAATAAAAATTTGCAAGTCATTCTGATATTTTCATTGCAGGTTTTTGCTCTTAAATATTTTAAATGATGTTGCAATGAATCAATTTAATTTTGAAAACTTATAATTAACTTTGTCAGTTTTAAAATATGCACGAGTATACCACAAAAAATGTGCTTATTTATATCAAATTATAATGATGTTATAATTTCTAAACATAATCAATTTAATTTTTTGAAATTTCTCTTCATTAATTCATTCGTTCTTTTTACTCCCTTGACGAAAAAACTTTCGATCGATTTTTAACGATTTTAACCTTTTCTCGTGATCCAATCGAGCTGAAACTTTGCAAGCAGACTCGTGGCGACGATCAAGTAGATCTATCAAATATTCGTTAAAAAAAATTATAAATTTTTGAATTTTTCAAATTTTTATCACGACGATCAAGAAGATCTATCAAATTTTCGTTAAAAAAATTAATAAATTTTTGGATTTTTCAAATTTCTAATGGTTTTTTCATACAACTTACTAAGTTTCCACTAGTAAATGAGAAAGGGAGTATAATAAAAACTTGGTTTTAATGGGTTACTTTTTTAGTGTACTGTGAATAGATTATAATCAGCATTTCCCGAATGGGTTAATTTAAGGGTTCCACGAAAATTTTTAATTTCCTTCTGGAGAAGCGGCGCTCCTCGCAGTTGCGATATAATATAAAATCCACCCCTGCTTATTCGCTACTCGTACTATACGGATACATCAAAATAAACACAACCTCTTCAATGTTATAATACCCGTTTATTTTACTGATATAAATGTTCGCGTGCTGTGAAATTTTATCAGTTGTATACAATCTATAAGACGTTATCAATCTGAAATACCACGAGTTTCACCAACTGTTAACCAGAACATGTTGTTATGTCGTATATTATCTATGCATTAGCTCAACAAAGTTATCGCTGTATTATGTCGTCATAATCTCAATAAACTATTCAAAATATAATAAATATATCACATCGTTTATTTGTATTGTGTTTAGTTGATCATTATATCTGTCATATCTACAATAAAAGTATTTTAAATTCAGAATATTTTGAGTTTGTTCAAATCTTTCAGAACAGTGCTGGATTTATGTCACAGAGACATTATTAATCAATTAGTGTATATTATAGATATCTCACAGAGACGAAACTGTATTAATTATGGGAAAGTAGGTATAGAAGTCATTTGGGTGTAACAGGACTTATGACCTGTCTTTTTATGGTTGGCTTAAGTGATCACTTTACACAATTGTAACATTCGCCATTTCCACCCAGATCGAATATACCAATGCTTATTAATTTTTGGAAGTTTTATATGTTCAATTGGTGCATCTTCATATATGAGTTGTAAGAACGCCTTTTTCCATGCGCCTGTACAAAGCCATTTCGGGGACATGAAAATGGCTTTGACAGCCGCATGGAAAGGCTCTTACACCATATATGAAGCTTCACGAAATTTGAACATATATACAACTTCCAAAAAATGAATAAGCATGGTATATTCTATCATGGGTGGAAATGGCGAATGTTACAATTGTGTAAAGTGATCACTTAAGCCAACCATAAAAAGACAGGTCATAAGTCCTGTTACACCCAAATGACTTCTATACCTACTTTCCCATAATTAATACAGTTTCGTCTCTGTGAGATATCTATAATATACACTATTTTAAATTCTTGGAATTATGTTCAGATTACGAGTGCTAGTGAACCATCTGGAAATGATAGTGAACTATCGGGACATTAATCACCAGATTGGACATTACCTGATGTCGTAGTGAAATATGACTCCCCGTCCAAAAACATATACATTTTATAATAAAAACTCTTAACAACATTAATTGTTTTTTCGTTCAAAAGATATATTCATGTTTATAATTTTATTTACGTGTTCGTGTAAGCCTACAGAATATTTTCGACGAGTTTTAATAAGTAGATGATTTTCGAGAGAATTTTTTTCTGTTAGAAAAGATTTGGGAATAAGAAAGGTTAAACAATTTTAGATTATTCTGATATTCTTCTTTTTAAATATTCATCCTTCCCTCAGGAACGGATTATGACGAATATTGAGCGTTCACTTCTCTTTTATGTATGAATATTTTTTTATTTCAGAGATTAATTTACGCATTAAGTTTTATAAAAACATGAATTTTACTACCCGGGTTCACCTGTTATTTGGATTTTTGAATATCATCATCAGCCATTTTCCAGAGCCCTAGGAATTGTTCTGGAAAATGGTTGAAAGTCCATTCATTGCTGGATAAAAGGCTCCCCAACTGTTTTCTCTATGCATTGTTATTCGCTGTCATTTTTGCTAAAAAGCCGAATGAAATTGGGAACTGAAAATATTCTCACTGACCTAAATAATAGCGTTTAATAAACAGTACAAATTTTATGACGCCACAGCATATCGTTTAAGAGATTTGCTGTTTTATAATTAATATAGAAAATCTATCAAACTTATTGAATGTATTTGAAGTGGGCTCGTCGAATAGGGAAATTAATTTGATGTCATTTTTTTATTGAACCGCCAAAAACCGTTTAAAAAATTCAAATGAAAGATTTTTCACATTTTCGAGTCACACGCATGATAAAGTGTAAGTCTCTATTCACGAAATAAAGTTTTAAGTCGCAGAGGATAATATTTCCGACACTGCAAAATAAAATATTAAATTCGTGTGCGGTTTGATTGATTATGTCCTTGTCACAGTCATTTAATACCAATGTATTTTAAATTATTTTTATAAAAATGCCTGTGGTTTAGTGGTATCAAGAAATACCAAGGCCGTAACCATACCAGTTCATCACTTTACTTCAACTGTAGGTTTGTTCACCTTCGAAGAGACGCCAAATTTGTATGCAATTTGGATACTCAAGCATGGAACACATGATCAACCCTGGCGTATAGTGATACGAAAATTTCCATGATTTCAACTCACGTTACCGCTAAGAGTTTTTTGCGGAGTTTGTGGTTGTTATGCCTTTTTTATTAGAAAAAATATACTTTTTTCAATGGAATTAAAATAGATGTCGTATTTCCTTTAAATGTTGAGTATTTACCGTGAATTATATTTATAAATTTGTCCATATCATTCAGAGAATTCACAAAAACGAACACCGGCTCTGTCGGCATCGCTACTGCATTGCTATTGGAAAACAAATTCATTTTATTCTACATACAAACTCATAGATGCACGTATTCATCATTTACCACTGCATGAGAAATATGCATATATGTTCACGGAATCGTGGCTGTGGGAGGCAAATGATACACTAAAAACAATTTAAGCTTTAATTTATTACGCAAAGTCACTGGACACGAATTTAATAGGAGCACTGATTTAAAATTCTCACTAAATGTTTCTAGAATCTTCGCAGCACTATCGTCTATCCAATTTCGAGAATTCATCAATAATAGTAAATTTACTTTTCATTCAGCCCTTGACCTTGTTGGATCAAGCTAGGGCAGCTGCTTTTAATGCTTAAAAGCCTTACTGTACCTATTTAGAAAAAAACTAGGTTTATTAGTAAAATGTGACCATTTTTGAACACAAAATAAGTTTGATATCTATTGATATTATTACATTACAAATTTGACTGTTTTTCGTAAGTCACTTCTATCTCTATATTTTTTTATCAATATCTTCACATTCCACATGCCTAAACCAAGTTAAGAACGCTTTTTTAATCCTGAGGGTATTAGTTATGCTGTTAAATTTCCTTACATTCATTCATTATTCACACATCAACTGCGTTCAATCTCCTTGCATACATAATATTTGTATTTCAACAACCTTTAAGACTTTGTGTTCACGTAAATTACTTGCATGAAAAACACCTTGCATGCTAACTTTCTGAACAATTGCATTAGATACATGGTGATCTGGACCTACTGGTAGTTTTTATAACTAACCTATAACTATCCCATTAAAGTACATTTTATATATTTTGTATGCTGACGACATAGTAGTTATAAGTAATAATATCAAAGAACTAAGTATAATGTTAAAAGAACTACATGAAGTTGAGTTAAGCAGTTAGAGCAAAGTTGGTCTTAAGATGAATATAAAGAAAACAAAAATTATGAGTCCAGAGAACAAAGTCATCACTATCAATGATAATAATATTGAAATAGTAGATGAATATATATACCTAGGACACAAGATAAAAATGAACACAGATAACCAAACAGCAGAATTGCCAAGACGAATAGGAATGAGCTGGGCTGCTTTGGCAAACTCAAACATATCTTCGAGAACAAAGAGATCCCAATTAGCCTAAAAAGAAAAGTCTTTGAATCATGCATATTGCCAGTGATGACGTATGGATTGGAGACTATGGCCCTTACAAATAAAAGTGTAGAAAAGCTCAAATGTACGTAACGATACATGGAGAGATCCATGCTTGGAGTAGGCCTAAGAGATAGAATTAGAAATGACGAAATTAGGTTCAGAACTAGATTAGTGGATATCATGGATCGTGTAGCGAAGCTAAAATGGCAATGGGCAGGACACGTTGTAAGGCAGGATGCTACAAGATGGCCTCCCAGAGTTCTGAATTGGAGACCTTGGGAGAATAAAAGAGGCATCGGAAGATCTCAAAAGAGATGGTCCGATGATATAGCCGCTGTGGAGGAAAAGAAATGGCTACAATAAGCAAACAACAAGGAAGAATGGAAATAGAAGGAAGAGGTCTATATCCAGCAATGGAGAGATGAAGGCTGATGATGAAGAAGAAGCATTTTTCTTAGTTTATTAATAATATAAACACTAATTTAAAAAAAATTCAATGTAATAGCTTTGAAAACGTCATTTCAGGGCAATTGTGTCAGTTAGCAAGAGTTTTGCGCATCAGCCGAAGTTTTAATATTTCTTTCGTCGCTAAATTCTGATTTTTTTCGCCATTTTTTCTCTCGTCACGCTGCAAGCCGTTGTTGAGCTAAGTAATTGACAAGCAGATGCTCAGATACTAAGTGTAGTATGTACTTAAATAATTTGTTTTGGTGGTAGGTATCGCACGATTGCGGTCACGAGACACTTGCACAGAAATATAAGAACTTTAGTATAATTTGTACCAAAACTGAGTGGGTATAACGATTTAAGTACATATATGAAACAACTGTTTGGTACAAGGTATGTTAATAAAGCCCTGGTACTAATGTTGTTGCATGAAAGTGAAAAGAATATAGATGTAAATTCTTCTTCTTCTTTGGCGGACCCACGTGCGGCTCCTCAGCCACGCTCGGACAGTTTAGGAGTTGTGCACACGCGTCCGGTAGGTAGTGGAATTCTGATAGATGGATGCAGATTAAATGCTGTTTAAAATCACAGGAGTTAGTCTCTTTTTGAAGATTTACAGCAATCAAATTTATGTATCCTTATAGTTTTATTAGACTAGTGAAAAAAATTGTAATAAACTGTATGTGATATTAAAAAAATAAAATAAAAAAATGATCACTTAGGCGTATCTGTGACTAATTCATTTATGAAAGAAGAAAAAGTGAACTAATGAGGATTGAATAGTTAGTTGATCATAGCGTAGTGAATTCGATTGAATGAGATGAGAATGGTAAGAAATAATAGAGTAAGGGCCAGCGACCGCCAGACTTAGGTTATAGTATCAAACCTGAAATATTTCCTTCAGATGTACACTGTAGTAGATAAGTAGAAGATAACTGGCAGATAACAGGTAATGGCAGGCGCGCTCAGTGAGAACAAGAAGCATGACTTTTAAGACACATATATTTATGATTATTTGTAGTGCTACAATGCGTCTGGTGGAAGAAATGACTCGCGAAAAGCGTCTGGCAATCATTGATATGAGTGTATAGTACTGTCCCTTTAAACGCATTAAAAAATCGGCTTTATTATTTTTAAGCTTTACTAACTCGTTTTTTTGTACGTGAATAACCTGTTATCTGCCGAAATCCCTCAAACTCATATGTCATTATATCCAAACCTTTTTATTGTGTATTACAGAAAATATTTCATGTTTGTTACTATTATATAACGTATGTCTTGCAGTCAGTGGCTCTTAGTCTATAAGATGTTGATGCTATTCAGAAATAAAAGAGAATGTCTATATATAGTCCATAATATAGTCTATATATAGTCTGTATGGTCTATAAGACGCGACTGTTTATGCTTTTCAGAAATAAAAGAGAATGTATATATAGACTATAATATAGTCTATATATATAGTCTATAAGACGCGACTTGATGCGATTCACAAATAAAAGTGAATGCTCTGGCATTACCGGGTAAAAAACCGGAAGTGTTTCCTGTTACAAGCCTTAACGATCGACGAGCATGCTAGAATTACTTGTATTTGAAATGCATTGATTGTATGTGCAGTAAATGTATTTTTTACATATTATTCTGTTAGCGTCTCATTATAAAAATAATTATTAACAAAATAAGGAAAGAAGATGTTGATTTCGATCAAAATCGCTTGACTTCAGCCAGAAACTGGGGCATTAGGTGTATGTATTTGTTA
The DNA here is from genome assembly GCA_016648135.1 of Agrypnia vestita. NCBI lineage: Eukaryota > Metazoa > Arthropoda > Insecta > Trichoptera > Phryganeidae > Agrypnia > Agrypnia vestita. Next base: position 84,735 of record JADDOH010003266.1, on the reverse strand, counting down.
GAAGATCAAATGCGATTAAATGAAAAATATTTATATATCATTTTAAATGACAGAAGTAACTACTGCTAAAGACGCAGACACATGAATGTCACGTATCGATATTTTTTGCGGTATTTTTTTACAAGTGTCAAACAATATCGAGATTTATCCGGTTTGAATCGACCGAGAATAGCTACAAAAAATATTTACCCGCATAAATACATAATTGATTTTATAATAATTCTATAAGTACCTACGCACGTATGCCCAATGAATTTGCCTCAAGGTGATCCCTTCCACATTACGGTGCTACAAACCTCACCATATTAGTTCCTCAATATATATTCAATTTGGTACTCTTTTCATTACTTCGAAGACGAGGATTTCAGGGGATAGTCAGCGTAATCTATTAAAACAATCGTTTAAAAAATAAATAATTGGAACCGGCATCATTTTAAGGTAGCAAATGCATCAGTATTCTTTTCTTTCTCACATGAGCACTCGGGTTCAACGATACTCTGAATAAGTGAAGATTTATACGTGGAATCTTTTCCAAGGGTATTAAGATCCATCTATATTACACACTGTTACACCGTTTTTTTTTTTAAATTGGACATGGTCTTGGATTTACTAGCTTTCGAAGTAATAACCGTAATAGTAGATCCCTACTTTGAACGGTAAAGCGATAGCGTGCACTGGGGATGGACTTTATTATGGTGATGGTGATGGTGATGGAGGTTATTTTATTTTATTTTTTCATTTATTGTTTTTTTACGGCCATATTATTAATAAATCTTGAAAAAAGACAATTATTGATGTACAGAGCTTTAAGCCAAGTACAAGAAAACACATATATAACAAGAATATTATACCAGGATCGATAAAAAAATAAGAGAAAACAATATGTCAAATAGTGAGTTGTATTTAGGTGAGTGTGTATTTGTGTGTTTTTTGTGTCCGTGTATGTATGCGTTTTTAAGTATTCGTGTGTGTGTTCACATGTATGGGAAAAAAAATGTCATCGCGCGAGTTCATAAGTAAGGGATTTTGTAAACTGCTCAAAACTTAAATATAAAATATCGATATCTGCAAAGGCCGTGTCATAGGTATCTAGAACTCTGTTAATAATACAGTTTTTACCGTTGTTTCTTCTCCAAGGATTTAAGTGGAAAGGCGTAGTGCTCTTGTTCGTCTCTGCAGGACATTAAAGTGTATCGAATTTAAAATTTCAGGTGGAATCTACGCGGTTATTAAGTATTTTGCAAAGGTATTTCATATCGCTTATCGTTCACCTGTCTTCAAGAGTAGTTATTTTGTGGTAATATTGTTCATATTGATAATAACAGTACTATAAAGTGAAATAGGCTATTTTTTTTTTAAAAAGTAAACCTGTGTGAGAATTTCCATTATTGAAAAATATTAACAGGAATTAAAAAATATTTCATTATATAAATTAATAACGTATAGATAACATATAGAAACTCTAAAAATAGTGTACAAAATGCTCATTAGACCAGTGTTCGTATACGTAGTTGAGATATGGGAAGGTGTACTAAGACGAAGAGCGAGCACTAAACGATTTTGAAAAAAATGTTGATGGGTATCTTGGACCGGTTCTAGACAATGGACAATGGACTGCCGCAAGCACTTCAAAAAAGAGCTTTGTACTTTGTTTAAGGAGATAAACGTCACAACATTTATGAAATAAGGAAGACATCGATGGCTGGATCACGCGGAGAGAATGGCTGAACATCAAGCACCCAAGCCCCTGCTGAATTCAGGGTCAACAGGCCGAAAGATCTTAGGAACGCTAAAACTAAGATGGAGCAATAATGTTCTCAAAGAGATCCAGAACTGGAAAAAGTAGAACAAGACCGAGATCAATAGAGGAATACTCTTAAGGAGGCCAAGACCCACCAGGGATTGTAGAGCAAACAGTGATGTCGATGATGATAAATTAATATCAAGTTTAAAATGTATTAAAATGCGCTGTTTTCCAACACTTCCGTACTTACTTACTTACCATCACGCAGTTTCCCCGTTGGGGTAGGCAGAGAGGCTTCTGTCCTGATACAACTCTAGACTCATCCACATTCATACATCTTCGCTTGCAAGCTCGACGGTTGTTGAGGCTTCTAACGGGACCATCTAGTCATCCGATGTATGGAAGTGAAGCCTGCAGTGGAGATGAGATCCTTTAGACGTATATGTGGCAAATCCATTTATGATAGAGTAAAGAATGAAAATATTAGGAATGAATGTAAAGCTGATCTTAATCTTAATTAATAAAGAATGATGAGAAAGATATATAATGCAAATGTTGACGGCACCAGAAAGAGGGGGCGCCCGCGGAAGACGTGGCATGAGCAGATTAACACTTCTGTAAAAGCGAAGATATGTATTTAGAATACTGCGTGGCTTGAGAGACACAAGTATTGCTTTTAGTCGGTGTTTGTTTGGGGCAAATTATGCAAAAAATTTGCGAATATTCCTTTCGCTGTATGGGTCTTGTTATCACATTAACATTCGAACTATAAATTATAACTTATTTATCTTATTTGTTCATTAATATTTAAAATGTGGAGCGATTTCATAGCTGGCTGGGAATGCTAATTATGGGGTTTTTCCACCCCAGCATAAAAATATTCAGACGTGTTTAATTAATTCTTTGTGGTAGGAAAACCCCATCCTTAATGTACATAGTTGGTATTTCTGAACTACCTAGCCGCACCCAGAACAGTCTGGAATATATTGTTTTGCAGAAACTGCAGTCCATCAACGTGTGATTTCATATGGATGGCGATTGAGATGATGATGATTGATGTAAATTTAAAAAGTTATTAATATTGAAAATTTCTCAATTATTTTAGTAGTTTTATCATCATAATATCAGATTTATACTCCTTGGAAAACATATTCTGCGTACATTCATACAAATATTCCTTTATCATGGGTGATTTCTAAGACACTGAAAACGAATTATTTGGCCGCTACCCGACGATTAATGCTTATATTTTCTTAATTATTGTAAATAATAATAACAAAACATAATATCGGAAGTATTTAAAAAATTATGTTTCAGTAGAGATGTAAAGCTTTTTCACAATAGCCATTTTTTTATTCATTTATTTAAATATTTTCTCTATATAGACGCATATTGAAAGATTCCTGGGCGGATAGAGTGACGAATTTTGAATTATGGTGTATGGAGAAAGACCAAGAAGTGCTGCGAACTATCAAAACAAGAAAGCTTGAGAATCTCGGACATGTTATGAGAGGACCAAAATGTAGACTAAACCAAATAATAGGGGAAAATAAGTGGTAAAAGACGCGTAGAAACAAGCGCATCTTATGGTTGCGTGACTTGAGGGACTAGTACAAGTGTAATTCGAGTTGTTCCCTGCGGCGATGAATAGAGTCGTAATCGCCAATATTATCAACGACCTGCGATAGAAGATGGATGATAATAAGATGAAGATATTCTGAAAATCCACCATACTTAGTTACACGCTTCCATAACGTTTAGAAAATTTTATGAAAATAAGTATTCGTTTAAATACTCGTGAATTTCGTCAAACTTATGTCCGCATGATTGACCTTATGTGCTTGCTATTCAGTAAATTACTGCAAAATTTGTAAACGATTTTACTCATCATGGTCTAAACCACAAATAAGAAACCAAAATGTAAGAAGGGAAGAGAATACTGCTATTGTAAGACCTAGTATTAGAAAAACTACAAATTTATTGATTCCTCGTCGTTCGCGAGAATAGGACATTTCAACAATGACAACTTGGAAAATTTTGCAAAAAGACTTATATTTACATCCTTATAAGATTGCTTTGATCTAAGAACTCAAGCCACTAGACAATCCTAGCCGTCGTGAGATAGCTGATTGAGCTCTATATCTACATGGAATAAATCGTAATTTTGCTAAAAATCGTATTTTCGGATGAAGCACATTTTTGGTTACATGGCTTTGTTAAAAAGAAAAACAAAAAATGTAAAATTAGAAGATACGGGAAAATAATTTTAAAACCAACTATCTGTGCCCGCAGCTTCGCCCGCGTGGAATTCAGTTTGAGACTATAAGAGTATCAGTGAAAAATCAATATAATCTAAAATACTCGTCCAAATAATGATATGTGAATAGAAATTTTTATACACAGAAAATATCCATGACGATAAGCAAATTTATTTTGATAAGAATTTAACATTACATACTTAAGTTACCCCCGACAGATCAATATTAATTTTAAATATACATTTTATTCATATTTTATCAATTTGTTTATTAACCTTAACATATACATATATACCGTCGTGGACTTTTTTATAGAACTTTTTTAGTTCTACAACTTCTTTATAGAAAGTATTTAAATATCTCTTACCGTAAGGGCAGCGTTTGTAAAAAACGCATCGCTCGATCATTTTTCATCGGATAGGTCACCACGAGAAGCCTTTTTATTTTAACGGGATAATATATGGCCTATATCTACTCTGAAAGCCAATTCTAAATATTACTGAATGAAGTTCTGAAATAGGATGAGTGGTTTCGGAGATTCCCTCCTACGTCCAAACTTACAAACTCACTAACTTTACCTCTTTATATATTAGTATGTATAGATAACGAGTTCGCTGATCAATATTGCGATACGGAGATATCTCTTTGCTTTGACCTATGTACTTATTACCAGGAGTACAGCTGGCATAGAGTGAGCATAAACGTGGAACAAATAATCACCGATTGAAATGTTTGACTAACGTAATGGAATCAGATATTAATGTGCCGGCTTCAGTGTCTCAAATAGAAATAATAATGAAATCCTCCACACACAAATATACATAATTTGTATATTCTCCGAAACACTTCTGAGAATATTAGTTGCCTTCTGGAACCGGAATCCAAAGGTAACCCTGACAATTATATTAGGTATATAATATATAATGTATTTCCGTAAAATAACCATGTCCGCTTCCGAACCTTTAAATAAAAGAATACCTTAACAACATTCAAATTCGGTGACCACGACACGTGGGTATGAAAGTCAAAGTCGCTGCATTGCCTTGAACAACCAACAGCATGAAATCAAATTCGCCTTGAAAAAAATGTTCTTCCGTTCTCTGTGTGACTAATGTTTTGATTTCAAACTTATCCCACGACGTCGCGGATAGACTAGATTAGATTTCGTCAGTTGGTCGTCATGGGCGGAGTCGATTGTTTAAAATTTGTTACAAACATGGCGTCCAAAAAAAATGTGAGCGCATAGTCAGTAGTAAATTAGGAGAAAATATATATAATTGATGGATTTGGCGTTAGTATTGTAGAGATTATTCATAATGATCATTAAAGTAGATGGAAAAAAGTTTGTTATTTGTGTATTTTGAGTGTATCAGATAAGAAATATTTATTTTTCTTGAAAAGCTTTTATTGTGTAAGTGGATAGTTTTAGGATTTATGGAAAAACTTAAATTGAGATTGATTATGAAAAATGCTGGTAATGAAATAAAAATACACGAATACAAAAAACTTAAAACAACTACATTTACAATGTCGCTAATTTAAGCATCTTGATCAATAAAATGGATAAAAACATAATTACCTGCTATAATGTTATCTTTACTCGAGTTAAATTTAATTTTATATCCTATTATTCGAGTTTCGAGATTCTGATACTCATTATTTAAAAAAATGATTTTTTAAAAAATCGGTTTTACTTAGGTATTATTAATTATTTGTATTATTGTTTGTTTTTAAAAACATGATTTTCCTCGGTATCGTTCATTTTTTTTAAATTTTGTATCATTAGGTATATTTAAAATTCTTGTGCCATATGTGTAAAGGCCTACGAAAGCGTTGATAATAAAGAAAAAAACTATTATTTCAAAACGCATTTGATACGCGATAAACATACTTCCTAATAAACTTTATGTGCTTAGCACGCACTCTAAAAATTTATATTGCGAGAAAAATCGCATTTCTGTAATAGTACCAGGCGGTGTAAGACTGCAATTATCACGTCACAGTCTATATACCTACCTTATATCCTCTTCCTTATATTACCATATCCTTCTACTTCTGCTTCGTATTAACCAATTACATATACCGCGTTTGAACTAAACAGCTCTTGTAAAGCAATTACGAAACATTTTTTAAGAATAGCCCACCGGCTTCTGGTATGCGAGTCTAGACATGAGCAACGTTCTATCTAATTTTTTCTATTATGTGTGCGGAGTGCGGACTATAAACCTACCTGAGCTGTGAATTTTGCCAATTAAAGTGTTCCATTTTTTGCTCTCATAGTCACATAAGAAAGTACAGACCTAATTAGGAAGTACAATAAGTATCTATGGCTATAATTGCACGATATTCTAACCCAATTTTTGTGCTCCATACCATTGAGTACAATAGGTTAATCATCAATAAATGTTGGTCATTGCTTGGTCTATTAAAGCAAACTTAAAATCTGGTTTCGCATATTTATTTTTATTACGGAACATGTGTGCGGAAAAAATATTTATAAGTGTGCAGCAGCATAACGGCACACCTTAAAGAGAACATTGGAAATGAGGTTACATTATCTACATCGGTTGGTTCAATATTCTCTCCATATAAAACACATTTCATCTCCAGTTGGTTACCTCATTGTTGAGCCCCAGATTGGGGTCAGCTAGTGTCCTTTTTCCAGTTAACGAATTCTGAAGAAAAGAAGCAAGAATCCTTCGTCTCGCAGTTCATGGTAGTCGCAAATACGATACCAACACTACATCTCGAAAGCGTCGGGCAAGTTATTTTTCAGGACTTTAATAAGCCCGAATTTAGCCATCTTCAAAGTTTAGATTTAGTCACACCCTGTATTTCTCGTGACGAGAGATTCTAAGTAGGTAAAATCTATGACCTATTGGAGTCATCAGAACATTAGCAATTGGTCAAACGATCTACTTTAAGTATTTTATCTTGCTTCTTTTTATTTCAAGATCCAGACAGAATAAAGCTTTCTTGTTAAATATAAGGTTAGTATTATGTGATTGACTTTTTCTTTATTTAACATACAAACAAGAATTAAAAACTCAAAACGCGCTGTTTGAATAAAATAAATTTTACTGCGTGTAACTAACTCAAAGCCAAGACGATTTAAGAACGGTATGATTTGCCTAAGGTTAACAGGAATATTAAGTCAAAAAAACTATAAACTGTAAGCGAGGGAATATAAATGAAGAAAAGGTCAAATTAAGCAAGAAATTAAAACCAAAATTGCATCCAATATTAATATGTTTCTTCGCACAAGTTAAGTTTCCTATCCTTCATAAAATTCTCTTTGTGGCACCATTTAATAAATAAAATAATTAACACTTTGTTTTAAACACACTTCAATTTTGTTGTAAACCACGCCCCTTCTAACTCCTTCCCACCATAACTAATCTGTCTATACTTGAATATAAATTATAGTACATTTTTTTTGAAGAAGTGAGCATTGTTCTCGAAACATATAAATTGTTAACAACAAAATGAAAGTGTGGTTAAAACAAAGTGTTAATTATTCTAATTAACTTTACTATGTTATTATTGATGATTTATATACCTCGTAATGGACCGGCTGCCCTCGATTGTAGAAACATTTTTTTTTATAAGAGAACTTAAATATATACGTATACGCAATAAAATGTTTAGTTATTAGAATAATAATATAACAACAATGAATATAAGCGAAAAGTGTTTTATATTTTTTTAAATAAGCAGTGAAAAAGTATACAACAGGGATACACTTAGCTTAAATACGCAGATAAAATACTTTTATTAATCAAACATAATTTTATAAAAATCATATAATTATATCAATAATATCAGTGTCGTCATTTTCATGCTTGTTATGTATATATAGATGTGTTAAACATTATTATGTCGAGCTAAAATCACCAAAAGAACCAAGAGGCCATTCTCTAACAGATGAAATAGTCTGTTACATAATATGCACACATGTGTGATGTTTTCTTATCGATCTTTTTTTATTTTTTTTTTGCTAATTTTTCTGTACTTTATTTGTATTTTTACTCAGTTCAACGGAAAAAAAACTGCGTTTGATTTCTTTAAAATCGTCCATTAGAACATGAGATACAGCATCGAAGACGAAACTCCGCCACGCGCTCAAATCTGTTCCACACAGTGGTGAAAAAAACACATTTACTTCAAAAATGTCAATGTATCAAATAATATATTATCAAAAATAACATATTGTTGAAGGCGTTAACAGCCGAAACCAGGCGTATTACATCACCGTTAACACGTTCGCCTACTTCCGCGTTCAGTAATAATATGATAATGGACTGGAGAAAGTTATTTTAATACCACGCCCGCAGTGGGTTATGCAATTTGTGCCCGAAAAGCCGAACATGCCATCGCAGACATAATATTTTTTTTAACTTATGGTTTGGTTACGGACACGCCGTTCCAAAAATCGAGACTGGTTTGCCCCGAAAAGAGGTCAATTCTGTTGTTGTTTTAGTATGTTGTTGATGCGCTGGCAATTGTTGGATGATCTTCGTTTCTGGAATATTCAATGTGGTACCATAACAGTTTATATAACACGGAGTTGCATATTGGATTGTGTATGCTGTACCACTTTTTTGTTGGTTAACCTAAATGATGCTTCACAATATTTTATGAGCATGTTCAAATTCAAGTCTCACTTTATAATTTTTCATGGGAACGATAAAATAAAGTTAGCGAGTGACGTAAATACCTATTCTAACAGGCCAAGAGGCCCAACAATAGAAGTGAACCACATCACGAAACACCCAGGCTCGAGCAAATCACATAGATTAATAGTGACCTCACCGGAAATCGAACCTGGAACCCTCGGTGTGAGAAGACAGTGTCATACCTACTGGGCTACGAGAACGCCTTTCGAAATTTTCGAAATAGATGTGTGGTCGATCAAGAGAAGAATCCGTGAACGTTACATTGTGTAAAATGTTAGCTCATAGCAGATACTCAAGCCAGCCTATAATAGGTTGATAGTCCTATAAACACTCAAAAATGGCTTTTATACATTATTCTTCTTCGTTTCGTGCCCTATCCATTCAACGGATGTTGGCTATGATAACTTTGTGTACTGCGGCACGCAACTGCTCTACAGCAGACAGCCAAACCACTGTCTCAAGTTTTTCAGCCGCGATGTTCTCCATCTTCCAGGGCCCTGGTTTCCGGCCATCTTTCCTTGCATTATGAGATGCAAGATCTCGTACTTCTCTGGATGTCTCATTACATGTCCGAGATATTGAAGTTATTGGAATTTTATTGTTTTAATAACTTAATTTTCTTTATTCATCCGAACCATAACATCTCCATAACTCTATCCATCCAGCTTACTTTGAGTATTCTTCTGTAGAACTATATCTCGAATGCCTTAAGCCACCTTATAACTTATAAGGTAAGCGTCCATGCATCCATTCCATAAAATAATACCGAAAACACGTAGCATCTGACCATTAGCATTCGTCATGACTGCAAATCATCTTTTTTATATTTTTATTTCTAGTTTCTTTTTGTTATTTGTCGTGTTGTATATCTGTGTTGCATTTGTGTTTTACATCTATCCTTCGCGTATTCTTCCAGTGTCAGTTGGTCATGAAGTTGTTTTTGTATAGGCAAGATTTTACACATTTTACATAACTTATCAGGCTGGTCCTTGCATGCCTCTTTTTGTTATTCATTTATCGCACCAGTCCGTAACTGTTTAAGCCATAGTTTATAATTGAGTCTATCATCCTACAGTATAAACAATATTGTGTATATCTTTGATTATATATCAGTATACAGTATTTTTAATGAAAGAAGTGTTCTTAGTTACTTGCAAATGTCTTTTATGTGAATAGTCCAGTTGATTTTTTGTCTACTGAGTCAATTAAAATCTAAGCGTGCGCAGCAGCAATTACTGTAATTATTATGTAATTATTGTAACGAAATGGCAAAAGAGATTACGTACAGAATTCCTCATAATATGTCAATGACGTCAGTAACATAGAACCTTACCACTATATTCTGGAACACACTACCGCACTCTGGAACACCTTAAAAAGCGCAAAAGCGACGAAAACCTTTCTTCTTAACACTAGAATAATCTAGGAGGTTCGATAATATAGTTTTTGGATATAAATAGCGTGGATCTAGGGCGCTGCGAGGAACAGTTGTCGTGTTTGACACGTCGGTTCAGCGTGAGTAAATAAAGCGATAAATAGAATAATCCGGCGATGTACCTAAATAAGCAATACATAACAACGTGTTAACCATCGAAAATAAAGTGTTCTTTTACGAGTGTATATTGCGAATTTAATTCATTTCTCTAACATTATTATGATCACATCCTTCTTGCAAAGCACAAACCAATTCCTAACTACAACATCAATCCTGATGATGGACCCTGCAATGTGATCAGAAATATTAGCCAGAAAGGTCGTATACGCACAGCGTAGCAAAATACCCTAGAACTACCTTTTAATTTTGCGTTTATGCCAATGGCTGATGCCGGCATTTTAAAATGCTTAGCAAAATAGAAAACGACGCACCTTAATTTATTCTGCTCGCGTTTAAAGCCTGTTTCACAGTCAACTATCTGCCCTCATTTAAATGCAAGCGTTAATAAATTGACGCAGGGAAAGTTTAGAATCATTAATCAGCTGTCATCATCGCATTGATGAGGGACTCGCTTCCTTCGCCGAATTATATAATTGTTGCCGAATACTTTATTCATTGCAGTCTAAAAAATGTTTGCAATAACTTTTCGTCAGCAAGCCGGAAGATTGCGCAATTTAAAAGCACGAAGTTCTTCAGCAGCTCCGCAAGTAGGTGGCGATGCCAAGAGTGAGAGTTGGAATGGCGCCTTTCACCAGGTCCAGTCCAAACTGCAGTACGGAATGTTACAGAATTGAGTACAAGACGAACTTAAATGTATTTTATCTTGTCTTTGTTATCTTTTTTGTGGATCCATCCAGCAGGCAGAAGCAAGCAGATGATTTTTTTTAATACCAAACATACTTTTATTCCATTAATTTAAATGATTATATTACAAATGTTACAGATAACAATCGACTATAATTCGTTAATTTAGATAAATTACAGAAGTCTTATAGAGACGAAACGATTTGTATGGGCGGCCCTCGTAGCGCAATGAGTATGACACTGGCTTCCCAAACCGAGGGTTCCGGGTTCGATTCCCGGTGAGGTCACAATTAATCTATGTAATTTACTCAAGCCTGGGTATTTTTTGATGTATTTCGCTTCTGTAATTGGGCCTCCTGGCCTATTGAGGCGTAAAAAAAACGTTTTAAAGGATGCCACAGGGCTTTGTAACCTGTATGAGCTGGCTTAATTAATCATTTTATATAATGGAAAGTTCACCGAGAACACCACAATAACCAATTTTTGAAAGTTGTTTATACGTTCTAAATCAGTTTCTTTCATTATTCGAATGGACTATGCTAGAGACATCTATGGTGATTTCGACGATAATTTCCATGATTTCGAAACTGGTAAGGATAACTCTATATTTTTAATGTGGAATATTAAGAAATATTCTTTTTAATTTATACGTGATATTCTTCCGAATAATTTAACATTTACGCTGGAATACCCCTGAAAAATTATAATTTTAAATTGTTCACTTCCTTATATAGACCAGTATATATTTTTAACAATATTTTATAAATATTTTCTGAGAAAACAATTAGTGTATTTTGTCCATAGAGAGATAATTATTAATAAAGGTAAATTATGATTATAATTTTGAAGAATAACCATTTCTCTTGTTTAAATTGGAGATATTGTCATTGTGATGTCATATTAAATGTTGCGGAATAGTGTCACATACAAAGCTACTACCCGCATTGAATCGCCTTAAGGTACAGATACACATGCTTATTTTGAGCATGCTCATTAGCATGCTCAAAACTAGCATGCCCTAACAACTGTACACACTTGTGAGCATGCTTATTTTAAGCATGCTCATAAATGAGCATGCTCAAAGCTAACAAACAAACACACATGCTTATTAGTGGCATGCTCTTGTCATAGAATAGAGAGGAACTCTGGTTCAAAATTGAAACTTTGCACACGGAAATAGAAAATTCAAGTGAACCAATAAATCAAAACAGTTCCTGGGTTTAATTTTAATTTTATTTTATTTAATTTGGTCATCCAACAGGAAGACGCTTAATAAGATGAAATACAAAAAAAAATGTTAAATGTGTCCCACAATTAGTCAAATACACATGCTTATTACTGGCATGCTCTTGTCATAGTATAGAGACGTTGTCTTTGTCCAAATGGAAAATTTGCAAACTGAAATAGAGAATTCAAGTGAACCACTAAATCAAAATAGTTCCCGAGTTGACGCGAATGACATAAGCATGCTCGTAATAAGCAAGCCTGTTCACACATGCTCAAAAGATACCCCTTCTCATGGTGAATGACATTAGCATGCTCATAAATCAACCGGCGGTTGAATAAGCAAGTGCTAAAGAAGGTCAATACTGCGCATGCTCGCGTGCCACTAATAAGCATGTGTATCAGTACCTTTACACGGGATTACTGTTTTTAATCCACGCACTCACAAACACTTACATGGAACATTACAGTGTTACTTTTGCTGGTTTTCTCAAGTGCATTATTAATTTTGATTTAAATCTTGAACAATTCATTTCCACTTTTAAATTACGTCGAAGGGCATTAAAGAATTTTATCCCTCGATATGTGAACTATTGTTGGGCTGTACTAGTTTTGAATCTGGGCATTGCAGTGTTCTCAACTGTCCTTGATCTTTCACTAAAACAGCTTCCTAGCCAGGCATTATGTTTATTGTTTTCTAAATTGCCACGTTAATTTACTTTAACTTCGATTGGTTTCTATATCACTATATTTCATCAGGATATCGTATTTAAACCACTTATATTATATTACTAGTTTCTATATCTTCACCGGATTAACTGAGACCGACCATCATCATACACACACCACAGCCAAACTCTCATCACTCTTTACACATACCCCCATATCTGTATACAACGTCACGCACAGAATACATACGCACTCCACTCAGCCACAATCCCATACACCTCACTCCACTTCCCCCTCTAACTCCCACTCCTATCCCTCTATTTAATATATGTTCTCTTTATTGCTTGATTTAACATTTTATGCCGTGGATCTCTATAATTGGTCTACGAATTACCCAATACGTTATGTATTATTATAATATATTGTATACTGTTGAGATTCCCAAAATAAAAAAATAAAAAAAATGATAAAAAAAAAAGGTCTCTGACGGAGGCACAATGTTGTGACGACAAAAACATTGAAAAAAAATACAGTGATATTGAAACCGGTCGGCCTTAAAGTATTCAATGATTATAGAAATGACCTAAATAAATAATTTAATAAAACCAATGCACTAAAATAAAACCAAGTCTTATTATTTATTCACTTTTTTCTGGTTGAATTTTTACAGTATTATTTTGCATCTCAGTTATAAATAATAAATATTAATTTATAGGTTCTCATATTGTTTTATGTCAGTTGTGTCTTTCAATTTATATTTTATCTTTATGAAAACATTAAGTGTCGTGCAGCCAGCAAACCGTGACGAAACGACACAACCGTGCAAAGAGAGATGTTATCGTTCACGACATTTTCACTCGGTTGGGATATTTCGGTTCCGTATTTATTTTGATTGTTGACAATACTTGTTTGGTGTTGCGGACAAAAAGAGAAAAAAGAAATAAAAAATTACAAACGTCACTTTTCCAATCACTGACTGGAAAAAGGGCGCTGGACTCTTAAAACTCAACGACTGGTAAGATTATTTTTATCGCAAATACTCGAACACAATGAATATTCGTTCCAATTAAATGTATATTAAAATTTGTTAACATAATTACACTTAGTTATATTACTTACTAAATCGGTTTCAGAAAACAATAATTTTCTTCATCAGGATGATAAAACAACTGAACACAACCTAACCTAACTGTCTTTTATTTTCAAAATTCAATTTTACAAAAAGATACCGAAAAATGACATTAATTATCGGAAATTATTGAAAATATTAAATATTTTCGGTTTACATTACGGTCTTTTGCCATATTTAGATATATAAACGACGGAAATTTTATTAAAACCTTATAAATGTGTAGAAATTCTATGCCCGACGTTTCGCTGGAGTCATATCACAGCATCATCAAGAGAGTACCGCGGCGGTCAAGGACGTACTGATTATTTTTTGCGCGGTCTGCTACACCAATAAGCTACTCTTGTGGTGGTTAAAACTCTCGCCTAGTGATCCAGTGGCCTGTAGTTCGAGCCCCATTCCCGGATTACATCAAGTTTGTTCTTTTTTCATTGCTCAAGCTGTTAGCTTAATTTGAAAATGCGACAAGTATATTTAAAAAAAAACCTTGATAATTTTGGAATAAACTATAAATCGGTTGAAAACGTGACTATATTCGCGAAAATTCCGGAAGCCCAGGACTTTATTTATATAAATGCGTGGCAAATCGGTTGTTATTTTGAGAGAAGCGGTAATATGATGCACTAACGGCGCGACTGGGGTACCTACTTATGTGTGAATTTTTCTAGTGCGAACCTGAGCGATAAAAACGACGTGCATCAGTTTATCAGAGACAAGTCGAATATGTTCGAGAAATATTCTAGCGAATTACGGAATAGTGCTCTAGTTAAATTCTTGTCATTTGGTGAAAAATTAAATTTTGGACTTCCTTCAAGTGTTTTATTTCTTCCCCCACCGCCGCGAATCCTGCGAATCGTGAAAATAATTTTATGTTAAATTTAGCTGGTTATTTATATATTGATTTGTTTTACATTCCAAATAATCTAATTTAAGACCAACATTGGTGATCATTTTCTATTAAGTGATTTGAAAATTCTGAAAAAACACGATTATTTAAACATCTCAAATGCTATTGGACTCTGGTGTAAAATTCGAGATGTTTGGTTAAATACACGAGTGTTGTTAACTCAAGTGCTAATACGTTTTAGCAAAGTACAATATAAATTTTATTGGTAATAATATTATTTGCATTCTACAAATTGTTTTTGCCTGATGCGCTTTTTGTTACAAGTGAAATCATTTACTCCATTATCATTCTTATAGAAAGTGGTCATGCAGAAATAAAGATTGCATATTAGATAGTCACCATGACACTTCAACCATCAAATCTTCTTATGTCTGAGGAATACCGTTGAGGAGTGCTAGATTTTGAACTCATATAAGGGCTATTTTTGATGTTAATATTTTTTTATTTAGAATAAATTAAATAAACCACATTTTATACCAACAATAACTTATAATAACGTAGATTCTTAATAAACTCTAAAGATAATGTGGATCTATTAAATCATTCCGGAATATACAAACTTAATTTTAAACTCAGTCTTTTATATAAGTAAAGCAGCACTCTGTTTTAATATTAGAATAAAAGAATACCTAAGATAAAAATAATTTCTCAGAATTCGCAAACCATCTATTGGAGAAAGGCCACTCCTTTAAAAAAAATAACGGCATTGAAATTTTAGATATAATAAACAATTGAGGCTTTAGGCTAGATAAAAAAGTTCCTGAATACCAAATCTCTAATACAATTAACAATTAATAAAATTTTAAAAATAATCCATTATTTAAAATAGTCCCCATTTTTAATGTCTCACTGTCAAACTCTTCACTCCCACCACAAATGAGGCCACATCTCACCTTAATGCTTCAATCAATTTATTATGCGTCCATCCTGATTAAATTAAAAACAATGAGTGTTGTTTATACAAAGTTTCTTATTTTTCAGTGCTTATAAATCTGAGTTTATTGGAAACAAGGCTATTTATTACATGCTTGATACATACACATTCCTAAATAATCACAAGCATAAGACAGTATATAGAAAACCTCTAGGCCACTACCTACCTCACGTAAATATAAATATACCTGTTCTAAGCAAAAAATATAAAAATTTAAAATGTGGTAGCTGAACAACAGTAACCGAGAAAACTAATGGTGACTGGAAAGCTAGAAGGCCTAAAACAAGAGAGCTCAAACGCAATGGATCAAGAGGACGGATAATCGTAAAGGATATTGTAGTGCATGTGAAGGGACGGGCGTGTACTTGAAGCTTTTTCGCTAAGACAGACTATCACGGCACAACCAAATTATAAGAAACCTGTGAAGATAACGCCGGAGTAATTCTTGACAATTCCTGAACGATGCCCAACTAAGAAGGAAGACTCCAGGCATAAACAGAACATAACCCGGATCTTCGATATTGAGGGAACCGAATGTAGAATACGAAGCAACCGAAAGATGTCGCATTGTGATAACGTAATGTATTCGAGTATCAGAAGTGTAATATGCATTGGTTTTGCAATGAGAAAACTTCGTCAGAGTTTTCCACGAATTGATGGCTCCTCTTGATTATTATCGTTTCGGCCTAGTCGTCGCAGGCTTCTCGGAATATATTATTTACCGGTTGGAATTATCATTTTTGGCTACTGTAGGTACTGACGCAGTTTGATGACGGTTCGGCATATTGAATCAAAAGTATTCTATATTTTGTAAATGCCATAATCTAGTAAGACGACTAAAGTAACTTCGTCAGAGAGCCTTCCTCGAATTATTGTTGTGATTATCCTCAAAGTACACACCGAAGGCTGCAAGACTGGTTTTACCAAACATTATTAATGCTTCCGACGTACCAAATACTTTCAAGCTCAGATATTTTAAATTAATTACTTACGAATACAAAAGTGCATTTTTATTTAGCGTCAAAAAATATTATTAGTATTTTTCCGTAAAAATCTGAACATTGGCCCCAGAAGTTTGAAGCACCGTTTTTTGCAAAGTTTCGATCATTTAATTTGGCTTGCATAGATTAAGATTCACTTCACATCTTTTAAACCAGTTCGTATAGGGTTAATGACTCGTATGAGCTGGCTTAAGTGATCAATTTGCACAATGTTCCCCAATTCCACATATTATCAAATTTTTGAAAGTTGTATATGTGTTCTAAATCAATTTCTTTCATATTGTAACGAGGCTAAAAAGAATTACGCACTCCTGTCAAGTGACAGTTGTTTGAAGTTGTCACAACACCATCGAAAAATCCCGAACAGCCTAGCGTAATCTACGGCTTTCGGGGAGAATCTAAAACATTCGAGAAACCTCTATAAAAGCCTGTAAGCCAAGGGAAAGTTCTCTTAAACACTGGAAACGCCTAAAGGCCGGAATTTTTGTTGCGGCGGGGTACGGAGGCCAGGGTGGCCAACCGTGTGACAACAAGTGAATATTCTAGTGATGTTCTTACTTACGTAGCGAAATAAACCGAGGCGAATAATACGTGCGGAAAGTGGATAGAATGTTCTAGTGAATATTGAACAAAGAGTTAAAGCGATAATTAAGTATCTATTTACGAGTAATAAATTACGAATTAGTGTAGTTAAAAGTATTTAAATAATTAGTTAACGTTTGGACAATGGACAATTACTTAAATAGAGAATTATGTTTTTTTTACTTCTTATACCTCATTGTTATAATACACCTTATTATTATTTGAGCCATCTGGTAGCTTTAGTGACAGACATTGATACACAGAGAATTACATATTTTGATTATTGAATATTATGCGATATTGTAGTAATAGATGCACTTGTTAGTTTTAATTTTCATTAAGATGAAATATTAAAAAAAAATATAATTCAATTAAAGAAGCACTAAGTCAATGTATTCATTTTATGTGATAACAATTTTGAAATCATACTATTTTGAAAACGGAATCAGCTATTGGATAGGATGTTACGAACGTACATCAAAATTATTTTTACCGGATTATTTGGTTAGCTTTTTATCTATCCTTACGATACATTTGCGGCGGATTTATTACAATCTCAAACCACGTACATAGTGAATTCGCTAGTATGTGAGAATCAAATTCAGACCACGCTGGACCCAAACGAAGCGGCACACTGACCGAAAAACCGGGCGGCCAAATTACGCAACCGCGTTAAGTAAGGCGGGAGATGGCGGGGAAATGCTCAGTACACAAATCCCATACAACTTTCTCTTCCATCTGACGCGGCACCAAAAATTCCGTTCGCTTTCAGGTTGCGTAATTCGATTAAACGTATCTGTCATTGTTTTGATATTCTATAATGAATCGATTACGTATCGGCCTGACACACTTTTTCCACGCACAACCGAGAATCGATAGTGGTGTGAACAGACTTGTGCGGTAATTTTGCGTGTAGTGTAACATGTTAATTTGTAACGTAACTTTTATATTTATTTACTGTTAGTTTTAACACGTCAAAAATGACGTACTTTTATTATATGTTTCCGCTGAGTCTGTAAGAACAGCGCTCTTTGGAGTAGCGTAGCGTCTTGATAACGTTGGTGAACTATGCTTTTTTTTTATTATTATACCTCATCATTATTTGAGCTATATGGTAGCATTAGTGACGGACATTGATACGTAGAGAATTATATATTTTGATTAATGATTAATACCAATGACATATGCGTTATAGAAATGGATGCACTAATGTGTTTTAATTTTTTTTAAACTGAAATAACTTTAAAAAATCTAAATATTTAAAAAAATCTAATTCAGAGTACTTTATTAAAAAAAACATTAATTCAATGTGTTCCATTAACTATCTTTAAATCACACTTATTTTGAAAACGGAATAAGATCAGCCATTAAAAAAATTATTCTAGTTTGTAATCATACTAATTTTGAAAACTGAATTAAATTGTAATAAATTCTAGGAAGCTATGGAGTGACGAACGGACAGACAGACAACGAAATTATTATTATTGGATAGTATATCTAATAATAATGATTTTATGCGATACTTAAATATCACAGTACGACTGTGATATTTAAGTATCGCATATATTGGGGTCATTATGGGTCAATTTTTTGGTCAGGATAATGTTGTATACCGACACACAAATTGATGTGCGTTAGCAATATCAATGCGCGAAAGCAACTAAGTTATCTAAGTTAAAAAAATCGCTTCACACTAGAGAGTAATGCAACAAAACACTTGAAATCAGTGACGCATGGTATCGGTTATGTACACCGCGTGCAGTATATCGTTGTTTAAAAAAATATAAGCTTCACGCTATGATAGCTTTTCGAAATTTCGTGGTAGCTATCTATTATATTAATATAATAAATGTTTGCCTTTACTAAAATTTATTTTCTTTACCTACTAGTTTAAGCTGATGAAGGGCATCGACAGATTCATTTTAATTTGTTAGGCCTAATTAATATTCCCTATCCATAAAATAATTCAACATTAGACATGTCTGTGTACTGTACCTACCTACTATTATATCTTAATAATAAAAAAATATTAACTAGCAACAGTTTCGTTAGTGGCTGACTAAATTCTAAAGAAAAAAGTTCTGATCGGTATGTAAAATGACACTTTTAATTTTAAATACGTATTTATCCATTTTTAATACACGTTTAAACTGTTTAGATAATTATTAAAAATAAATTTTATCAACTTAACCTAAAATATCGAAACCTAAAATCACCTAACCAAATGAATTCAATGAGTGTATAAAATTAATCACCCGTTTAAGAACTAGAATAAAAGATAGCAATATAAATTGAGCCTGGAGACCTCGACGAACAAATAACTGAAAATATGTATCATAATTTACTAGTTTGGGAAAACTATAGTTCTTCGAATGGTACAAGACGGCACAAACAATGTTTTAAATCACCATTATTGACCTTTTAGAAATTGTATACATCAGCATAATGATTTCATTGTTTTGTTTAAATTTAAAAAAAACAAAATTATAAAATATTGTTGTTGGCTATCACCTGTTCGGCACTAAATTAGTTGAACGTTCAATAGAAAATATATAAAAAATTGCATAGAACTAAATTAATTCAAAGTTGACTGGTTTTTTGCTAGATTATATACCACAACACGGCCGTTACAAATTAACCAATGTCCACCGATCGCGATTTCACTGCATAATTTGTAACGGCGACTGACACGAAGAATTTTTTGGATCACATAAAGCACTAGAAATGGAATGAGGAACGTGTTACCTTTTTTCTCTAGGAATAGGCAGTATTTCAATCCAAATGTACCTTCTAAAAATAAGCTTAATTTGTAGGTTTATAACTGAATTATTAAGGAAAAATAAATCCGGAATATCCAGTTTAAAAGTTATGATAAGTTTCCAGAAGGTTAACTGTTTTAAATTGTAAATTCTCTACTTGCAGAGATTGACGTATATTTTAATGAGTGTGTGAGTAAAATATATGTATGCATGCGTGTATAAATTTAAATAGGCATGTTCTTTGATAAGTGGTTGGCAATAACACCCTTTTACTGGGTGACACGCCAGTAAATTATTTTAAAAAATTGCATAATTTTAGTCATATCATGAGACGTGCAGAAAAATAAAAAAACTGCATAAATCAGAGAAAAAAATTATAGCAGAGAAGGTTATGAAGGCACTTTTGAGCTCGATGTATCAAAACTTGGTAAAAATTTATCTTAACTCTGGTATACATCCATAAATATCCATAATTCTATGATATAAGCCCAAGTAAAAAAATAGTTCTATTTTTATTAAAAAAATAGTTTATTTAATAAATAAATTAAAATTTATTAACTTTTTGATAGAGGTATCATTAGCAACTGTGAAATCTGTGTATACTGTTTCAAGAGAAAGGAATACAGATGTCTCTAGCATAGTCCAATAAAATGTTATGTTATGTTTGTGATAATTTTTATAGCACCGTTTTTGCGAGAAAGACGCTTCAAGGACGCTTTACAGATGTGACATCCTGAAGAAGTGAGTTTTTAGCCTCTTCTTTCTAAGACTATTATGTACAACTTCAAAATTATTTCTATGTGAGCTATGTTAGGATATAAATTAATATGTTCATTACTATCTATTTACACTCACATATATTTATACATACCTATCATTTTCTTATACCTGTTCCAAATAAATAAATAAAAAAATTCTTAAATTTTCCTTGCATCGCAACACTGGATGAAAGAAATATAAGATAGTGTCTTATTTTCGGAGAAACATCTTTAAGGGCCGGTTGTTTCAAGTTGGATTAAAGCAAGCGTACGCTTAAAGCGTAGATTTTTGCGTTCTCCGCCAATCAGACGATCCGTTTTCGTAAATATATATAGCTTTAAACGAACGTTTACTTCAATCAAACTTGAAACAACCGTCCCTAAGTTAAAGTACCTTGTCATTTAGATACAGTGTTGTTCTATTACCAAGGAGAAAAGGTCCACTGTGTGGGTACTGCCGGAAACGCATGGTGAATAATTTATGTTGATTCGGTGGTGAAAATAGACGAATGATGGTACATTTATTTTATGATTCCCTAGTACGATGAGCTCTCTAGGAAAAGTGAATTATGTTTCATTCGTTTTTATTGCTAATTCAGGTTTAGATATGGCCGCTAAATTTATTTGTGTCTAAGTGAGAGTGCCTTTAACAACCATAAATCACGAAACAAAAGAGCGTAAACTTTTAGAAACAAAAAATTCAAATAATGTAAGACATTTGTAAATAACGTTTTATGTCGAACGATGTTGTGAATGTCTGTAAAAATCATTTTCTTGTGATATGCCCAATACTCACAATGAAATTGTGCTAATTCTTAATGTATTCCAGTCCAGTCCGATAATACTCCGGCGTTAGTTCACACATTTATTCCAATAATATCACAACGATATACAATTCTAGGCTTATCCCGCGACCGTCTGTCTTCCCGATCAAGATTCTAGTATGCGGCGCCCGTCAAACCGTACGCTCCTCTTGAGCCTCGCACACACATAGACACACACGAACATGCGCACATCAAGATTCACGTCAGATTTTCTACGAGATATTGCAGAAACGGAAGACGCAATGGTACAAACGGTTAGGAAACATTACTAGCAATGTATTGAGCGTTAAATAGTCCAAAATTTTCCGAAATTATATTTAAGAGCTATTTGAATTCTTGTGATTTTCGAGAAATTAACACTGTACCATAAATTGTCAACATATTTGTCATGCATTCATATTGCTGGCATTTTCTTCTTCTCATTGCCTTCTCTCCCAACTCACTGTCGTCGTCGGCTTTGAGGATCAGCTCTCCTTGTTCTAAGGTTATACATTCTTCTGTCCTGAATAACGTCACCCAATCATATTGCATATTGCTAGCATATAAGCTACTATATTTAGCTACTAGCATATAAGTGGCTTCTTTAATGCATATACAATACATTAAAGAAGCCACAATATTTAGCTGCTAGCATATAATCCAAAATACATTAAAGAAACCACAATATTTAGCTGCTAGCATATAAGCTACAATACATTAAAGAAAACACATTATTACTTTGAAGCTGCGATTTCAGAACAAAGTCTGTGAATTATTAAAAAATTTATTAATCTATTAGAAAAGACATACAGAAAAATCAAATAAACCAAAATTTTTTTAGCTGCTACCGGGATTCAAACCAACAGACCTCCACTCTATCCGGGAATAGTGCGTTATCCCATTTCGCCAAATCCCGGTAGCAGCTTAAATGTTTTTTCGTTAATTTCATTTTTCTGTGCATCTTTTCTAATTTATTAATAGAGCACATTTTTGTTTCTTCCTTTTCTTAAACGGTTTCATGGGGCTTGGAAGTCCACGGAAGGAATGAGAAAACATGTTTCTTCCATGCTTTGACATTTCCGTTGAAGTATATTCTACCGTTTTAGTGTTTTACGTTTTTTTTACACATAAGCACCCATGTTTAACACAATACCTGTTTATTTTCCGCAGAAAATGTTACGTAAATCATGGGTTAGGTACATCAAGCAATAATTGCAATAATCGCCAGTATGTCGCGCTGTGCGAACTTCGTGGGAAATACTCAGAGTCATGTGAACTACTCCTCCCACCATTCAAGTCCTGAGAATAAAATGGCGGGCAGCTAAACGGAAACAGCGGTGAAAAACGCTGAGAAGATAACGTTTTACATTACATTACAGCGTTCATTGTAAGTCACTGGCGGATGATTCAGATGCTGTGGGATATTCGTACAAAATAATCAAGTCAAAAAATTGTAAATTTGGATTGCATCGAAGCTGTTTCCGGCTCCGAATATAAAGTAACATTTATATAATAGTAAAATTAATATTAAATTATTTTCATATTATTTACTCTCATCTTATATGATCAAAATAATTTATTTCTCGCTTGCCCGATCTATCTTTCAGTAAGGAATGATTGGTTGGGGAGGAACTTTCAAGACGGACCTCTTGCCTGTATAAAAGGCACAAAGACTGGTTTTGAAAGTCATCCTTAAAAAAACATCAATATTTCTACCTGCACAACTACTCAACTCCTTTAAGGTCCTCAGTCTTAATAAAGTATTCAAAAATAATATCCTGTTACAAATTCACAAAGACCTTTACAATCCATCGATATCCATAAAAATAAGTAACCGACCGAGATCACGTGGCAACTTAGAAATTCCCAAATTTAAAACAAGAGCTTCTCAACACCATTACTTCTATCAAGGTATAAATTTTGTAATGCTCTCCCTCATAAAATCAAAGTAGAAAAAATTTATAAAGTCTTCAAATCCCAAATCAAGCAATTATTGTGCAACTCAGACAACAACTACAAATTTTTATTTCTTTAAAGAAATTTAAGACCTCACTCCTTATTACGTGTAATAATTATTTGTATTCTACTTATTTTTATAAAAAAATTAAACCTATATTAAATAATATACTCTTTATACCAACATATACCTAATCTTCATCGGCCGTATGCGCCAATTCAAACACGAGAATTATTTTCTCTATTGAATTGGGTATCTTTGGTTAGAAAAAAATATTTTAATTAGCTATATTGTATTTGTACTTATAATATTGTAAGTATGTATTGTTTATTTAAAATAAAATAAAATAAAAAAATATTTAAAACGGTTCCTAGGACAGGTACAAAAAAAAATATTTAAGGCGTAATTTAAATATTACATTTCCTATGAACCAATACAATTATTTTAAAACTAGCTGTAACCCGACAAAAATGACCAAACATTAGTTCACGTCTTTTCTAAGCCCTAGTACCTTTTTGGCGGTCCACGGAGAGGCGGCCGTAGCAGCATGCGTTAGGCGGCCGGATTCAATCAGGTTTGCGGTTCAGGCTCCAAGCCCCATCTCTGGCCTTTTAATTTGTGTTTTTTTAGCCGTGAATTTGAACAAAATTACATACGTCACACGAAGTTACGGATGGACAGACAGACATACAGACTGACAGACAACTAAATTATTATGTTTGATTTCTAGCGTACCTACCTGAAAAGTATACCTGCAGTACAAAAAGATCGTAAAACCACCATATACGTAAATTGACAATATCTCAACATAATTCTCTACCTCATAAATATTATGTTTCAGTTTCCTCATAAATTTTCAAAAAACATTGAAATATTATATTACGTATAAGATCTTTTATTTCTGAAATATTTAATAAAAACATTAAAATGTATTATTTGTTATGGTATTTATTTTGTATTGTTTAAAAAAAAGTTAAAGAACATAATATGAGATATATGAATGAGCTATCCAAAAATCCTATGAAAAGATACGTTGATCATGTCTATTCTCAAATGTCAAAAAATTAATAAATAAGAAATAATACGTTTGTTTTTCCTCAAATTTTGGAAACCTGTCTTATTCTAACCATAATGATAATAATAATTGAAGAAGTTGCATGTAATAAAAAATTAATTTTCGTGATTCGGCTAAAAGATTTCAATTCCTGTAAAATTACCATATTTAACATATCGCATCTTTGCGGAAAGACTGTGATATTTCGAGAAAATGTTTAATTTTTTTGCAAATTTGAAACCGCTGCATCGAGTTCTATGAACTCCAAAAAAATGGCATCGTTTGCCCCAATGATATCGTCAATGGTTTGCCCCACAAACGGCTGAGTAATGAAAGAAAGAGACAAAATATCACTCTAATTCAAAAGTTTGAAAGTAGTCACCTGTAAAATCATTTATTTCGAAATATCACAGTTTTTCTGCAATGGTGCGATATTTGTAGCGTTTTTCTAACTAACCACTCATAGCTGGCATATTTCGGTATATTCGAAAATCCTCAACGTGTCAATTCAGCACCTTATTCATATTAAATAGATCTTATTCGTATTCGTCTTACTCATCCCCATCTTATTTTGTGTTCTTGTATAATTATAATAAAGCGGTGAGCAATTGAGAGAATTTTCTCCACTTGGAGTAGGTATCCTTCTTTTGCGTTAGACACACACTAAACAAGTCTCTACACTTTGATTGTCAATATAAATCAGTTGTCAAGAGATAATTCCATACAAAGACGTTTTATTATGCTATGTATTCAGAAAACGATCAATCTTTGCTTGACCCTAAGGGGGCTAATTAAAATACCTTCACTTGAGAAATATACAACGCCAACGTGTTATTTTCTCATATGCAAGACAAGCGAATCAACTATGTTTTAATGTTTGACCCATGGACATTGTGCAGCGTACAGCCTGCATATAGGTACGCGTACGGTGCCTAATTGTTGACTTTCTTCGTGGAAGGCAATTTCACTTGTGTTCAGAAGCGATAGTTTGGATTTAATGATCATCGTCCAATTCTCTGTGTAAGGGCTCAAAATTTTTAGATTGAGATAGTAATAAGCTATCATTACTACCAGGTGCATGTATTGCATACTCGTCTAAGTAAAAAAGCTGTGCCTTTAAATAAAATCAAGGAAAAAATATACATTAAATAATACATGTGATGAACGAGGGATTTATCATAATTCTGGTAGTGCCCGTCATCCGACAGCTAAAATCTTAACTAAATATGATTGAAAAACAGTATGGACTTAGGAATGAAGAGTTTCAAAATTTTTTTATTTTTTAATTTATAGGTTTTCTTACAGCCATATAATTAATAAATCTTGAAAAAAACAATAATTGATGTACAGATACTTGGGCCAATTACAAAAAACACATATATACAAGAATATTATACCAGGATCGATAAAAAAATAAGAAAAAACAGCATGTCAAATCGTGAGTTTCTGTGAGTGTGTATTTGTGTGTTTTTATGTGTCCTTGTGTGTATGCGTTTTTATGTGTTCGTGTGTGTGTTCACATGTGTGTGGAAGAAAAATGTCATCGCGCGAGTTTATACGTAAGGGATAAACTGCTCATAACTTAAATATAAAATATCGAGATCTGCAAAGGCCGTGTCATAGTTATCTAGAACTCTGTTAATAATACAGTTTTTACCGTAGTTTGTTCTCCAATGATTTGAGTGGAAAAGTTATACATATAAAGTTAAACCTAAACTGATATAATAAATACTGACTAGAAAGTGGATGTAGAAAAAATAAATACTTCATTATCGGTATTCAGAATTTTTAAATGGCCAACTAATCGATATATATGTAAAAAAAAAAATTAAACCCTACAACAGACGAAAAAGTAAATATTACAGTGGCAAAAACATCACAAAAACACCTAGACTTGAAAATTTTCCTAGCTATATTATTATGACCTCACCTCTGCCATATGCATCACACTTAGCTCAGTTGTTCTGAAGCCTCGCCATCAGGCAGAGCGCTATGCTTGCGTGCAAAGTCATTCTTCATTTTTTCCTACTGCGCTTGTAGACTACTATTTTTCATCAATTATTATTCTACTCGAACCGTACGTTGGTATTATCCAAATTGAGAATACTACCTGATCCGCGTTGTACAGAGTCCTTTTTGTACATCCATTTTGCTTCTTAACAGAATAACATTAGAAAAGCTTTCAATTTGGTTGAGAGCTTCAAGAAAATTATTGGTGTACCATCTTCATCTTTTACAAAATCGTTAATTTTGCTATCTTACTGAACGCAATAGTTTTTTTAACTGAAAACAAGATATTATAACTGTTTAATATTTAGCAATAGAAAACGCCATAAGTATACTAAAAAATTACAAATAAATAATTATGTAACGGAAGTAGGTTTAGAATATACCTATTATAATGCCACTAGTAACAGCATTACCTAAGTCTAAGCCTACTATATGCCATTAGTTATGAAGTTATCAAGTATATTCAAAAATTAAAAAAATATCGATAACTTAGTAATTTTCTTATTCTTAGTAATTTCACATAATAATGTGATTAAGACGTTTAGTGCGACATCTTGTGAATCCCCTATGATGGGTATGAAAGCAAATGCAGCAATATCCAAATCCAAAATAAAAAACATGTTTTGAATGCAGTCACCGAGGATTACTAATTTAGAATGCTGTAAATTCTAAATTTTATGTATTTATCCTTTCCAAAATAATATTTCCTATAAAGTTTTTGGCTATATTTCCTATAAAAAATTGAATTCAGTGTATTCTTTATTATTAATCTTCGATGACTGCATAATTTTTTTTTGATGTTCAATGTTCCTCCTATCACAAAAGGTGCTGAAAATGATGATGCAATCATACAGTTTTTTTATTACTTTTGTGAATCAACATAAATATGTGTATTGTTTTCAAAGACAAATCATTGTACGTTGTACATAAAATTAATAGATTATGTCTTGACCATAAATCTGAGGTCATAACCTTTTTAACACCGTTAATAACATTGAAAATTTATGATCGAATGCAGGCGTCTAACATCTAAACATTAACATTACGAGAAGGTAATGTGAATATATTTAATGGCTTCATTGAAAATCATTTTAATAAAATAGCATTTAATATATAATATAATAAAATTTTATATGTATAACAAAAATAATTTTTTTGTCACATTGAATGTCAAAAGTAGAATCGTATTAAGAAATCTAACATGATGCATGATTTTTATTATATTTTAATTTTTTACTAAACAGCCTTTCAAGATGTCATTATTGTTCCTGGTATATAATCCTATCAGGATTAATAACGTGTTGCATTAGAGTATAGAGGAAAAATATTTTGTAAAAATTATGAAAATACAAATAATGCCGTCAATAAATACAAATGAAAATTGTGCTGTAAAACAACGAGTTTTACCAGACAGAATATCATCGAGTAAATAGTAGTGCGCGGATTCGAAGGCCAACGCCGTTTATCGCGCGACAATCGTTTTTGACAGCTGAAGAATATATCTATGTTGCCGTTTTTGGATCATATCGCGTTATAGTGATAGCTCATTCTAGGTAAAAACTGTATTTTTAACAGAGCTAGTCCACAATACTTTATAGGTAGTTTCCTACTTAAATTGTGAGACTAAATTTTCAAGTAACAATGTTCTTTTATATAAATAGTTATTTAAATAAGTCAGGAATATCAGGACAATTATTAATTATCTAAAATTAAATAT
This sequence comes from Agrypnia vestita, assembly GCA_016648135.1. Taxonomy (NCBI): domain Eukaryota; kingdom Metazoa; phylum Arthropoda; class Insecta; order Trichoptera; family Phryganeidae; genus Agrypnia; species Agrypnia vestita. The sequence goes on along the minus strand of JADDOH010003266.1, from coordinate 56,314 downwards.
CTAAAATTTATTTACTTCAATACAAGTCAAAAAAATTGATTTTTACCTTAGGCGATGAAATGTACGATACATATAAAAAATATCACATTTAAAAACAAAACAAACGAAAAAATAAATATAATGTAATTAATATATAAAGCGTGCGTAGTGCCAATAATAGGTATAAATCTATATATATATATATATATATATATATATATAGATATATATATATATATATTTGAAAGGAATGCAAGAGATGCGTAAAAGAAAAAAGGTGAAATATAGGAAAAAAAATGATTCAATTGAATTACGATCGCTCAGTAAAGTATCAAAGTCAAGAATATGTGTAACATTGAAGAAGATTAATATATATAAAACCGGTCTGCATATTAATAGACGGAAGCACATTTTATATTACGTTTTCATCATATTATGCTTGAAGCAAATATCAAGGTTCTTTTTATCTGGATAAGAATAAATAAATTATTTTAAAAAATTCAATAAATTTTAGCCATCACTTTATCAGAGACAGCATAATACCTAGATTAAAAATTAATGAAGGCTATATCAGGTACAAGGATTTACGACAAGAAATTAAGGCAATAAATAAATCATTGTATAAAACTTTTCACGAGATCTTAAATTGAGAAGACGTTCACATAATCGAATAATTGCGAGGCCGCATGTAGGTCTGGAGTAATTTGTCAACCACTAGAAATCGATAGAATACACGAGATCATACCAGAATATTTGAGGAATAAAATTCCCGATATAAACGGTGGCAATATTGCGCCGGTTGTTGTTTTGACAGAAGCGAAACCTCAGAAACGAAGCCACAAAATCGAAAGGGACAGCAGACGATATCAGACTAACGGCGCGAGTGCAGCACCTGCGTGCGGAAATATCTAGTGAGAATCCGAACGATACAAATGACGTGCATCGGTATTCCAGAGACAAGTGGAATATTTCCGAGAAACATTCCAGCGAATTAAATTAATGCGAAAGTTCTCCAGTGATAAATTAACGTCTGAATTTCTTTCAAGTGGTTTATTTCGTCTCCAATCGCCGTGAATCATCATGTGCAAACTTGTATTTTTTCCGATGTCCATTGCCCCAAGAACCTTAACTACTGGCTTGATCACTCTATTAGTTATTATTACCACTATGAAGGTTTCACTCAAGGAACTCAATGCTATTAATTTCACCTAGAGTTGTTTCGTAAGTGTAGTGTCATTTAGGGAAAAGCACTGGAAAACTTTGTAAGTGCAGCTAGCATTTAATATGTTAGGTGTTTATATCGAGGGGGGAGAGTATCTAAGATTTGGTTTAGTGTTTAGATCGATGGAAGGGTTTAACATGATCATTATTTATATCAATGTGTGATCATTCTTATTTGGGGTGTACAAACTTTATGTGGTTTAAAAAGATGTACTTGGTATACAAAAATAAAACGAAAAAACTGACAGACGTGCATTCGAAGAACTATGGAGTGAGCAACGATGGGTTTTCCCTGAGTGGCAGGAAGACCAACGAGCGGATAAGACAAAAAACGAAGATTGTTGACACTGTCCAACGATCAACTGGCTAACCTGAAATTGGACTACGAAGGTCACTTGATACAGCTTGCGGATGAGAGATAGACCCGAAAGCTCCTTCAGTGGCATCTAGAGATGGACAGTGGGTCCATCACACATACAAGTAGGTAGGTACATTGGACTGATGACGAAATGAAATTCATTTGTATTGTATAACACACACACACACAATGATTAAGAGATATTATTGTTTCACTACCTACTAGTTTCGGTAAGAACAGAACTTCTCATTGACAGGTGGAAATTATAACTCAAATTAAATACAGTCTCATGATGATTTATCAGGTTCATGGGTCGAGGTTATTATAATATTTTTTGAAAATATTGCTAGTACAGGCGAAGTGTTTGTAAAAGTAATATTATTAATTATTGTCTTTTCCCCATTGTTTTTCTGGATTTCTACTATTTCTAGGTTGTTAAGTATTATTGTGGAGATGTTTTGGTTTATGGCTGCTGAAAAAATGGTTTGTTTCGATAATATGATTATGGAATTCCGAAAAATTATTATTTTTAAGACAGCGGCATGTTCTTTTATTCGCGTGTTTAAATTTCTCGAGGATTGGCCAAAGCATTTTTTAACGCAATCTCTCCGTTATTTTTTTTAAATTAAGAAGTATTTTACCGACATTATTGTTTGTATAAAATTTTGATTTGATAGACAGGGAAAAAAAAATTGGAAATCGGACCCGTGTTTAAAATTTTCGCCACAAATATTTTCGGTTATGTTAACGTTGTGACCTGAGTATGGATATATGTTGGTAAGATGTTTATTAATTTTGCATTAAACAAGTTTATTAGAAAAAAGCAAGATATATGAAATAACTTGTGTTAAAACTAGTAGTGAAATAATAATAACTTAATAATTGGGCAGCGGCGGAAAGTTTGAGGATCTCAAATATATGTGAAAAATAACTGATAAAGAAGAAGAATATATGGATTCGAATAAGAATAAAGGGTACGAATATATGGAGAACGTATTTCTTGAATTAATTATGTAGGTCGCTGTCCTTGTTAAGTAGTTTTTGCGAGTGCGAATGATGTAAACAATATGGTTTTATCACCATTTTTAGTACCACACAACACTTACGACTGTGAACTTGCTTACAAGATTTATTAGCATAAATATGTCGTGCAATTACGTTTGCGCAGTATCGTGTGAATTAAATCAATTAACAATGTATCTTTCTTATACAATTATTTTTATGTACTTTTTCTCACATTCTCAGAATCTTTTGATTTGATCGCGTTCATGTGACAGACATCCCTGAAATTATTTAACATTAATTAATTATAATTAATTATGTATCACCACAAAATCATTTTTCTCTTTTTGAAGAAGAAATTAATTATTATTAATTAAATTGTTATTATTACCTATGTATTTGCATGAAAGTGTTTATGAAGAGTCCTCTTTACTGACGAAGTTAACTTGAATAAAAAAGCTCAAAAAAAAATTCAATGTCATAAGTTATTATGATTGTAATATATACCATATAGGTGTTAAATAAATAAATAAGAAACGTAAATTTATAAGGATTATTATTTTTGCTATAATAGTACATTAAGCTTATAAATTATATGCTATTCTTATCTAATACTAACTCATAATTTATAAATTTCCATTTAGTGAATATATTTTAAAATTTAGGTACATAAAAAAACTACAGTTAATCTTTACAAAAAAATGTGGCATTTTTCAATAAATTATCATTTGCATTTTTAAAAAAAATGACGATGACCATTATGCACTGATTTTTTAGGGTTCGTAGATTGTAAAATGTTGTCGATGCATACACACAATAAAATTTTAATCTTTTTTCCTTGAGGAAGCATTATTGGTAAGCCATGTCAATAGTAGACATTGTCTAATATTTCTAACTGTCAGATCTTCGGATTTTTGCCAGGTGTAATTAAATTACCTGGTACTTAGACGTAATTAAAAGTTACCTGATTCATTTATGTACTAAATGTATTACTTAATAATAGGGCATAAGAGCAAATGAAGCAATATCCAAAAATTTCAAAACATGTTTTTAATGTAGCCACCAAGGTTTACTAATTTTAAATGTACTGAATTCTGGATTATTTTGTTTCTGTCCCTTTCAAAATCACATTTCTAATAAATTTAAAAGCTTTGTTTTCTAAAAATATTGAATTCAGTACATAATAAATTAATAATCCTCGATGATTGTATTAATTTTTTTTTTGGATATTGCTAACTTTGCTTCTATTCCCCACATATGAAGTTGTGATTTTCTAGCTTATCTTGTATATATTTATATTTCAGAGTGACTCCTCGTTTTAAAGTTAGTTGAAAGAAGAAGTTTTGAAAAAAGTTTCCATTTTTGTTCTGGTACAATCATTTAAGATGATTACAATGTTTTTGTAATTTTCGTATTTCGATAATTTCGATAAAAACATTACCACTATAAATGGATACCTTTGGAGTTGTTTTTTTCTGTCCATCGTTGCAACAAGTATTCCATCTGAGTCTGAGCGAGAATAAATTCAGTATATCTTTTTTACAGGTCAATTTTCTTATTATGTAAGAACAACATAAAACAGCAAAAAATAATGTCAGTTTTGAAAAGGTAAAATAAACCCAAATCTGTTTGTTTTTTAATTTAAAAAAATGTTTTTCATTTGGTAGAGAAATGCAAATATTAAAAATTTACACAAGATTTATGAGCAAATGTTATTTTTTGTGAGTTTAGAGCTATAATATTTTCCATAAATTAGAACCTGCCTGTGAAAAGTGTTATTATTGCAACAAAATGGGATATTTTAGAGTGCATTTCAAAAAATCAAAATAACATAAGGTTTTGGATTTAATTTTTCCATTATTATATTAAAAATTTCAAATAGTCGCGAAAGCAGTCTCATTTTTTCGTGACAATAACCTCTTCAACAAAAAACCGTGACCCTACACAATATTGAGGTTATCTTTGGTTTGTGACATTTAACGGACGAAGAATGTGATAATAAACAATTACTCTTTGGTCGGTGGAATTGTACTTTCCTTCTCATACAGATATTGAAAATTATAAATTAAAACCTAAATTTAGCTATGGATCATTTATTTGATATAAATAAAGGTTTACAAATTATACAGAATCACAGTTTAATAAATTAAACATTTTGGAAATACGAATAAGTGTTAATAGTAAATTGAATATTATAAATAACCGGGTCCTTTTTACAAATAGTTATCTTTTAAATTTGTTTTCATGTTAAGTGGTACTTCATTATTATTGAATTTCTATATATATGTTTTTTTATATTTTGATTGTCCATATTTCGATTCTTGAATTTAATTTTTTAGTATACAATTGTATTCTGACGAAAGGGCCATGGGCTCTGAAATATGTTGATATTTTTCAATACAAAATTTTTGAAAACTAAGTTCATATTTATTATTTATATTGATAACGTCACCACAATTTTTTTATCATTTTGAAGAATTTTAAAAATTTATTAATAAAAATAATAAAAATTATTAATATTCCGTACATTGTTGATTGTTGATTACATTTTTATAATTATTACTATGTAAGATGGATGAACACCTCATAACAAATTGTACTCCAACTCTATTATAAAAATACAAACAGGTTTATTTGCATATTGCAGAAAATTATTAAATTATCAGAAACATGTTTCTAATGTGATTCTATACAGACAACAAAGTAATATTTTTTTATTGATATATCATTGGACTGTGTAATCTCCTTACCTAAACCTGTTCCAATCAAACAATTTAACGAATACTTTAAAAAATGGCGTCATAAAAATGTATTGTTTTGTTTTTAAATAATAATGGCTTAAATATTGATTTTGGCTATAATAATTTAGATGAGCAAAGAATCTCAATGTTCCTAAAAATAGGTAGACTGGTTGTCGGGCTACGAGCAAAGGATGATCGAAAAGTAAGTAGTAATAACGGGATACAAGAGTTTTGAAGGCTGAAAATAAGTGTAAGTGACAATACCCTCAAAAAACAATTTATGTTGATAAAATCCGTCGACACATGACGACCTTATGAAAACACTAAGCGAGTATGCAGTTCCTCCACTTCGCCATTCTCTACATGACTACGGCACCGACGCGCGCTACTGTGGTAACCTTTTAGTCGAAAGCATTGCAAACTCGTTCCAATAAAACCAGTTCCGACCATTTAAGTATTTTATTCCTGATTCCCATTTGCACTGATTGTCATTCTTACACAACACTTACGTACCTACTTCGCAACATTTCACAGAACACTGATGGGGCCGGATGGTTGAGGCGGGCTCCTTCCTAACCTTCTTTAATTAAGTGAGTTAGTTATACTTTATGATAAAAATTTAAAGATTTTTTTTTTTTATTAGAATCCTGGCAACCCCGGAAAGAAGACGGTCGGTGGGTCACCCCAGATTAAGTCGGGAGAAGCAACAGAAAAATGTGTATGAAAATAGAATGGGTCTAGATTGGTTGACTCATGCAGAAGCAGCGCAAGACAGGGAAACATGGAAGCACCTTGTCGAGTCTTTGGGACCCCGACATATCTTAGTACATAAGAAAAAATTACAAAAAAATTAAGGAATATCCACAATCAATAGCCATCAAAATAAAATAAATAAAATACTAAGTAAATATTATATAGGTAGTAAAATAGGAGATAAGTAAATTTGTTTTTTTATATGTGTAGAGTGTACGAGCATTAAGTATGTCAACAGAGCTATATTGATTACCTAGGCGGTTCAATCTATGTACAGGTGAATTCAAAATGCAGTTAGTGCGTTGAGTACCTACGTAAAACAGCTCGCCTGTTGCGAAGGTACTAAGATGGACATTCTTTAAGAAAGGGTGTAAAATATCCCTCCTGGCATATGCTTAAGATACATTTATACTGCAGTTTAGTATTTATTATTACTTAATTAAATCCTCTAGAAAGCATATCTTATTTTTTCAATAAATGTTTTATTTTTTAAATTTTCGTTCCGAACCAAGTCTCTAAGTAAAAACACTTCTTGTAATAAAGTGCGACTAATTTACTAAGAAGTACTTTTTAAGAGTTTTTTAATGTGATCTCTAAATAATTATTTCAAAATTTACAAGCTTATAGTAATTGTTTAAACAAGTCAAACGTTTGAAACCAGCTGTGGCATCAGGTGGTATATCAAAAAAATTTACGTTAGTTCATGACTATAAATTTTGTCTATGGTGGCCACAGCACAAATCTACATTTTTAAAGATTAAAAATGAAATAATACCAACAATCAACAACCATCAAAATACAGTTAATAAAAGATTTAGTAAATACTATGTAGGTAGTAAAATAGATGATAATTTGTTTTTATATTTTAGAATGTACAAGCATTGAATATGTCAACAGAACTATATTGATTACCTAAACGGTGCAATCTATGTTTAGGTGAATTTATAATGCAGTAAGTGCGCTGAGTAGGTACCTACATAAAATACGATTTTTTAAGATTAAAAGCAAAGGCTCTCTTGCGGCTATTCGCAGAGGGGGTGAACTAACTTTAATATGGCATCACGGGTTGTAGAATCAATGACGATTATGTAATAGAAATATCGATTGATTTTCTCTTTTGTTGCGAAGCTTACGAAAGGCTTAGACGAATTTTTAATATTTAACCGCTATTAATAAAACGAAGCGTATTGAGTAACTGGCAACAATTGTTATTTTCCGCTTGAGTTATTTCTAAAACGTGTCCATGTCGAGCCCAATCGGTAACTGCGGAGCCGGTCGAATTCCGCTGCAGATTTTGCTTTCAAATCGGTTACTGAACGTTGTCGGTTTAGCTTCATTACGGCCTTGATGGGATTGACGGATTCTAGCGGAAATAAAATGCTAATGTAAAAAAGTTGTTGTTGCCCAACTATAACCGCAGTGACTACATCATTCTCGCGTGGATTTAGCTTTATCAATAGATCATGGACCCATGATCGTCATAATATTATTTAAAGATATTTCCAAAGATTTTTCAGAAGTTAAGTGGTAAGTAACTCATATACCGCTTGTTTTAAACAATATGGCGTACGCCCAAAAATATTTTATTATACAAAAAATGGAGAAACTGTAGCGAGCGCCTGTTGATCGATGGTGTCGGAATTAAAATGCAAGGATCTGTTTAGAAAATATGTGTATAGTATTTATTCTGCTAGTTTTTAAGTTTTTTGCAATGCATCAAAGACCTATTACTAAGCATCACCTACCTACGTAGAAGAAAAGTTAATTTTATACAGGATGTCTCATAGCAAGTAGAAAAAACTTTACAGGTGGATTCCTTCCTTGATTATGAGTCGAAAATGTATATGTATACATATTTTAAGCGAAAAGTTGAACAACCATTACAGAAAGTTATATCGATTATGAAAAATTCATTCACTTCATTCAAATAAAATGATGAAAACCTTGAGAAAGTATTATATTTTCAATTTTAAGGTTTTTATAATTTTATTCAACATGTATTGAAATTAATGACTTTTTCATAATCAATATAAGTTACTTAAATGATAGGTTAATGTTTTGTAAAAAATAAGTCAGAAATGTTGAAAAAAATGCAAACTTTGATAATGCATATTTCTATAACTATTGATATTTATGATGATCTGATATGATCATATTTGCTTGATCATTTTCGACTTATTATCAAGGCAGAAATCCACCTATAAACTTTTTGCTACTAGTTATGAGACATCCTGTATATGTACATGACACTACAGATATATCGTTACTGAAATATTATTTGTACTAAGACTAAAGTTTGATCATTTGGATTTTCATTTCTAAAAAACATAAATCCCTTTTGGGTAGACAATTATTTGACTATATTTTATCATATAATAAATTGAAGATGTATAAATATAACGCTAAAGTAACAGAGGGCAGGGAATTCTAAGACGCATTCAATTAGCTAAAGTCGATGTGAACCAAATTACGTGAATTCAGTTTGACTACACACTTTAACCAAACCAACCACAGAAAAGCTCGATTTTACAAATTTTGACCACGTGATGCTTCAAGATGAAAGCCTAGAAAAGGCTTTCACCTTGAAGCGTCACGTGTTTTTTCTTAGCACAATTTTGGGCCTATAAAAGTGCCACAATAATTGGTGGATGTGTCGCATCTGGCTGGAGAGACCCTAGAGTCAGCTCTGAGAGCAACACAGGACCGAGACTTATGCAGATGCATTGCATCTCAACACTGACGTAAAGTAACAAAGAATAATACATTAAAATAAATCAAAGTGAAATATTATCAGTCAAACAGATAAATGTATATATTTTTTTGTTAGGTGAACGCAGTTGCCATAAACGTAACTTAAAGAAGAGGAAATAAAAAGAACAAAACTCAACTCTCAGAACCTCACTACCTACCGGATGCGTGTGCACAACTTGTGGAAAGGTGTACGGTTCCAGAATAGGGCTCCTCAGCCACGCTCTGACGTATAATTATTAGCATAACAGACGTCATCCTCGCAACGAAGGACCGCCGAAGTAGAAGAAAAAAAACTTAACCTAAATAAGCACTTAACCGTACCTCATTTAATTCGACAACCTTTCAAAAGCTTAACACTTGATTTGGTATCATGGTCTAACATTCTTTGATAGACTGTAATGATGAATAACCTTCATACCCAATTGAATCAGTAATTTCGTAAAAACATCAAGATTATGAATATTTTTTTGCAGAACAACATTGAGAATTGCAGGCAAGGTGATGGATTTCAAGTGCAAAAAATAATTTATAAGACTTTGTAAATAGGTATTAGTGCCAATGCTAATTATTTAAGTGAATATTTCTCAACTGTGCATTTAAACAATCGAAAAAAAAATCAAGCGATTCGTAAATATTGAAATGCGCCAGTATTGCAGATGAGTGTTATGTTAATATTTCCATCTTTATCAATTCAAGTCATCCGCAAATACAATTTATTATGGTCTTGCACAAGATTTACGATCATTTACGAAATAATGTGACCGGGAGATATGGAAGAGATTAAAGATCTTGGCGTCCTCCAGAAAGCCGTCAGGAATGCTGTGGATGGGGCCTGATAATTTTGCTTGAGGTATATTCATTGTATTGTGGAATCTTTGGGAACTATACCACTGTCCACCACTGTAAAAATAACGCTAAAGTAACAGAGGGCAGGGAATTCTAAGACGCATTCAATTAGCTAAAGTTGATGTGAACCAACTTGCGAGAATTTAGTTAGACTACACACTTTAACAAAACCAACCACAGCAAAGCTTGATTTTCCAAACTTTCAACCACGTGATGCTTCAAGGTTACAGCCTAGAAAAGGCTTTCATCTTGAAGCGTCACGTGGTTATTTTAAGCACAATTTAGGGCCTAGAAAAGTGCCACAATAATTGATCGATGTGTCACATCACACACTTAAGGAATGTGAAAATAAGGAAGATGCAATGGGGGAGATATGTAGCGAAGATAGATGAGACACGTAAAAAGCTTACAATGCTTACACAAGCTAACAACATCAATGTTACCTAGGTAGATAGAATAATGTCCACCTCTTGCAGAACGAAGCAAACTGAATCACATTGCGTTGTCAAGGAATCGATGACGCCCTGTTAGAGGTTGTGGTGGTCGGAAGCTACCGCGGTTCCTAGCCGTTATGCGGCTACCGTTTCGGCCAATCAGGCGCAAGATAGAGCAACGCACACGTGCGGCCTTCCGAACGCCACAGTGAAGACCATTACGTCAATATTTCAAATAATATTCCTGATCGCAAAACAAGATGTAAAGCTTGTTTAATAAACCGCAACATAAAACAATGAGTATTAATTGCCTGCAGCTTATTAGCTTTGCAATGCACTCACCCATACTATCATAGACGCGACCACACGCTGAATACAAAGTAAACGTCAGGTGGGAATTCTTGTTTCTCATCGCAACTAACCTAGCAAACTGGTAGCTCTCGACGTGATCATGTCAACTTCCGATCACGTCACAGACTTTTGGGCTCCATGAAGCTGTAAAATAATTATAAGTTCCTATTTTTACGAAAAGATAAAAAATGTGTCACACTCTACACAAATGAAATGCCCTGTATTATCGAAGATTTATAAATAAATATCGGTTGATCACTTAGCACTGCATACAAAATTTAATGAAAAATTCGCTTCGCACTAATTCATTAAAGCATTTCCACAGCATTTAGCTGATTTAGCTACATTTGCATATGCATATTACAAACTTTAAATTCAAGGCATACATATAATAAAGTTATATCAAAAATATACATATACACACATACATACACATATATATACTATAATATATATATATATATATAATATTATCTATTCTTCTCTATCTCATCCTTATCTCTATATATATTCCCCTAACTCATATTTATTATTAAATAATTAAAAATGGCCTGTACAATCTGGTCAAAGGTGTAAAAGAATCCTACTTCGGAAAACCCCCTCAGACACATGGAATATATCAATATCCATGTTGGCCGTTGACGTAATGTTACTGTAGAATAACCATAAAAATAAGAAAAATGAAGTGGAGAAAACAAAGAAGATACATTAACATTGACGCATAACGTTTGTCGTGTTAAAAATCAAGTTTCCCACACTCGGGGGATGGTATTATAAAAAAAAAAATTTTGCTAGTAATTGACCGTTGTAAATAATTCTAGCAATATTTTTGTTGATATTCTAAGCAAAAGAGGAAAGATATCCGAGTTTTATGAACATTAAGAAAACACTGTGACGTACACTCTCTACGCACCAACCAGGAAATAATATTATATGGAAGTTGAATGAGATGGCTACATTAAAAAACTCGATGACTACCGGTTACCTAAACTTGTCTTCAAAGAGGTCCCTATCAGAAGAATAAGGCTTCGAGGCCGCCCGCTCTCAGGTGAGATGATATATTACAAGGAACACAGAGTATACAATTTGAAAGTTTTACCAAGATCTTCATCACAAAGGCCCATATACCTTTACATCATATGCTGGATTCCCATGTCCTGCAATGGATTCATCAACATCACACTCCTGGTTTTAGACTACGTGTAGTCTTCATTTGAGACAAAAGTTTCATTTTTGAGTGAATAATGCAGAAATATTGAAAGCATTATTAACTACCTGGTCAAAAAATATTTCAACTCTAAACGAAATTTATATAATTTGAAGACAGCAATAGGCTTAATTATTTGTTATTTTGACAAAAAAAAAAATTTTTTTTTTTTTTTTGCAATGCTCTCTTAAAGAAATGTTATCTTGTTTTAAGTTTATGTAAGCATAATATTAATGTACATGATGAGTTATATCAAAATTGCTTGATGAAAATATTTGTTATTTGTCCAGTCTTGGAGTATGATATCTCAATAAAGCCATTAAAAGTACAATTTCCATCTCATAATTAATTTTATACAATACTAGCTGTACCCGCGCAGATTTTTAGTAATTTTTAGTCATATTTTATCAATTTGTGTATTTACCTTAACATATATGGACGTTTTTATAGAACTTTTTGAGGGCTACAACTTCTCTATAGAAAGTATTTAAATATCTCTTAGCGTTAAGGCAGCGATTGTAAAATACGCTAGATCATTTTTTTTATCGACTTAAGTTGTAAAATAGGTCATCACGAAAAGCCTTTTTATTTTAACGGGATAACATACAGCCTATGTTCACCCTGAAAATTCATTCTAAATATCGGTGAAAAAATTCTGAAATTGGATGAGCAGTTTTGAAGATTACCTCCTATACAAATTTACAAACTGTGCCTCTTTATAATGTATTAATATACATTACATTAAAAATACACATCATATTGAACAATAAGAAAAATATAATGGTTTACACTACACACATTTTTTCTGGGAATTGAAACTTTGAATCCAATTAACTAAGAATCATTTAATTGAATGTCTTAAACTAGGGGTGTGACATGGACTATCATTTTCAAGATCGACTAAAGAGGTTCTCAGAACGCAGCATTTACAGGATACAGAACAAAACTCACCGAACAGATTGAGGTTCTTGAAGTCCAGATCAGCGTCCAAATCCAATTCAGTCTTGTCCTCTCTGAAGGCTGGGGGATTCCTCCGGATGTGCTGACCACTCTCGCCCTCCTCATCGGCGAAGAACGGCTGCGAGATGTTGGCGTTGCGGAAGGACTGGTACGTCTCGGATATGAGGGTCGAGTAATCGCAGACGAGCACCAGGAATAAGCCAATCAGAATGATCGTACGGACAATACCTCCCGACTCCATTTTGAAGATATTTCTCAGTCCACAATTTTATTTTCAAACTCACAATTTTTTATAATTAGTAGGTACTTAATTTTTTTATTAGCTGTCTACAACCTTTGAAGCAATATCAAGTAGTCAGCAAAAAACAATTATCAAACAAACCTGTAAAAAAAACAACATAACAATAAACCAAACTCATTATTAATTTTAGCTTTAATATTATTATTAGATTATTAGTTTGTCACAAATCATATTATTTATAATAAATTTGAAAAGAAAAAAATAATGTATAAAAATAAATTATGCAATACAAAAAATGGTTTTATATTTTACTCGAAAAACACACATTTTATTCGATTTAAAAAACATAATACATTATTTATTCATTTTTGAATTTTCCGCCCAGGTAAAAATAATTATTTTCATAACATGGATTTAGTGTAGTTATTTTTTAATTATTTAAAACATCAATAATCGACATAGATCAAAATGTGACGTTTTAAACGTCAAAATGAAATTTTTTTGAAAGTATTCCATTTTTTAAACGCACCGATTCATTCGTTGATTGGCCGTTAGTAGCGCGCATGCGCCCGTCGCGACACTCTCACGTAAGTGGCTCCGGAACCAACTGACAGCGGCGTGCTTTGTTTCGACGCCCGAAGGCGGTCGCCGCGCTGCCACCTCCATTCTCCGTGTTACGTTCGTGCCCAATGCCTTCTTGGACCAGCTGATATTACGTCAGCACTCGCGGACAACCATATCGGTCGGCCCGTCAATTGGGATATCTTGTGGATCTCTGCAAACCATGTTAAGTTAGGTTAGTCGAGTACATGTGCCCAGTGGGTCATATGTGGTATATTACAATTTATCAACCTTTATAGACAGCGATCGCAAGACTTACGTTAAAGTATCACACAATACATAGTAAAATAACAAACCTGATTGTTTAAATATATTAAATGGGACAGTACTATACACCGAAATTAATGATTACCAGAGGCTTTTCGCGGGTCATTTCTCCCTCTAGATACTCTAAAGCTCTATAATAATTTAACCCATAAAAACAAAGTTTTCATTATAAATTCTTTATACCTAATAAAAATACCTTCATGCAGAATTTTTCATTTGATGTCATTCAAATTCGTTCACACTTCTTCTCTCCATAGGATGGATGCTTCTAGGAACGATTAATTTTCACCTATACTGCTTTATCATAATGACGTCACGCAAGTGTAATTATATAGAAACCCAGCTTTTCGAGCCCTGTTCTTATCATTCTTAGCAAAAAATGAGTATCGTTTGAAAATAATTCCAGATTTGATGTAAAATAAATCCACTGACACTCAAGTTAGTGTAAGCAGGCGAGACGACCACACAAAACCCCTTCCTGTATCTAGGTGCGTGATGATGAAAAAAATACGTTTTATAATTAAAGGTTAAACAAAATAAAGGTACAACGATACATACATAATTAAATACACTGCAAAGAAAAGAAACATGAAGCAAAACAAAAAAATCAAAAATTACAAGTTACTGAAATACATATATACCTAGTATATTCTGAGATGAAAATACAAATAATATGATAGGTCCCTTGTCTGTGAGAAGAGTATACTACACTATTAAAGTAAATAATGACGCAAAAGAATTCATGTGTACATAAAAGATAACAAAAAGGATAGATTGGGGAAGGATAGATAAAGGAGTTGGGAGAGGTATATTTCCTATACTGAAATCACTGATACTGAGTTCATCGTCTTTGATGTTAAAGTAATAAATCTAACTTTATGGAGATAAAAGCCAGGACTAAAGTAATGATGAATTGCTTAATTTATTCGATCCATATTTATGCAAACCTATCTTGAAGAAAGCGATAATTATGTCCACCAATATTTGTTTGTCGCGCAGTACGAGTACAGTTAATATAAAATTTCTGACGTCACCAATATGATGTTGACCCTCTTGAAATTACTCAGTCTGTTAAGGTCAGGGTTATCATTTCTCAAAGTTTGATGATAAACATATCAATTTATTATACTCTTATATGAATCCCCGGCCGTTTTATATTTTATTTTTTAACGCCAAATGTCTACCTCTGCTTTGAGAGATTTGGGATAAAATCAAAAAATCCTAAATTGATTTTTAAATGTTTTTTAATAATTTTTATAATCAATTTTTGAATCTAAATAATTTATTTTAAAATGAGTTATCTACCTATAATCTGGAATAAGTAAGGCTTAATCTATATTTAAGTACGAATGAGCAAGCACCTATAATTTGTGGATCCAAATATCTTCAAGTAGCTTGTTGGTGCAATGGTCATGACGTTCGCCTAGTGATCTGATGGTCGATAGTTCGAGCCCCATTCCAGGATCATCAATTTAATTCTATTCTCATAGCGTTTAGCTTATTTTGAGAATAGTAAGAATATTGATGCGACACGCTTTCCGTGTTTGTATCTCTATTTAAAAAAAAAAACTTAACAAATAGGTTCTCGACTGGAGATTAATTCATCCAAGAAAAATTGTTCGATATCACTCATACAGAGAATTAATATACAATTGTGGAGAAAACAGACAGAAAGAAAGTGCTCTTCCATGTTCCTAGAAATAAAACATCCTGTATTCACATTTTTAATTCCCACTTCTATAATTGTATCGATATTGACCTATTCAATATTGTTCTTACCGCATTGAAAAGAATGCTAGAGATTATATGTAGGGTATAAAAGCTAAGGCAACAATATTAAAAAAAAATTAATGCAGTCATCGAAGATTACCGATAAAATAATGTAGGTACTGAATTCGAGATTTTATAAGAAGCATAATTTTGGAAAGGATCTATATAGAAAATCTAGAATTCAGTACGTTTTAATTAAGTAATCCTCGGTGACTGCATTCAAAACATTTTTTTATTTTTTTGAATATTGCTGCCTTTGCTATTATACTCCACATATATGTACTTTATTCTAGAACTACTAAACAATTGCACCATAGCAATAGTGCTAGAATACGGATTGAAAGCATCATCACTAAATCGACTTTGGCCATTCTGCATCTACATTTCTTTTCCTCCACTTCAACTAAAATCTTAAAAAATACTATTCCATTAAAACGCGATATGATTGTTAGTGACGTTGTTCAGCAAGAATTATAGATAAACCATATGTAATCTATGGTGTTTTATACTGTAATTTGTTTATTTTTTATGGTCACGTCTTCACGGTTCGTCTTTGCTTTATTTTTACGGGTATTTGCATGGTTTTATATAGATTTTGCCGTTTTTGTGACCTGTTTTAATAAAATATCTAATAGTACTAAAAAACTAAAGAACACATTTAAAATAAAGGAGTGCGGATTTTCACAAGGAAAATCCGATAACTTACCGAAGATTGATGCTTTAATGATGGATTCATTTTTCAGTTTTCAGGAATGAATTTCTACATTTGGGTACCATACAATATCTACCAAACTTTTCCCCGACATTATGGATGCACTATACAAAAAAACAGGTTTGTTTTGTAAAAAAATGAATGAACGTTTAAATACGTTAAATAATGCTATTATTATGTGGCCAAAATATGATGTTTTGCGAAGCTTGATTGTTGTAAACAATCCTCCCTAGGCATTGACTCTATGTGATTTCAGTGTTGGTCATCATGTCGGTCCAGGATATCCTTAATATAATGCGGTAAATCCACATTTCAAAAGCCTCTCAGCGGTTTACAGTGCCAACATTGAGGTTACATGCTTCAACACCATAGAATAGAATATATACGACAAGACAAATTACGAATAAGAAACAAGAAATAAAAAAAAACAATTGCGAAAAGAACCAAACAGTGCGTAATACCAAAACTATTCAACAAACTACCTAATAGAATAAAAAATGTAACGAGACAAAAAATATAGAAAAAACCCTAAAGAGATACTTAAAAGCATAAAAGTTTAGAAATTTATAATTTTATATTTTATTATAATTTAAGGACAATTAATTAAAAAAATGTACACATACTGTAATCAAATCCTTGCGTTTAAACTCTAAATAGAGTTTTGTAAGAGGCAAAAATAAAATGGCAACAATAAAAAAAAAAGAACCCACCACATGTATCATTTTACGAACCTTTGTCTGAGTTTCAGATTGATACCATCCTTTTATAAAAGACTTTTTATTAAATGACACACAAGTTGCATCTAACTTCCACGTCAAATATGCAAATTGACAATAAAAGCACGTACGCATTTGCCACCTACGAAATTACCGTGTGAACTTTAGAACGACCTCTGGCGATGCGTTTAATTTTACCTACCTAATAATGTAGATAAACACCAAATTTTGCAAATTACCTGTAAATTGATGTTATGAATATAATTACATTGTGTCATTTTAATTATAGCCACTCGTCCAACGTAATAACATTGATCGTTTAGTTAATTATCAAACTTTTATTTTCAAAGAAACACAATTTATTGAGGGTGATTAAGCCATTAAAATCCAATTAATACAAATCTACATTTCAATTGATGCTTCCTACTTGAATAAAATTGCGAAGACCTGTAATTAAAAAAATCTTTTTGTTGCGTACATACATATTTCCTTCCGCTTTTCGTAACATGATATTCTAGATTGGACGTATATTTGTAATAAAAAGGCAGAATTTATCAGTTACTTTCTCAGTAAAATTTCGATTGTTTCGCATATATAAATAATATTAATAATATAAGAAATTCGTTGGGCTTCAATTCTTAAAACAATAAATAAATAATTTTTGTAACAAATTTTTAAACAAGATAAATTAGTATTAAAATGATATTGAATTGTGGGATGGCTTAGGTAATCATTTTTATATTATCAAAATCTATTAGGCTGGCGCCACACTGCGAGTATCTTCCGCAGCGTCTTTTCCGTCGCGTCAAATCGGCAAAGCAAATGGATCGATCGACCATCCGCGTAGTGTGTTTGACAAGCGCATATTGTATCGAAAGAAATGTAGCGGCGTTCCGCGACCAAAGAGACGCGACGGAAAATCCGCGTAGTGTGGCGGCGGCCTTATAGCACAATTTGTAATAAACCTAATAAATTCTATACAATGAGAAATTGATCTAATTAGGACATAAAAATGTGCGGAAAATTATTAATTTATTTTTATAAAAAAATTTAAATACATTTTGTATATATTTATATTTACTTTTAATTTTAAAAAAAGGCAGCAGAATTCCCCCCCCCCCCTCCCGATAATGTTTAAGTTACACTTATACCGCAATTAAAGTATTTATTCTTGCATAATTAAATCCCCTAGTAAACAAAACGCATTTTATAGTGAAGACTTTGTTTTTTTTATTTAATTTCTTTCCAAATCGAGTCTCTTGAGTAAAAACTTCTTGTAATTAAGCGTGACTTATTAGCGAAGACGTTATAATTTTAAAAGCATTTGGTTTGACCTTTTCATAATTGTTTCAAAATTAACAAGTTCGTAGTATTTTTTTTAAATAAGTCTAACGTTTTGGAACCAGCCACGGCACCAGATTGCGTACCAAGAAATTTAATTTAGTTTGCTATTCACTTTAAATCACTATTATTCCTTTCCTATTTTCAACAACATACTCATTAGATTTACACCTATTCTAAAAATTATGATGGATTATAATCTTACCCTAAAAAAAATATATCTTTATAAATCTTATTTACATGTAGTCGAAATAATTCCAGAATTATCTTATTATGAGATTCTGTAATCATCAACGAAAGAAACCGATTGTATTTATTGTTTAATTGTAAATAAATATTGTAAGACACTCGACATACCAGAATTGATAAATTATCTGCGTATTTGTGTCATGATAAATTGAATATTTTAACAACAACAAAACACGCTAACTCACAAATACCGGTTTTGTGCATAGATAACAACACAACACTTGATACAAAATGGCGAAAAGCGATTCCTGTGTACAATACGACACAACTTTGAAGGTTTTCAAACCGGAAACGTTCAACAGAAAGTTCCGATAAACGAAGCATTTTAACATAAAATTTATCAGGAAAATTAGAAAATTTCATATCAATAGCATATCCGTTTCTCAATGGGAGAAAACGGCATGAGCCTCACTGATAGTTTAAGAAGAATGTGTGAAAAATAATTATAAAAATATTGATTGTATTATTTGTATAAATCTAATTTTAAAAAAAAAAAATTAATTTAAAAAAATAGAGATGTGATCACGGAATTCGTGTCACATCAATATTCTTACTATTTTTAAATTAAGCTATAAGCTTGTGCTATGAAAATAGGACTAACTTACTTGTCTGGAGTGAGATTCGAACCTGCGACCTTTCGATCACGAGGCGAGAGTCCTAACCACAAGACCTACAAGCTACTTATTTTTTATTTGATTAATTTCACTTACATGTTTCGGAAATACCTTTCCATTGTCAGGGTGTTATTATATATATGTCAAAATATGATTGATTCAGCAACATCAATCCACAATGTTGCTGAATCAATTGAAAAAAGAAAAAAAAAGAATTATAACTGAATAGGAAAAATAGATGAAGAAAATTTTGAAAGGTCGCCCGCTCTTCGCCTATGGGGTGTTATGCAGCCTAGAAGCAGAAATACTTATTGATAAGAAGAAATATGAGATTGCCGGGGATTTACTTGTAACTAATTACCCCGTATGAACGCGTCGCGTTCTACCATCGATGATGAGTGAAAAAAAACGATGAAATCGATGATGATGATTATTATTTTAGCGAAAATAAATTATGAATACTTCCGAATGAATGTTTTGTGCTTAAATTTTAAGCGGGGTAAAATTATTGAGGATGTTTGAACAAAAAACGAAATAGAGGATGAAGATGATTTTTTTCCTTACCATGTTTATGAAGCGTCACACTCTTGTATCCTGGCATATCACTTTGGCTTCAATCACAACCATACATCTTCTCACGCACGCTCTTCTATAAAGGAAGCATTGGAAAGAGTCCTCCAATATTTGGATTACCACTTTTTTTATTTATTTAATTAATAATATATATAGTATTTTTTACAATCATACATAGACAATGCTTACAAATCAATTTTTTTTTGTGTGTATATACCTCACCAAAAATAATTATGATTCTTGTGTGTGGTGAGGGATAACCACTTACAATCATAGTTATAGGTAGTGTAGTCTAATTAAATAACAATGAGAAAGGAATAAAAGAAAATCAAAATCTTAATTAATAATGCAATATATAGAAGTAGCAGTCAAGTAAATAATAATATAGAATAAGCAGTCAAAAGAGACCAAACTCAATCACAAAGTCAATCTATAATAAATGAGAACCCATTCGGGTTCACTGGGGGAATATGCACACAGGGCGCAACCGCAAAACATTCACCATCAGGCAAAATAAATTGAACAAATCAAGTAATTGTACAGGTATCTTCATCGATTCGTGCGTAGTACTCGACAGTATCTCCCACGAATAACTCGTATCAGAACCAAAAGAAACCTCTAGGTCTTTCGCGGACGCCCTCCGTTCCCGATGCCTTCAAAACTTGCGTCACAATATTTCTTATCATTCTCTCCTCGTTTATTCGCTTAACATGACCGATCCATCTAAGCGACCATTTTTGAATCTTTCAATATTTATCTTGCTTCGATCAGCTCTACATTCATTCCAGGCAAATTCATTATTTCGTTTATCATAAATGGAATTTGAATAAGATTTTGTTGAGCTTTATATTCATTATTTTCGGTGCCAGGATTAAAAGCAGTCACCTCCAAAAGATTTTGGAGATAAAAAATGACAGTATCTCTTATATTAATTGTATCATACATAACACACTAATTATTTACCCTTTTCCGCTTATTGTTAACACTGTTCATAAATATGTACATATACTCGTATATTAAAATTGATTATGTTAAATTTACTTTTAATCTTCTATGAAAATTGCATTAGTATTCTTGAATATTGCATCGTAATGCAACATAATTACAGATAGCAAGTAGCTCACTTGCACTTCTGAAGAGAATATATCGAGGTCACAAATCAGCTATTGCATACTCTATAATGAAACGGTTACATTTTCACGCACCAAATGTTTTATATCATTTAAAGTAAGAAAACACGTTTGTTTAATATAAAAAATTATGTTGCTTTTATATTCAGAATGCTAGTTTTTTATCGTATCAGATTAGAGTAATTATTAATTTATTATTATTGATTCTGAACAAAAAATGTGCGCAAGAACACAAGTCATTTAACAATTTGTAAAACTGTACCAAGGTAATATGTTATATATTTTTTTGTCAACAAACGTAATATATTTTTCATTTAATTAATTTTTATTGCTAAGCAATCCTCGATTACTAAATGAATTTCAAATTATAGAAATGAACATGAACGATGCATTCTATCAAAGTAATTACTGAATAAACTATTAGTTTAAAGTGTATCCATTAGGTTAATTATTACTTTTCTTACCGCAACACTTCCGCACTATTACAAACTTTAAAATAAAAGCGAGAATACGAAATGATAGGCGAGGCAAATTTTATTAAATCAGAGATCAGAATGTACATGTTAGACTATAATTTTTTTATTTTTTTTTATTCGGTCATCCAACAGGGAGACATAATTGCTTGGTAAGATAAAATACAGATTCAATAATTACATGTCTCCCACAATTAAAGGATGACACAGATAAGACATAATTATAGATAAGTCAATTTGATATAAATGACAGACAAAACAATTTTAGCGTTTCATTTAACCGATTGTTCCTAATTCAACTTAAACATAAACATAAAAGGGTTCGTAATTTATATAATTCACATGATCAGGGAGGGGGACGAGTTTCTAGTATCTGCCTCACCATATGACGATACTCTTCATATTTAGTATTAAAAATATATATTGAAGATAAAAGGTTATTATAATCTGAGCATATGCCTTTATATTAAGAATGATAACTTAAAGTAATAAACTTAACATTATTTACAATAATTAAGAAAATATAAGCATCAATCGAGAGGCCGCGGCCAAAAAAATCATTTTCAATATCTTAGAAATCATCAATACTTACTGAATATTTATATGTACGCAGAATATGTTTTCTTACGAGTATAAAACTAGCATTATAATGATAAAACTGTGATAAAATAATTAAGAAATATTCAATGTGAAAAATGTTATAAATTTTCAATTTTGCATGAAATTTTTACGTTTTTCGTTAATTTTAAAACGCTTTTCATTCATATAAAAAGATGATTTTAACAATATATTGTATTTACTTCCACATTTTGAGTCTTCAACTACTATTTGAAGTTTTTTTTAAAAACCTCAATTACTACATATTTAAAAATAAATTTTCATTAGTATGAAATATGTTAACAAATGACACAGTTTTATAACCAGATTGAAGGTTCTACCTAAATTATCGTCCTTAAAAAATTTTATTCCAGCATATTCCCATATAAATGAATAATAAAAACCCACATTATCGATAAAATGCCGAAATATGCATTTGCAGCGAATGTCCAGCCTTAATAAAGTATTTAGATTAAGATTTTAAACGCGTTCTTCATAAAAATAAGATACATTTTGAGGCTTTTATTGCTAAAAGTCGCAATAAACTCATTTTAAGTATCCTTTTTTCCTTCGAAATTTATTTCTTCCTTGAAATAATACGTAATGCCTTTAAAGCGAACATTTTTGTTATTTTTACCGACTCCATTGGAATATACAATTAACATTCTAACCAGTTGTTGTGACCTAGGACTATTGTAATTCTAGAACCTCGAAGGCCGACAGCATCGTAGATCTTATATTATTACAGTACTTAATTCATTTTATAGACCAGTGATTCTGAATACTCCAATCAATGCCTGTCTTCGGAGGTCGGCCTACATATATTCGGGGGTGATCATATTTTGAAGTTATTTTGGCTAGGAAATCAAATTCTATGTTGTATGTAAAGAAGAGATCGTTTATTGTTTAGAAAAAAATCGAACCTTCAGAGAGTTTATTAGGACGAGGGGGTTATTGTCAAAGATCTTAAGGCAGTCTGGTGCTATGCAAGAGAGTAAGGGGGAATGGGGTAGTTTTCCTGTAACTACTGGTCCAGTTTTTCCTTACCGGAAGTAAATTTTGGCACCCTGTATCTTCCCTTTTTTCCCTTTAAGGAGTGTTAGAGGCATGCTATTATTTGTCTGCTTACATTGCTCTACCTTTATGTTATGTTATTCATATATATTACATACATACATAAGTATATTGTTATGAAGGTAAAATTGCATTGTACAAAAAGGATTAAATTTTTCGCTGTACGGATAATGAATGACCTTTTGTTGACAGCTATGCGTGCTGTTGTCTCGCACTGCGGCATAGCGTGGCTGCCATGTAGAGTTACAAATGCCAGTCAGATGGCGAATGTTGTGGACCGATGAGAGTTTTTGCTCATAAAAGAGCCCCGAATTAGCTATGGATTGCCATTTGCCGGTCACTGAGAGGCCATTGAAAAGGTATCGCAGTGTAACTACTTGATACTACTTACAAACTAAGGTCACAAATTAAAATCTATAAATGCACTTAACAAAATAAAAATTATAGTCATTTTTGCGATTGTGAAGTATCGTTCCAGCTGGGAGTGATAATCGTTAACCAAAGGTAAATTTTTAATAGATATGTATACAGGGTTATTTGGAAAACATTAATAACCTCACAGGACTCTCATAATCAAGACATTCCTGCCTTGATTATGAGTCGAAAATATTCAAGCTATCATGACCTAACATCAATAGTTATGGATATATGCGACTTCGAAGTTTGCATTTTTTTTTCAATATTTCTGACTTATTTTTTGTAAAACATTGGACTATCATTACAGCATACAATTATCTACAACAACTACAAATGAGTAGAACACTCTGCAGGCTGGTAGTACCAAGGAGACCTGGAACCACCAAGTTTGCGGAACGTGCTTTCAGCTTTGCGGGCCCAGCTATGTGTAATCAGCTGCTTTCAGTGTTGCGATACATGGAGAACCAGGAACTCTCCAAGAAGAGCATAAAAACTCATTTTTTCGGGATGTCACACCTGTAAAGCGCCCTTGAAGTGTCTCTTACGCAAAAACGGCGCTATATAAATTAACATAAACATAACAGTCTTCTCCTAAACACCAGAATGTAAAATAATCTTCTCGAGAGTTCGAAAAAACCAGCGTTTGGGTACATATACCGGGATTACGCCGCGGCGTGGAAGTTTTGACAGTTCTTTCGGTTCGAAGTATGCGCGAGGCAACGGCAGGTGTGCCCAGTCGCGAATTAATGAGGGATTGATACCAGCGAAATAATCGGTACTTACCGGTAGCGGCGAAATAAAGGAGTTTGACTTCTATGTACGAGAGTTGAATATTCTACGAGTGATATAGTGATAAAAAGTGTTCCCAGTCAAAGTGTTCATATACGAGTGATACATTGCGAAATAGTGCAATTAAAAGGATAGCGTTAAGTTTCATTCATAGTAAGTGACTTTGTCCATTTTCACTAATTAATTTCCAATGTTTTCAATTGTTTCTGAAAGCCACGTCTCGGTAAAGCAAAAATATGTATACGATCAAATCCAGTTTTTTTAACACATTAAAATTGTTGTTAAATAATGATAAAAGGAAGCATTTTTAAATTAAAAATAAATTGTACTTAAAACAAATAATTTTTATTTTATTATTTTAATTTATATTTATTTTATTTATAAAATTTTTAATGTTAACAAGTGTTTTTTCAGATACCACTTACAATTTGTACGTAAAAAGTGACTTTCTTAGCGATTGAAGCATTTATTTATCAATAATAAAATATTTTAATTTACTAAAAGTGATTTACAATTATTAATAAACAAAGGATAGATATTTTTTTAGGGCGGCCTAAATCTCGTTTGTCTAAATCTTCGAACTCTGAAGAAATATGCGAGAGCGAATAACAATGGTACACTGGAACATTAAAGACTAGAAAATGGCTGATAATGAAGATTAATTTAAAAACTATTTTAATATACCTACGCTACTTTTGCATTGTAGGTATTTGCATTGCATGCATTGGATTTGGTTTTCGTAAAAAACAAATTTCACATAACTTCAACAAGGTTATCTGCGTAATGTCTCCATGGCTGTTTAACTTTTATGTGGATAATTATGTGAAAGATCTGGAATGTGTGAATATAGGAGTGATAATGAGTGATTTGATTTATGCTGTTTACTGTACGCGGATGATGCAGTATTAATGGCAAATAGCAAATATATTTCAAACGTTGTCTTACTAGACAAAGCTTGAAATATTTGTAGGCAATGAATGTTTTGAACAAGAAGATGCATTTTGGGAAGTATGTTCAATAGAAGAGGAAGAGCTGAGAAAAATATCGAGTGCAGGGCAATTGCAGGGAATGCACCTGTCGATGAGAGATTCTGTTCCTCTCGAAACTAAAGTAGTGAAATATAAAAATGGTAAGACATTTAAGAATAAATTAAATACTATGTTTTAAACCACTTTATCACGTCAACTAGTTTCGGTCGGACTCAACTTTCTTCAGGACAATTAAATATAGACTAGTCTAGGTACAGAAATTTATAAAGGAGGAATAAACTAGTTGACAAATATATAGTGGTAAAGTGGTTTAAAACATAGTATTTAATTTATTCTTAAATGTCTTATAATGTTAAGCCACAAAGTGTTTAGATATTTTTCACCTTATTTAATGATCATTTACTTTATTTGTTGTTCTTAAAATTTGTTGAAGATATTTACAAAAAAAATCCGTGGATATCGACAATGGAAAGATCTCGACAGAACGACGAAATTATGTAGTGAATTTTTTTTATCAAAATCAGCAATCCATAATTTGAACTCAACGTGCATATCGTCGACATGTCAATGTGCGAAATGCTCTAAACAAATCAATTATTAGGCATTTGATTAGTCACTTTGAGTCCCGGGGTTCAGTTAGTGACCCATCACGTATTGGCAGACTTCGCTCCGTTAGAAACAAAGCTACAGCGGAGTGTATAGAGAAGAGTGTTGAAGAAGTCTTGAATACGCCTACCAGCTAGATGGTGTATAGAATCATAATAACTGCAAATCAGAGACTTGGGAACAACCTTAGATTTTTAGAATCCACGTTTCGTCCATACATTGCATACAAACTAGGCCCACAAAACCATTTAGAAATGTAAAAAGTTATATATTGGTGACTTTAGTTAGCAGCATACTAGATTATGGCTCTTCAATCTGGTGCAACTGTAAATATTCTGTTGAAATCTGTTCGCAAAACTACATAAAAACAAACCTTGTAACATACAGAGATTCACTAAAAAATAACAGATTTAAAAATTAACCAATAAAAACCAAGTTTTTATTATACTCCCTTTCTCATTGAAACAGGTTTCGCGCCTACTCCACGCGTAGGGCTCGAAAATTAAACAATATATAAATCGGTAATTTCGAAAAATCCAAAATTATACTGTAATTATTAATTTTTTTAAAAGAAAATTTGTCCCAACATTTTTATCGTCGCCACGAGTTTGCCTGCAAAGTTTCAGTTCGATTGGATCACGGTAAAACGGTTAACAATCGATCCAAAGTTTTTTCGACAGGCAAGCAGACGCTACGAGTTAAAAGAAAGGGATTAAAAAGTCTCAACACTAGGCACAATATTCCTGATCTTTTGCGTCTACACAATATTGTAATATGGTACACCGTAAATCTAATATATGGTACACCCTAAATTGTGTGGTTGGTTGGAAAAATAAAAAGATATTACTTTCGATAACTCTGAATATTCCCTTTACAGCGTTATTTTAGCACTTTTTTAGCTTAGCTTTCTTCCTTAGCTTGGCACCAGTAACTCCAGGTGATTTTGTCAGTGCCTAATCGATAGTTAATAAATTAATAAATCATTACTAATACATCTCTAATTAAAATCCAGTATTTTCAATCATTCCTCTCTAGATACGTGACAATATTTAAATGTTATACAATTATATTTTTCTCACTTATCAATTGGTTGAGAATTCTTGAGGAATGGCATATATCAATGTCTGTGGTTTTAGCGAAAGGTGTACAGATATAAAATTCTAAACTACAGTTGTGGTGGTTACCATTTATCCATGTAGTAGCTATATATTATCGTAAACATCAGGGGCGTGCGGTGAGAACAAGTAGCATGATTTTTTTAAAACATATATATATATATTGAAAAGAAACCAAATAAGAAATATATCTCGAAATATTTCTATCACAGTAATTAACATATTATTCAGATTTTAATATTTCATAATATTCTGCCAGATAAATATTTAATTTCGATTTTTTTTCCCAAATGTATGTTTAAATAAAAGTCATGCTAACCTAGTAAATATGAACGTAAATTTTGACAGTATAAAAGGTCATATCATCAACAAAAGTTATTTCGGAAAAAAGTGGCTTATTAAATATCAATTTTGTATTTAACTAAGTATTGAAATAAATGGATATTTTATGCCAACTGTATGGATTTTTAGAGATATGATTCTCAGTGAATGATAGGGAACACCTATTTAATTCGTGACCAGCGACTTTTTGCGTAGTAAATAAAATTTTAAACTGTTTTAGTGTTTTTTTTTGCCTCCCACATCCACGTCCCTTGACAATATTATATTTAAAATATAATATGCAAGGCGTGCGGATGAATTTTTCCTGGAATATGATAAAAACTAACCCATAAAAACCAAGTTTTTATTATACTCCCTTTCTCATTTGCATTGTTTCTACCCATGGCTCGAGTCAGACTAGTTGAAAGAGGTTTTGCGCCTTCTCCACACGTCGGGCTCCTTTCTCATTTGTATAGTTTCGAATTTGGAAAAAAAATCGCAAAATCCAAAATTATGCTATAATTTTAAACGAAGATTAGTTAGATCATTTTTATCGTCGCCACGAGTCTACCTGCAAAGTTTCAGCTCGATTGGATCACGGGAAAATGGGTAAAAATCGATTCAAAATTTTTCCGACAGACAACAACCGCAGATACTACGACTTAAAAGAAAGGGAGTAAAAATTATGAGATATCCCAAGAAGCAACACAATCCCATTGTTATATGTTAGCCTTGAAAACATTCGCTTGTGTTTGAGTTATTAAGAGTTATCTGCAAATGCTACATAGAATTATAATTAGCAAGTTTGCTACATTTTGTGTCAGGAAATCATAATTCCAGTCGTTGGTATGAGTCTATATAAGGACTGCTAATTGATTTGTTAATAAACTATTTATGAAATGCACAAAAGGTTCTACGATTATATATACCCATAAATTATCAAGCGATTTTCATAAATAGAGAATTCACTATTTTACTTGTTGTGTGCATGTGTTGTGTACCGATACAGTACTACATACTATGATACACGTCAATGCGAGAGAGAAACAATGTTATACGACCGCTTCTCGCTAGACAGTAATGCAACTTAACATGCTACCGGTAATTACAACGCGATCAGTGTGTCGCTGTTTTTAGTTGAATGCTTATTTATTATGCAACCATTTTTAAAGTTTTCTGAATTTTTTATTATTAACTCCGTAACTTTTTTCTTCCTTTTCTTTTTTGTAATTAAATATTTATTTTTCACCCAAAGCAAACACATTGTGGTAACATATAATATCATTAAATAAAATAACTCTTTGTTAAACACCACTTTATTGAGTTTAAACCAACTAGCTTCAACTCACAGCTGAGTCTTCATCAGGGTTCAGTATTAACTAAACAAAAACAGAATTACTAACAATCAAGAAAGCATTAAGGGAAGAAATAGAAGGAACGTCAACTGTGGTGGGGGTAGGGTGAAAGAGAGCGGGTATTGGAATAAAAAAAAAAATTTCATTCCAATATAGTAGTTCTTCTTACTTCTTTTCTTTTAACTCGTGGCGTCTGCTTGCTTGCCGGCTTGCCGGGTGAAAAAACTTTGGATCAATTTTTAACCCTTTTTCCGTGATTCAATCGAGTTGAAACTTGGCAAGTAGACTCGTGGCGACGATCAAGAAGATCTATCAAATTTTCGTTAAAAATAATCAATAATTATAGTATAATTTCGGATTTTTAGAAATTTTATTGGTTTTTTCAAATTGGAATCATTCGAAAAGTTTGATTACTAGCATAGCGGCCCGATAACGTCGCGGAATATTTTCTAAATTTGAATTACTCCGTCGGTATTCATAATAGGTACTTCACTACGAATGTCGAAAATCTAAATTGACTGACAAATGTTTTTAGAATTTAATCTTCAAAGCATGAAGTATCTTATCAAAGCTCAAAACATCTGACATTTTAGAAATATATTAAATTATTTTAAGTTTAGTGTTATGTTATATGTTTTAATTCATATTTAATTGTTGTTACATTTTACAAAGAAAGGGAGTATAATAAAAACATTTTTTTATGGTTTTTATGGGTTACTTTTTTTCATATTTATTTGGTTAAGTTGTTAATGTTAAAAAAAGTTTTTAAAAAATATTATAAAATCGTCGGCCATACAAATAATGCGGGTCAGAGCGCTCATCCAAAATGGAGTACGTGTGAAATAACGTGCATGCAATTCAATCGTTATTATGGCACATATTATGAAACTGCCTAAAGGCATGTAATAATCTTGTAATAATTACTATGTTTAATTACATAATTTAATACGATGAGTATCGAAGACTTTCATTATTATTTTCTGAAGTATGTACGGCGTGCGTACAGCGGGCGCCGTTTATAATAATCTCATTAGAGTGTCACCATTACACAATACATAATGTACTGAATGTCCGGTGACCAGTGTCAGAGCCTTCAAAATAAATTTGGTCGGGTAACAGCGCGCTCCGCGGCGGCCGCTCTATCTGTCAAACTGTCAGACGGTAATATCGGTTCATTATTTGCTTTTTCAGCTTTGCAAAACTTTAGTACTTCATTGGCAATTGTTCTTGCACCACCCCGGACTGTTTTGGTTGTTTTGGACATAATAATTCAGTGTATATTGGTAATCAAGATGTCACAGCTCCCGAGCAAATACAAAATTGTACTGAATTACAGGACGAGGGGTTACCGCCGGGTGCGGGCGGGGCGGGTTTTAGTCCCAATCTTGCCGCACACCAAGTTATGTAGGGCAGGCAATAGTGGTAATCTCTCGGAGATTTTGATTTTTATATTCGGTAATTTTGCTAACCTCAACTATGATTTTTGCTATTATACCTAGCCGTATACCCGTGAAAAATCATCCCTTCGCGTTTTAGCTAAGCCCTCTTCTTACAATGTGTACATTACATTATGTTTTTGACGGGCCAGTGAGAAGCGAAGGGGGCTATGTCGCTCAGTTGCCGCGTTGCCGTCCGCGCGTCCGAGGTTCGAGTCTCTCTACAACTGTGCAATTTCGTTTTTTGCTTGAATCCCAGGAAGTTACGCAGTTATGTGACAGTCAGACAGTCAATAAAATTATTTATTTATTGTCTGTCTGACTGTACATATTTAAGATATACAAGCATTATTTTTTTTAACATTTGCATATATTTAATAAAATTTTTGATTTATTGTAAATTCTTAAAACGAATACAATATTAAATAATTTTTAAAAAATCCTTGATTAGAGATTATTTATTAGGATCTTCAAATAATCCCTTTTGTCTATTTATATACAGCATAATATATTAGTAGACGTGTTCCTACATTATAGAAGGTTATTTCAAAATGTGTCATCATGCCTATTCGGGGAAGATCCGTGGAGATCGCCTGGTTAACGTCCAACGTGGTCATACCATCTCAATTGCATTTCCTTCATCTTACTATTGACGTCTTCAACGCCGAGGCATCCAAAAATGCGTGAACTTTATATTTTGTCTCTTGAAGACACTTAACATGACACCAAAAATGATTCATTCCAAAATACACAACTGTCGAGTCAATTAGTGAAGCTTATGTAACTTGAATCACAACTGTTATGATAATTTCACTGTTGGTTCATAACAAAGATATATTTGTAGAAATGCATATAATTGGTAGCTCGAAGATCATTATCCCTATATCAACAATCAATCGACATCTCGAGTACTCTAGATGCAACAATCTCTGACCAGGCTGACCAAGATAGTTCATTCAACTTGAAAGTAAGAGTTGTTTTGCAAGTGCATTAAGTCCATCAAGAAACACTTGCATTCAAGACTTCCGCATGTTTTCTTGACGACCCTGTATTTATTTACTTAACCACTATTTCAACCACTCTGAATGCTTCAAACTGAATAATACGAAGAGAAAAAGTGAATTATTTTTAAAATTTATTTACTATGATTTTTATTTTTACCGTGTCTTAATTTTGCTTTAATTTTTTATTTTATGTTTATTTATTTTGCTTAAACATATTTAATGATGTTATTAATTTACTCACTTACTTACCATTACGCCTTTTCTCCGCAGGGGTAGGCAGAGAGGATAGAGCGCCACACTCTTCTGTTTAGAGACACATCTTTTCATTCAAGCTCGACGATTGTTGAGGCTCCTAACAGGAAGATCTTCCAGTATCTGGTTGATCTGGTCATGCCACTTTTTCGCGGTCATCCGCTGCTTTGGCAACGTCAACACACGAGTCAATATATCTTTCTTTCCACATTCATCATGCCCAAACTATCTGAGTGATTTAATTATATTGTCAATTCTAAAGAACTGTTTACTATTCTTTCCTAATATCATTCTTTAGTCTAACATTAATGAATTTTTCCAAGTGTCTAGATCTCGTCTCCACTGCATTCAGTCTACTTTCTTTCGTCTTCTGTCAGCTCTAGGTCTCACTTCCATACATTAGTATTGGTACCAGCATTCCAGTTCGTCTTGTCACACTTATGGCATTTTTTTATTATTTTTTTTTTATATATTTTTTTATTAGTAACTAGCTGTGCCCGCGCGGCTTCGCACGCGTAGATTTTGTTGTTTGGTTCGTCATAAAACTTTCGCGAACCTTCTAGAACATTTTTATTCCACAACTTTGAAGAAATTTATCGAATGTATAGGAACCTTCTAGACACTGACACATTCCACCACTCAGTTGAGAACCTTATAGAACGTTCGGGAATTTTCTAGAACCTTTTCCTTCCAGAACTTTCTAGAGCAGGTTTTTCCGGAACCTTCTAGACTCAACAACACAGTCGGCGCGCCTATTTTGAAACAATCTGAGGCATTTGCGGCCTTCCCATAACAAAATAATGTGCTAGAAAGCACATTTTCGGCACCCACTCCCACCCACGCTGAGCCACCCCCACCAAACTCGCATATTTTCGATGTGACACCAAGGGCTATCCACCACCTTAACCACCGGTGGGTGGTTGTGGCTGGTTGTGGAGAAAACTTGGCGGATAGGGAAACACGGGTTTCTTTTTATATATATATATTGATTTTTTTAGTCACCACATTTTTTATGTGTTCTTATTTCGGAGCATTTTTGTTAGAAAAGGTAAATGGATGGATGGATGGTAGGTTTTTTTTAAGTTTATTCAATTTTAATTTTTAATATATTTTTTTGTGTTACCTATAACTTTGCTATATACAGGCTGCTAAATATTTTAAATTTGTTTACTATTCTTTCCTTCATTCATTCTTTAGTTTAATATTAATGGATTTTTCTAAGTGTCTAACTGATCTCGTCTCCACTGCATTCAGTCTACTTTCTTTCGTCTTCTGCCAGCTCTAGGCTTCACTTCCATACATTAGTATCGGTACCGGAATTCCAGTCAGTCTTGCTACATTTATTGCATATTTTTTATATTTTCCTTATTAGTAAATATTTCTTATTTATGTTTATTAATGTTGAAACATATTTTGATGGTGTTATTAATTTGGATGGATGGGTGGGTGATTATTTTTGATGTTTATTTAATATTTTATTTTTTATATATTTTTTAGTGTTACCTATAACTTTGCTATATACAGGCTACTAAATATTTTTAATTTGTTTCATTTAAATTAAACAACAAAGACAAAACGCGAATTCATTTTAAATGCTGTGAAATTTGTCGAAAAATTCGCTACAGAAATAATGCATACATGTAGAAAGAAGTGTACCACGTTCATATTACAAATTTAATTTTCTTTTGTAGCTAGTAATTTTTCAATGAAGTTGCAATGTTAGAGTATTTCCGCTTACGTAATACTTTTTATGATACATAACATTAACCGCAAAGCAAAATGCCTTCCACACAGTTTTAATACGGTTTTGTTGTCGACTTTTTCTCTACACGACGGCACGCTAATGTTAAAACGAGACATCATTAGTTCATAAATCATAGCGACAGATATATAATTTAGTGAAAGTGTTTGGAGTTAATGATTCTTCTGGGTTCGTTTCCTATCTATCAGAGAAGTCACTCACCAGCTACTGCGGATAGCCACAATAAATAGTACAACGAATACAGATATGCAAGACATATGTTAATAAAGATAAATATGATAATGTTTAATAGTCGTTGGTTCAATTTTAAACATTTTTTTAACATGTGACATCTTCTGCCAAATGTTGACATTCGTGTTGCAATTTGCTAAAGAATGGCCAAAATCATATTTATAAAATACTAGCTGCTCGAATCCGGCGTTGCATGAGTTTAGGGTTAAGTTGAAAATAAATGTGTGGGGGAAACAAATGTTATTCGCAAAGAAAAATAAATTTAATCAAGACTAGGATGGAGAGGATGTCTAGGGAAGAAATGTGGCTTATTTTTTCCATCGGGAATATGTGTGCAAAATTGGGTCCAATCGGTGAAGCGGTATAGATTTGTACAGAAAATAGATCTGGGGTAGGGGATGGGTTAGAGGGGGAAGAGGAAATGTCGCCTATATTACCCAACTGGTCCTAAAGAACAAGTATGCAAAAAATGGGTCATATCAGTAAAAAAGGTTTGCAAGGAAAATATATTAGAAGAGAGGATGGGATAAACGGTGAGGAGGGAAATGTCACCTGTGTTACACACCGGGTCCTTAAGAATACGTGTCAAAATTTGAGTCAGATCGGTCAAACGGTGTAGATTTGTTCAGAAAATATATATGGGGGAGAGGAGGGTCGAAAGGGAAGGGGAAATGTCGCCTATATTACCCACCTAGTCCTAAAGATTATTTTTTGCAAATTTTGAGTCCGATCGGTCGAACGGTACAGATTTGCATCGAAAATATATTGGGGAGAGGAGAAGGGGTAAAAGAATAGGGGGGGAATGTCGCCTATGTTACCCGCCCAGTCTGCAAAATTTGAATCGAATCGGACAAACGGTGTAGATTTGTATAGAGAACAGGCAGACAGACATTGAGTTTTATAGGTATAGATCATAAGAATAAAAACTATTTATAAACACAGGCCTAGCAGCCGAAATATGATGCCTTGCCTTCAATATATAGATATAAGATAAAGTTATAATTTATAATGTAATGTATAATGTAAGGAAAATTAGAACATTTTAAAGTAGGTACCTACCTTAATTTCATTATTTTCATATTATTTGAAATTTAAAGAATGGAACATTTTAAACAGGAGAAAGCTTGTGAAAGATCCGTGAAAAAAATAGTGTGCTAACGTTTTTTAAAGCTTCATCTTGTATTATATCTCTGTTGTTTTTCTAAAAGACTGATAAAACGAAGTAATTTTTAGTTTGAAAGTAAATTTCGATTACCACCCAGTTTCCGAGTTTTTTATTTATTTTTTGCTTCAAGTGCTGATTTCTAGGAGATTTTCCGTACCACAGAGTTTCGATATCGCCATTGCCTAAAAATAGTAACTTCTCGGAATTTACTTATAAATATTTGAAAAATATCTTTCTTGAGATATTCATAAACTAAAGGTGCTGCATTGGGCATCTTGTTAAAGATTAATAATGAATAAAATGAATAACGATCGAAATAAAAAAGAAATTAAATTATACCATCCTGCAAGAATAAAATTGATGATTTTTTACAGGGTGATTATTTTTTTATGTTTTTTTTTCACTCATTAAGGTACATATATAACTATTATTATAATGCAAAATTTTTGAAAAAAAACATAAAAAGACCGCGATTTGTCTATTTCCGTAGTACTTCTCCTCCGTGACTGACATGCAACTTTACCCGGCACACCTCTTCTATTTCTAACTAAATTTTACCCTTCCAGGGTGGGGTAACCCCGTAAATTTGAAAAAACGTATACCTACTTAAAAATAGCATCATGTTCCCTTATATTTCACGCCTATTTCCATATTCCCAATACCGACAGAAATCACCACATTTACGCCCCACCTTTTTCCCGAATAATTCATCGATAGGGCCTAGCTTTCTGCTATTTATAATATTTTCGCTAAAGAGGGATGATCTATTACAATCTACTCCAGAATGACGACATCACGAACTGTCTACCACTTCTGTGAATCTCATGATTTCTTCAATCCAGTTGGATTTAGGGCAGCATGTCGTGGTCTTGATTCCCTCGGTTAAAACTGGACAACTGCATTCGTCCATTGGTTGTCCAGCCTCCGAGCTATGCGGCCTTCCCTTTGCCATTAGAAATAAATGAGTGGAGAACAAAACAGGCCAATGTCAAACCATAGAATATTCAAGGATGAACGTGATGATGAATAATTTTATAGCATAATTTAAGAAATTTATAATGTTATATAATAGCAATCAAAAGATGATTGTTAAGGTAGGTACTGCAAGTGGCTGTGCTGTAAGGTGAAAGTAACGACAGACGCAAGAGTAGGTTTACTCAATTTTGAACGCAATCTATCATAAAAATAAGGCTGGGTAAAGGTTCAAATGTGGTGAAATATTATTTCTTATAGTATTTAATGATTTTTCAAACAATCTTTAGAAAGCAATCCCGTGAAATGATGCATTTTTATTTTTACCTAAAGTGGTACAATAAAACATTTAAAATAAAAAAACAATTTTTCTATTATCTCTATGAGAGTTAGAGACTCATGATAAAATAGCTAAATTGTATAAATTTACAGGTATAGAGTATAAATATACATTAATTTTACAAATAAAATTGAATATAAAATATCGAATACTAAAAATATATATTTAGTAAGAAGTAGTAGTACCTTGCTCTGAAGTTCTGTTTTTATTTAATATTTAATATTGGGGTGGAAGGTGCAAGCTTTGATGTGAACTAACCTTTTCACACAGTCTCATGATCATTTTACATTAACTCTTTTTATTATTAGAATATTTTTAGATGTTT
The DNA here is from genome assembly GCA_016648135.1 of Agrypnia vestita. NCBI lineage: Eukaryota > Metazoa > Arthropoda > Insecta > Trichoptera > Phryganeidae > Agrypnia > Agrypnia vestita. Next base: position 20,254 of record JADDOH010003266.1, on the reverse strand, counting down.
AATTTCAATGTGTTTGATCGATCCTCGCGTCTTCACTTTATTTAATTTCCTTAATGCTAAAATAATAATACTTAAATACTCGAGGGCAATATAGGACGGGGAGTTGGTGAAAGGCAAATTTCCTGGCCGGGCAACATCAAAGAGTGGACCAGAATGAGACAGGCGAAAGATTTGTTCCGAGCAGCGCAGGACTGAGAGATCGCACAAGCGTAAAACCGCAACATCGAGGGGCAGAAAGAAAAATATATGTGAAACCATAAGAGACAACATCAAAATAATTTTCAGATGTGAAAAAATAATACAGTATTTTCATACTAAATTTTCTCAGAGATTAAACAAAGTTAGGCTAGGTTAGGTTAACGGTTGTGATTTATAAAAGCGCCTTCAATATGCTGGGTTGGCAAGAAAATGCGGTTTTCGTTCAGTATGTGCGGCACTAATTTATATATTTTTTCTATTTTAAATGGTCCAGATATGTCAGATGACTAATGCTTAACTTTTATGTAATCTCTACAATTGTTTTGTGTGGTTCCGATTCAACTAGTTCCTTTAGAAAAAAGATGCCCACGATCTTTAAGGATCCATTTCCTAGTAAGAATATTAGAACCGCTGCTGAAACTGATAGTACTTAGTAAAAACATTGTATATTATAAGAGTAGTTTTTAGTACTTTACCTCCTGTTTTGCACATTTTCGTCTATTTATATTACCATATTTAATTCGATAGCTAAAATTATACAGAAAACCGAATAATAAATAATTCATAACCAAAATATCTAAAAATACGTATTAAAATAACATTACCACGAACACAATGATGTGTCGCTTTGGAAAAAAATAAGGTTAGAATTCAGATAACAAAAACTATAATTATTTTTATACTAGCCAAATACAATTAAATATTTTTTAAATTTTGTTTTCAAAATATCTCTCTGTTTACATGTTTGTTCCTAAAACTAAAGCTCGAAGTTTTTATTTTTCATAATTATTTGTGTATCATGCAAGTGGCGTCTTTCAGTAGTTGTATAGACTTTGTCATTTTTTTCATTCATCTTTCTCATAATAATCTCTATGTGTCACCTAAACCACCATTATATATCCAATATATAATAATGTTATTATAACACGGGGGGAGCTAATTTATTATTCGAATTTAGTTGTGAAATACATAGGTCACCACGAAAAAGCTTAACAAATATTTTTATTATAGGTTCTTACGAAGTGATGATAAAACAGTAATCTATCGATCAATTTATGAACTCGGACTTTATATACAACAATTAGGTACAACGATACAAATAAAAATCAATGTTTCTACATCAAAAGTCACCATTTGAAGAGCGCAATCAAAGCGTTTTTTGTCAGAAAAATCCTCAATCAAAGACCAGTCGAGGGTTCTTCTCTCGTCAGCGGAGGACTACGACTGACGCAATGGCCTGGGAACAATGATGGCTTCTGGTCCACTCGGGTATTCCGTAATCCCGGTCCAAATGACCGTTTCATTGAATGAATGAATGAATGAAAAGGAAACGGGAAAGCTCATAATTACACCTCGAACGCAGTGAGTTCGCCGGCCAGCGTTTTCAAGAGCCACATTGAAAGAATTTGATGAGCCGTTGAAAAGGCATGTGTGTAATGTCGTATTTCGGGGAAAGTTGAAATTGCTCTAAGACGCGCAATGCGAACAATTTGATTGTTTTTATGGTCGTGAAATAAAATATTACGCACGGATTTTACAATGTAACAGAGAAATTTAACATTCCTTAATTACCATGTGCTCTGTGGGATGTGATAGCCACGAATGATGCAACTCTACATTCTTAATTAAATATATTTTTACTCCCTTTCTTTTAACTCGTAGCGTCTGCTTGTCGGCTTGTCTGCTTGTCTGTCGAAAAAACTTTGGATAAATTTTTAGCCCTGATCGATCAAATTTTCATTTAGAAAAATTTAATAATTATAGTATGATTTTGGGTTTTTCAAAATTTTAACGATTTATATATTGTTTCATTTTCGAGTCCGACGCGTGGAGTAGGCGCGACTGTTTCAATGAAAAAGGGAGTATAATAAAAACTTGTTTTTATGGGTTAGTTTTTTACTCCCTTTCTTTTAACTCGTAGCGTCTCCTTGTCTGTATGACTGTTTGTCTGCTTGTCGGCTTGTCTGCTTGTCTGCCGAAAAAACTTTGAATCGATTTTTAACCCTTTTCTCGTGATCCAATCGAGCTGAAACTTTTCAGGCAGACTCATGGCGACGATAAAAATAATCTTACAAAACTTTCGTTTAAAATTTTTAATAATTATAGTATAATTTTGGATTTTTTGAAATTTTTTATTACTCCCTTTCGTAGCGTCGCCCGACTCGAGTCCGACACGTGGGGTAGGCGCGAATCCTGTTTCAACTAGTAAATGTGAAAGGGAGTATAATAAAAACTTGGTTTTATGGGTTAGTTTTTTGTAAGTTTTCTACAGAATTATGTATTCATATTAAGAACATCTATATATGATTTTAATGCATTCGTCCATATTCTGAAATAAGCAATATTGCTATTTCTGTATATTGACGATTATTGTATAACATTGTAATGCCGCTAATTTTGACGTTTTAAGTTTGACAGGTTTGAAATGAATGAATTCAATCAATCATGAAGCTCTACGACGTAAACGTTACGTCATTTACGACGAGACGAAATTATATATTTTTTTAAAGTAGGTATGGAAGTCTTTGGGTGTTCATAGGGCTTACGACCTATCGCACGGCTGGCTTAAGTGATCACTTTACACAATGTGACGTTCACCGTTTCCACCTATGATAGAGTACCACGTCTATCAAAATTTTATATGTATACATTTAAATTTTACAACCCGTTTAATATGTATGTTGTAATAATCATTAGCGCGACCGGTATCCAAAGCTTTCTCATTCCCCTTAATTAATCACAGATGTCACTAATGAGATATGTATTTTTGATCGGAATTTTTCAAAGCAGTATCCTTTATATGTACATAAGTGTTAAGTAGTGTATATTTGTTTAAATTTTGAAATGCGCGATAAAAGTAGAAAATTTTCTGATTTACAAGATATGTTATTCGGTTTAAAGTTACATTTATTATTTTATTTAATTACAGACCTTCAAATTGGAATGTCAAGTTGATAAAAATGAGCATTTTTGTAATAAAAGGCTTTCATCGCAGTTGCATCAAAAAACTTGTATTTGCTACTTATAACTTATATTGTTTTATGTATATTCATTTTAATTTTATGTTATATTTTTTATGTAAAAGCCTATACACATTGCTGCTCTTTACTTTATATTTCAATTTTTATACTTATGTTTTGGTGCTATACAGATATTGTTTAATGTATGTGCTTTTTGAAATGTATATTATATTCTTTTTGTAAAAGCCTATACCTAATGGGCGTAAACAAACAAATTAAATATATAAAATAAATAAATAACGTTGGTAAGAAGTTTTAAATAATAAAGGATAATACATAATTGATAAATTCTTTGTTATTTTTTTGCTGTGTTCTCTTGTTGCCTTCACATGGAAAAAAACAGACAAAATTTATATTGACATCCAATGTCATGTTTGTATTGAAACTAAACTTTATCAGCAGAGCTGAGTGTTCTGAAACCACACATTGTAATGAATTGTTTATTAAATGGTGTTGCAAATCGTAGTGGAATAACAACCCCTTGGCGCAGCGAAGGGACTGTCACTTGGTTTGACGTTTGCCGCCCTAATTTCGCGCGCATTCCCGTTTCCGCGCCACTGACCACGTGACAGACAGTAACGCAACTTGCCAAATGAAAATGTCACTCTGTCCCATTTCGTCTGGTGCAGCTTATCAGAGGAGGAGACTCTGTAACAAATTATTCCACGCGATTATTTATTTTTAATTAAAGTTAAGTTTGCCAGTATGTTCATACAACATACTGGCAAACTTATGCAATGTGTGAATATACTCAGAAAACGGTTATAAAAGTTATCTTCAAAACCACAATATTAACAAGCTTAGATGAAATACTCAATAAATTCAATTTTAAATAAATAACAATAATATAACTCTAAAATATGCATGTAACACAAAATTACACATTTTAGTATGAGCCGTTTACCCTACGAACAAAAAAATTGTGCGTGTACTCATGTATGCGCGGTAGAAGTTGTAACTGTATAATAATAGTAATAGAGACAATATTATATATTAAAGACCCTCAAATTATTGAGGTGTAAAATTCTACACTGATTATTGCCAATTATTTAATTGAGCTTCATGATAATAATTAAAACTCATACTTACAGAAATATAACCTCGAATATTTAAATAATCCAGTATAGCTTCGTTAGTCCTGGTATTGCATTTCCGCTACATGCTGCATGCACACGTCTCCGTTACAATAAAAAAATCACGCTGATTACGCTAAAACAAGTATATCTTACTTCAAAAATACCAAAAATACATACTACATACGGACAAAAGAGATTCAACTTTTTTGGACACAAACTTAAAATTGTGGGGAATAAAAGCATAGGCAGCATATCCAAAAAAAAAAATTAATTCAATCATCGAGGATTATTAATTTAAAATGTACTGAATTCGAGATTTTATAGGAAATATAGCCTATTTTGAAGGGATAGGTACGTAGGATAGATTTCGTACATTCCAAATTAGTACTCCTGTGTGACTGCATTAGAAACATTTTATTAATTCTTTGGATATTGCTGCATTTACTTTTATACCCCACAATCAATAATGTGGCATATTTGTAGAAAAAGTTTAATGTTTGATACACATAGAGCATTGAGTATGCACATTTTATTGTTATTCCAAAAAAATGGACGACAAAAACATATAATTGAAAGTGAGCTGTTCTTTTCTTTTACTAGATAAATCTACGTTATATCGCGATAGAATACATTTATAAATATAACAGAAGGAAGAACAAAGGAAAAAATTTAAACAAAAGTATAGTGAACAAATAATGAGAAAGTTAGTAATGTTCTCATACACAATGAATTGAAATTATGTTCGTAATTAAATTCAGTCACAAAATTCTATGAAAACGATTTGCAAAAATAATGCGAACAATAGTGTCTACATTATTTTACATGCCAAATTAAATCCTTTATTCAAATACCTACCTTCTGAATTTTCATTAAGCTGAATGGTTTCTGATGGTGTAGTTGAATATTTTCATTTAAGTGCTTTACTTTAATCAACATACTAAAAAAAATATATGTAAAAATGTTTAATTTCTGTTCTCCGCTACTGTTTATTTTGTAATCATTTTATTAAAATACCACTGCCATCTACCGCCCGCGCAACGAACTGAATGCAATAATTGATACCGCCTTTCCCATGTCGGTTTTCCACCAGAACCTTATTCAATTACATTAATTATTACATCCACCCTAAATATCTCATTTCTTCACAGACTCCTGCACTTGAATCGGTACTTTCCCTTGTATAATGCGATGCCAACCTGTCACATTTTAACATCTGTGCGCATATATCAAATGTGATTTTTTTATTCTTTTACTGTATATGTGATTCTTTATATATATATATATATGTCAAATCATTCTAAACACTTGTCTGAAGGTACATACATAAGTTTTTTATAATGCACGAACATGTATAATTTATTTTAAAAATGTGATATATTCTTATAATTTTCAAGAATATTTTTACCATGTTTTTAAAAATGTTTTATCTATTAGAAATATAATTATTTTACCCAGATTATACTGAGAGTTGTCTCATTATTTTCTTGAAAATTAATATTAGAATAATCAATTCACCATATATTTAAGTTTAAACCTATAATTTAAGTCATCAACTACGTATATTTACGACAAATCAACAATTTAATAACTAAAGTACGACAAATTTTAATCTTTTCAAAACTTGGATTAGTCTTGCAAACGTGTAATTTGCTGATCATTGTAAAAAACAATAAACTCTAGTGTCTTGTAATTTAAATATGTTTTTTATATATTTTATTCTCTATATACAAGTGTATCGCCCAAGAGTACCTAAGTTAGAATTAATTATTTTAGAATTAGTTCAAATCAATCTAAATTAAAGCATTGTTAAGATCTACATAAAAACAAATTAGCTACATGCTTTGGATTAGTTTATTTGAAAATTTAATTTATTTTGTAATTTAAGTGCGATACATAGATATAGATGATCTCTTTTGGAATAAGCCAATTTATTTCCACAAGTGGCACTGATTTTCTTCAAGTTCAAATTATCTGCTAAGAAGGGGTGCACCTATATAATATGGAAGGGTTGTAAGGCCGGTAATATTATTTATTAACCAGACTAGAATCAACAATACGTATAAAGTGACCACGATATTCCATTATTTATTATATTAGTTCGGTTTATACTTAATATACAACTCATATTTTGTATGCACAATCAAGTAGATTCAATATATTTTTACATTATAATGTAAAAATATCAAAATTAAATCCAGCATGATTTTTCAGATGAATATAACTTGTAATGAATATCGTCTTCTTCGAATAGGCTTAACAACAAAATTAATAAGGGTAATAAAAACTTTGGAAATAAATGTTGCTATTCTCTTTGACTTCAATAAATATCTATAACTTTGTACAACATTATTAAGCATACGAATTTATCAAAAATTATTAAATAGCTCCAGTTTTATTTTCAATATGAAGGAAATATAAAGTTTGTAAACAATATTCTCAAAGGCCAACCCTTATCATTAAAGGTTGCAAATTCAAAAATTTTATTTCAGTCGGTGTTTTTACCTCCTGAAAATCAGAAAAATCATAAGAATGATTGAGTTTTCCCCCATAAGTAGGAAAATCAAAGAAAAATAGAAGGTCCCACCGAGATTTGAACTCGGATCGCTGGATTCAGAGTCCAGAGTGCTAACCATTACACCATGGGACCTCGATGGGGGTTGCGCCGACTAAAGGGTACACAAATTCCTGAAACGTATCGGGAAGGCTTTCGCGCAGACGTCACGTGGCCACGCATGCGCAAAAGACGCCTGAAAATTGCATCGTTTCAGTTGAAATGCAACGGATGGTGCTGAGCCCACAATAATTTGAAAAATCAGGGGCCTATAACAACTTATATCACACCTTCTTAGCATTTTCTAAATGTTATATTTTTATATTGTATTTTGTGTCGTTGAAATATTGTACTTTCATTTATGAAGGTGTATATTTTAAATAACGTATTCTGCAATTAATTTTACTTTTTATTGATGTGATTAACATGGCTTATTTTTCTAAATTGAAATATATATGACACTTTTAATTTGGATATATACCGAATATTCCATTAGAATTTCGCTACATTACTCACAGTATTATAAATGAAAAACTCTTATTTATGTTCTTCGCGGTAAAGAGATGTAAACTTTTCAGAGCATCCTTTAAGAAAAACTCTCCTTGTCTTTATTATTAAGTCTTTGGTACGTCATGAGAAGTATCGCTTCATCTAATGTGGATCATTCAACATCCTTCGCTTCTTCTATTCTTTTTATAGGGGATCTTTTCATTTCTAGCACATTTTCTTTCCACTTAACAAAATTATTCATTTACTCTTGCAATGTCATTAAATCCATAAAATAATATAATGTTCTTAAATGTACCAAAATTGTACCGTTTAGATGCATTTGTTGTACGCGTGATTGTAATTTTGATTAATTTTTTTTTACACATCATGGATAGCTGTATTATCGTATTATCACGAAATGCCAGAAACAAGAAGAACTGTATATGTTCGAGATTTTTCGTATTCTGGATGTTTTAAAATAAATTGGAAACATCTAGAAAAATGCAGAAAACACGGAAATATACAGGAATTTCCAAAAATCGCGAACCTTATATAAATAGCCAGTCTAAGTTTAATTCAGAGAATCTAATGCGAATTACGAAATACTATGGTAATATGGTCGCTTCTCACCCCATATCAACAACATAAGACAACATAAGACTACCAAAGAAAAAGAAAAACACCTCACAAAATTGTATGATGTATAAAGGTATAAAAATCTTCGATAGCCTGCAAAAGGAAATTCAAAACCTAAGGAGGTTTAAACTGAAGTGCAAAAATTATATTATAAAAACTTTTAAATGATTAGATGGAATGCAACATGTCCACGTGAAATCATGTATTAGACCACACAACATTATGTGTGGAACTAAATTATTAAGATAAATAAATATTCACGTACCTACCATTTTATTTTTCTATAGAAAAACTTTACCATAAAATAATATAATAAATCACTTATAAGATGCATAATAATAAAATAACCATTTACAATATATTTTTTTTAGTTTGGGTATCTTATTCATAGTATTCAAAATATAAAACCAATCAAAAATTGATATTAAAAATTTAAGCTCTTCGATTTAAATGTACACCCTTTTGCGTTTTATTAATTTTCGCGCCCTAATCCAAGTACATTTTTATTGCAGCGTCTGATTGAACCATTCAAATGAATTATTTCCATTCAAATAACATCTCGCAATAAATCTAAACTTCCGACAATATTTTATAGCCAACGAGAAAATATTTTTGATGGGTAGGCAGTTAAAAAATGCTCTTTGATCTAAAGAGATCTTTCTCTCTCTCGATTTGCAATTCAAAGTCCATACGATATTTCATTGTTTTCTGTCACGGTAATAAAATCTGATCCATTTTTTACGATTATAACATGATTTTACGATAAAGCGTACTATTAAATTTTAAATAAATTATTTTTTTTACTTGGTACATTATCCTATTTTAGAGATGTCAAAATTAGATAGAAAAGTCGTTGGTCTTCTAAAGCAGACAAAAATTAGAAAAACATCCCTTTTCCATATCAATAAGTTAAAAATAATGGAAAGGTATATATAAATGTACATTTTTTTATATCTAGAAACGGCGTAAACTGATCTTTTGTAGAATTAATAATAATAATAATAATAATAATAAACCCAAAATTAAATCACAACAATTAGAGGTTCTTAAATTTCTAAAATATTTTATTTCCTGTGACATATCTTATAATTAATGAAACGAATATTTTTATTAAATGTAACAAAAAATAAGTAAGAAGTATGTACAAGTTTTGAAAGTAGAGTAAATTGTAATATTGGATGATGTTGAAGTGATATTAAGTTGGATAGTCTGAAATCATGGAAAGATTTCATTTCTGGTTATCAAGAATAAGATTATAAATTACGTACATTCCTTTAAGGGTTCGTTAATCGGTCATTTAGTTTTTTAGTTTAGTTGAGAGAAGTTTCTAGGGTGAACTGCATAAGATGAAGACTAAATAATAAATTTATAATATTGCTAAGCTGTTTTTCAGAGAGTTCAAGGATACCTTGATCACCCCATATGATCCTCAATGTGCTATTTACTTCTGATATTTATATGTCGTTTTATGATGCTCACTCTCGAAATCGTATCTCAAAAATTATATTATTATTTAGAATTTTATGTTTCATTTTTAGCTTTACATTAAATAGTTCTTTTGTGATGGATTATCTAAGTGATGTAGAAATAAAATGCAATTCTAATATAACAAAAATATAATTTTATGTTAAAGTTTTTTCATAAAATAATTAGAATTTTTTATTTTCTCTTATTCTACTTAATTTTCTTCAGATTTTCACAAAATATCCAGTAAATAAATAACCAAATCGTGACACATCTATGTTAGCACGTAAAACAGCGTCGTCTGCTTATACGTGAACACAAATATAAGGAAGGACATTGTTACATAGAGAGATATGAAAAAAAATGTCATCATTATTAGCGCTATTTGGTAGCTTTAGTTTACTTTAGAGGTAGAAGACATCGGAAATAATACTTTTTTTTATTGAATTTTTGAATTTTAAACCTATTATTTTATACCTCATCATTATATGCGGCTAGCATTAGTGATGGACATGTTACATAAGGTTGACATTTTTTCCTTTTTTCAAATAATTGAGATGCGTTCACAGAATACGTGTCACGTTAATATTCTTACTACTCTCAAATTAAGTCAAACACCTATGCTTCGAAAATAGAACTAACTTTCTGGCCTCTAGTAATGGATATCCAACCCCCAACCACTGGACAACAAGATCAGTGTATTAACCACTCGACCAACAAGGATCATAATTATTATGATATATTCATTAGAGTACCATTCAATCTTGCTGAAACCACAACATTATCATTATCACTGTACATTAGGGTTGGACGAAATTATAAGAAATTTTTAAATAAATTATTATTATTATTAATAATAAAAATTAATTATTATGTAATAGCAACTGAAAATTTCACAATCATAATGAGTTCACCAATCTACGCACGCCAAGCGTACTAAAATTCAATTACTGTCTTTATTTTATATTATTTTATAATAACTAATGGCATATATAATAAACAATTACTGCACATTAACGTATTCAGGTGAAGTTAACATCCATACAATTTTTCGAATTGTTCAAATAAACAATTTGACTATATCAGAACTTGTACACTCTCTTTGTGCTCAACATATCAAAATTTAGTTTCAATTAGTGATGTATTTTTAACCGGTGACACACTAACAGTTTTTTGAATTTTGTATCTGGTTGCATTAATGATTGGCAACTAATTTTACGCAATTCAACGGTCAACATTCGACATTAATTACCAATCATCACTAGTTCCAAGGTCACTTATTATTTCTTCAAATTCATTTCATTCAACAAATAAGTTTCATATGCTTTATCTCAAAATTGCACAGTGAAGCTTTGTCATCAATTTTCACAATTTTAAGATTGAGGCGTCATGGAAATGTCATGCAGACGTGTAAGAATAACAAAACAAATAACAGAATCCACTCCAAACATCCCAATCACTATAAAGAGAGTTCTAAATAAAATGCCTGTAATAAAACACCATCACCCTTCGTACAGGAAATTTAGCGTAAGGGTGGAGAGGTTTATTCTTTCCCGTACCGTTTATGTTTTTCCGCTTTTAAACTTGGCCTAAAATAATATAATCTCATAAAAAGGAAGATATTAAATCGCCATTATTTTCGGTTCGCTGAGACGCGCTTTATGCGTAAGTAAATAAAAGATGGATCCATGTCAACCCCTTCCAACCATTTCGGTGATGTTTTGTTTAACACTGATAAACGAGATATTTTCATTTTCGCTGAGGTAAACATTATACTACTCGCACATAAACATTATACAGTTATTGTATCACTAGTATATTAGGATGATAGGAGAAGTCCCTTTCATCATCAGGTCTAATTAAAATTTATTCTATATAGAGTATGTACTTATTCATGGGAATATGGACAGCATGAATGAACGGTTAGGGCACGTTACGTTTAATGTTAGTGATTTTTACAGTTTCCTAATTACAAAATGAGTCTTACATGATTCTTTCATAAGTTACCGAGACGAGAAGTTTTTAAGCAATGTTGATTTTTATTTCTCGTGGTTTTGCCTATATTCGTATAATTAACCATCATAATCGCCACAAATTAGTATTTAAATGAATAAGATATGTCATACAAAAACGGAGTTACCAGCAACATGCAGTCAGTAGGTACTTTAAAATAATCAATTATAGATTTTATTTTGACAAATAAAATATAAATCTCGTAATAATGGACACTAATCACAATTATTATCTTATTATTCAGAATACCGTGTATTGTGATAAGATTAATATTTAATTTCGATTTTTTTTCAAAATACATTATACTTAAATGTTCTTTCCTATAAAAGGATAAATATCTCAATTATTATTCCTTTATTCAAAGATGACATCCTGGCCGATCGATTTCTCGACTCATAAACCACATATCTGTGATTTTCTCGAAAACGACTCTAACGATTATATGAATTTATAAATTTTATATCCCACATATACAAGAAATGCTCGTTTAATATTGTAATATAAAGAATTCGGAACATTTCATAGTCATCAAAGAAGTGTTCTATGCCTAATAACGCATTGGTAGAACTTCTGACTTATTATAGAAATTAACTATCTATCCCTCTGTTTATTTTTAGCAAAAAAATGTACTTATTGATTTTCAATGTATGTACTTATACCAGCAACATATTATATAAATTCCTTCTAATTTAAAAAAAAAATCATCGGGATTTCTTAAATATTTGTTTATGAACTGCGTTGAATTAAAATAAATTAATAATAATTTTAACATTTTATTTAGAACATACATGTAATTGGACCATCTGAATACAGTTCTTAAAAATTATTATAACCCAACCACATATAATATAAAAATAAACAAAATATACATCTTCGTATGCAAGTTTGTTATTGTTGACAAAAAAATTGTTGAGGTTCCTATCAGGACCACCTTCCAATTATGGTTAATATGGTGTTGCCAAGTCTTTCGCGGTCGCCCTCTTTTTCTGCCGCCATTAGCACTTGCTTCAAAACAGTGAACCTGTTTTAATTCTATTCACTATGCTAAGATCAGCTTTATATTGTTTCCTAATTTGTTTATTCTCTACTCTATCGTAAATGGATTTGCCGCGCAAACGTTTAAATGATATTATTTCCACAGCACTATGTTTACTCTTCTGCAAGCTTCACTTTCATACATTAGTATTGGTACAAGAATTCCACATTTTTATAAAATTCACCCGACTGACGGATGAAAAAGCATATAAAAAAATTTACAATATTAATAAGAACATTAATGCAGTTGACCTCACAAGTTTACGGCCATTTTATTTGCATTTTTAATTACTATTTCCTCCGCCAGGTTTCAATTTTGTAACTCCTGCCGGTGAAAATTATAACCTTGCGAATAAATCATTTGCATGGCGTACAATAAATAATTCAAGATATTTGTTAGATATTTTAGATTTTTCTTTTCATTATTTTAAGTATTTAAAAATTTAAAAAAATTAAATAATAATTATATTACATAATTGTAATAAAATTATTATTCAAATATTACAATAAGAACGAATTAAATAATATCTCATTTTTGTGGGAGGACTTCGAAATATGTAATTTTCATGTGATTTAGTCTTAAATTCTTGTAGGTATATTCAATAATCCTACGTTTTACTATTTTCGACTATAGAAAAAATTATAGTATGTAAAATATTCCAGGAAGAATTTACTGTCAATTCCAAGTGACGATAAATAAAAATTTTAACGAACAATTAATAACGCATATTTATTATTAAATTTTCATGAAAATGTATATAAAAATCATAATAAATATTATTTAAAATTATTAAAATATGATTTTTTTTTCATTAAAATACCTACCTACTTAATTAACTACTTCTGCTATTTTTATTCCCAGCAAAAAATATAATAGCAGTAAGTACCTACGTCCTTGCATTATTGACTTAGCTTTTGTTAAAATACATAGTTTACGTCACTCCGAACACAAGACTCCGTGGCGCAACGGTAGCGCGTCTGACTCCAGATCAGAAGGTTGCGTGTTCAAATCACGTCGGGGTCAAACGTTCAATGTCTTTTTTTATTATTATTTTATTATAATTAACGTAATTCTATTTTAAATCAATGAAATCTGTTACACCTACCTACTTCTTTCTAAAACCATACCCGGTGTCCTTATGCGCACTCTAAATTGAACCTTATAACGCTCGTTTTATATGGAATCTAATATTTTTTCGCGTCGCAACATAAATATTTATCTAATAATTTGTCATCAATTATTTAGATGGATAGAAAGATCCTATAAGTAGGCAAACAACGCAGAAATAAACGTTGTTAGTGAATCTTCCGATAATTCAGTAGTGCAAGAAATGATCCAAACCTACCCTCTGGTGTTTTATAGATGCAGTAAATCACCCCATATTATATGGTCTCTTAAAAATATGACAGTCACTAGCGAATTTTACGACTGCTTTCGGTTACACCATCCACATCCCTATTTTCGATTCAGGGGATGACGTTCGGTTTTGTGGTTCGAAGCTTATAAAAGGTATTAACATTTCCGTTTCCTTTAATAAATTTATTAATATATAAAATGTTAAATTTTGGCTAATCATTATTTATATATTTTTATGTTTGTATTTTTTTAAAGTTTCTACCTTTAATTATAAATTATTCGGTTAAGTATAAGAGTACCTAGGTATGTTCTAAAAAATAATCAACGAATGTATCAAAATTATTATTCGCTGATATGGGGGCCGTTTGATATGATAATATGAATTTTTATCAAGAAATATTCAAGATAACGTTTTTTTTACAAAGTCAATATTGTGAAAAAATTTGAAAGATAAATTGATAATATATGGTACTTGCTCTTATTTCAGATGCAGTGTTTTCTAATACTGTCTATTGTCTGATATCAGCATATAAGATATAAGAAAAAAATTCTTGAAATAGAATGAATAATAATTTTTAAAATATATCAGAAAATACCACGAAAATAGTTCTAAATTACACTAATCCCAAATATACAATACAGAAATAAATGTGATTATTATGATACAAGTACGGAACAAGTGTTTTTCAGAACAATGACAATTTAATTTGGACGAACCACAAATGGTTTACCAGGTCGAAAGAGTACGATGTTCTATGTCTATGGACATAGAACATCGGGGAACATGAGTTGGCTCGTTAATAGTGATGGACTAAACCGTCACTGTGATTATGTTTGTGCGATTGGTATTCGATAACGATGATTGGTAGATAACTGAGACATGAGAAACGAGAATAGTTGTCTGTGAAAAATCAATTGCCGATAATTGATACAATCAGATACAAATATCGGTTACACAATCATGGTTTTGCCTGTCACTACTCGTTAGTCAGTGCTAACTACCTAACAGTTAATCAAATAAGATGGATTAGGAATTAGGAAACAACATTTTATTTTCAAAATATTTTTTCATTATTTATTAGCAGCGAGCACAGTTTTTGTGAAAGAAATAAATTGGTATGTTTAATAATTTAATTATAAAGGAAAAAAGTAGCTGTACCTCGCAGAAAAACCTATTTAAAAGTACGCGAAAGATTTTTGTGATTGGAATGGACTTTTTTTAACTCGCAACATCATTTCCTTCATGAGATAAGTAGCTTTGAAGTATCCAATTAAGTGTCGAAAAAAGACAATACACCACAAAATATAGTGTTATTAGAGAACGTGCCAAAATTTGATTTAAATGTGTTAAGGTTCAATTAGAATAAATAGTTCGTGATGAACTGATTCGTTTTGGCTCTTTTTCTAAGTATAATTTTTTAAATATTATTTATCGCTTATTTATTTCGCCAATAAGTACTTCGCTCGATTACTCGCTTTATTTATTGTTTCGTAATTCGCGACTGGCCACACTGGGCAACGTCTCGCGACTCGCGCGTACTTCGCGCTGAATCCATTTGTCAAATACAAGTACCCTTGAGCCGCAGCCGACTCCGTATTTATACCCGAAATTGCTGGTATTTTTGTACATTCTAGTTCTAAGGAAAAGGTTCTCGACACTTATGTGCTTTTCCAGGTCTTCCTCGAATGGTGCAGCTAATTCCAGAGTGCAGTAGTGTTTTACAGAATGTAATGGAAGGTCCTAGAAGTTTCGATGTTATTGTCATCATGAGATATTAAAAGGAATTCTGTACGTAATCTCTTTTGCCATTTCATTACAATATACAAGAATCCGATTCTCGGCTAAATTCGGGAAATACACCTATCTATTTACGTTATAAATGTCTAGAGATATTTCTCGAAGGAATGTAATGGTCATTTCTGTCTCCACATTGTGTCATTTCATCGTAAATTAAAAACCTGTCCTCATGACCACCTATTTCTCTAGGTAAAATTCATTACAAACGTGTCATTATCAGATTTCAGTAGTTCCTCCCTCATAAGTGTGATTGCAGGACCTCAGCTCGCGTGCAAGCAAGACGAAGGAAACTAATTTTAGCATATTTTTATGACCCATAAATATGCATCCCCGTTTTATGTCCCGGGTCCCGAGAATGCATCGGATTCATCCAATTGCGAAAGATTAGTTTGATTTTAAAAGGGGGCTTCCAACTTTATGATATTATTTAAATTTCAAAATTTTAACGGCGCGCGAGTCGTCAGCCATATTGGATGTGCGAGCTTAATTTGGCGCCTTAAATAAACTCGTAAAACCGGGATACAGCGGTGATGGCTTCCGTTTACAGGGAGCTTTTATTGTTGAATAAATACAATAAATCGATTTGTGTATGCAAAATAGGGAATAAAATCTTTATCCATACAAGGCTTCCTTTTTTATGGAAGGTGAGTACCTACCTTCCTCGACTATTTCTTTTCAACTCTATGTAGAACAATTTTCTTAGTAATTTCATACATTACTATCTATGATTATTATATGACTACCTGTAATCCATCAAAATGAGGGAAGTTTTACATGTCGGTACCTAAAGAATAAGTATTTAATTATTTGTTAAAAAAGTAAAAAAAAAATAATGTTTTTATAAAATAAGTTACCGACGTTACACGAAGTTATGGGGACAAACAGAATCATTGTAATTGGGAAACATTTTACTTTATTCTTCTATCATGAATGGAAAGAAGACAGAAGATTTGTTATGTGAACGTACGACCGAAGAGAGGATCTTACAGAAAATTAATGTGCATTGAATGCAACAGAAATGGAGGAGTAATGATTAGATAAACCTTAGAGTATATACAATGGATTGTATATACTCTAAGAGATAAACTAAATATTGAAAGATTTCCGTGTAAAAAGCTTCAAATTTTAGAAGCACGAAAGAGGAGATGTAGTAAGGTGGAAAAAAATACGCTTTTAAGGCGTACCTTAACCTTTAAATCATCTATCATCATATCATAAGTGGTGACTCTGAAGTCAGGCCTATGTCCACTATGCTTTACAGGTAGATGCCTTCCTAAATCATGAGTCGAAAATGTTCAAACAACAATACCTAATGTTAATATTTATGGAGATAGGCGACTACAAAATTTGATTTTCTTTCAATTTTTCTAATTTCATTCTGTTTCTTTCTTTTTTCTGGACAAGGACATTGGCAATATTTCTAATTTATTTTCTGTAAGACGTTGTATTATCATGAAAGTTAATATTAAAAGTTCATTTACAATTACAAATACAAATCAAATATACAAAATTTTATTTTCAAAGTAAGCCAAACGCCAGTGCTATGAAAAAAAGGTTTTTACGGGTTTCACTAGAATGGGGCTCGAACCACCGATCTACGGAATGCTAGGCGAGAGTCTTAATCCCTTGTACCTAGCAAACCAGCAACCTACTCTAGATTAAAGTCTTGCAAAAAATTTCTTGTTCTAATTTCAACAAGATTTGATTATTTATAGTTTGTACCAAAGCTAATGAATGTTTGTTATTTAGTTCTTAAAAAATAGACTATTGTAAATAAATACAATTTCACCGTTATAATTATAATTTCGGATAACCATACTTAACAATTAATGATGCAACAATATAATTGCATATGCAATATCATTATGATTCAATAAATATTCCAGAAACATCAAAGCTACTCAGTCATATAGAGAAATTAACTCTACATTTTGCCATGTCATATATCCTTAGGGGCCGGGCCAGTCATTACTATCCAATTTTGACAGATTTCCCTAATAACAACCATCGATTTTGCTCTCATCATGCACAAATAACTCACAATAATTATCACAGGCTATATTATTATAAATCTAATCGTCACATATGAATTAAATATTGTACATTTACAAAGCCACTGAGACAGTGGCACATTAGGCGTCAAATAGGGTTATCCGAAATTCAACAACTTAAAGTTATTTTTCGATTTTAGAGATTGGGAGCAAAGCCATAAATACTAATCCTAATAATCCTAATAAGGGATAAATTTTGACACACGTATGCTATTATAATATTCTCTCCACATAAAAAATATGCAATTAAATTTTTTTTCTGAAAATTTCGGTTTTGATAAAAAATGTTGAACATTAAATGGAATGATTTGCCATGGATGATGTGAATACAATTTTTTTATTCTCCTTTCTATTCTTATTTTAAAGCTATCGCCACCAATCCATATAAAAAAATATAAATAGGCTATTTCTCCCCTCTATCCAGAATGATTCATTATTATAATGAGGTTTCGTTCCACAAGTATTCTTAGTGACTCAAGTTCAGTTAAAAAGTGATATTTTAATAAAGTAACATAGATATTAATCGTTTAAACGTGTTAAGTAAGCTAAACACAATCCAAATTAGTAATATTCGCATACGCCGAGCAATGTCGCGTGTCACATAATAGGTTTCGTTGACCTTATAACCCGCGCACTCTATATTTGTACGTTAATTTCATATTTTCTACAGCGTTTCTACGTTCTCAACCGTAAAAACTGTTATAATGTAACTTGTTATTCCCCTGAATCCCGCATCAAATATTTATATTTAGCACACTAATTTCAAACCAGCACTATGTATCAGAATTGCTTTTTAATAATCGATATTTTTAAAAAGAAAATATTTTTTTTTAAAAAAAGATTTTTGTGAAATTAGCGGAATTTTATCAGTTAATTAATACAGGTCGATTTTTAGGTCACGGCACTTCAGGATTGTATTGCGTACCGATAGTGTCACACATCAATAGTGTGCGTGAAAGAGAGAGAAAGAAACAAAGTTACATGTAAGCTTCAAAATAAATATAATAGTATGTAAATATCGAAATAATAAAAAATATATACTTGTAACAGATTCGTAGTGACCGACTGTAGAGTGCCATGAGTAAAAAATCGGCCTGTAGTATTACGAAGGTAGGTGCACTCATAAATGATGAAATTGACGAAAAAACATGACGAAACAGAAATACCCATTAAGCTACAATAAAATTCAATTACGTGAAATGCATTAGGACAAATAACGCCAACCTATTCCTAGTCACGGAGGATCCGCTGCAAAGTGACTGTCATGCAAGTCGCTGTGACTTGCAATCACTTCCCTCCCTAATCCTCGCGCCCCTAATTAATTCCTCTCCATCGCAATTCTTCTGAGGATTCACTTCTGGAAGTAGCGGGAAACTTCGCTCGAGTTCCTAATTTAAATGGATCCCCGAAACCACGTGATTGATGGTCTTAAGAGCGAGCTACTTACCGCTTGTTGAACGTCCGCATTGGTATGCGAGACCGATTTAATTTTATATAATATTGATATTTCTTACATAAGATGACAAATAATATATTAGTCTAAAATAAGAAACTGTTTTAGTCAATCTCTTCGCAAGTTTCTGGTATATAAAGCTTACGTTTTTTCCAAATATATAACAAACAGGAAAAAATTATCGAGTACCTAGCTTACATTAACAGAAACTTCGTATCTACTCGTATTGATGCTTATATTCTTAAATTATTACTAAAATAAATTATTAAACTTTGTTAAACACACATTATGTTGAGTTATTTTGTCATAATCATAGTTTCGAGACGAGCAGACCCTCTCGTCATCAAATATAATTAATAATTACCCTTGATGGTGAGAGTTTTAATACAAAGTTTAATTCAGTCTTAATCAAAATAATCGTATTGCACTACCAAGTAACAAGCATTTCGATCCTATCGTTATAAATTTTAAATATTATTGGATTACAATAATATTTAATATTGTATTTTCATATTACATAATATTGTCATAGGGGTTACACCACCTGAAATTTCGTTAGAAATTGGGTGATTTTTTGCAAGGAGGCTACTCATTACTTATAATATTGACACTTATAAAGGTAGATATTTAACTATTATTACATACAATTTCCCCGGTGCTCGTTTGTCCGAGACAAAGAAGAAGATAATGCACTTATTTAGTGGCAAATTACACGAGTAATATTATAGGAAAAAAATAATTTAAATTGTTGGTCTTGTGGTAAGGACTCTCGCCTCGTGATCCAAAGGTCGCAGGTTCGAATCTCACTCCAGACAAGCAAGTTAGTCCTATTTTCATAGTACAAGCGTTTATCTTAATTTGAAAATAGTAAGAATATTGATGTGACACGAATTTCGTGTTCGCATCTCTAGTTTCTTTAATAAATAAAAAAATAAAATAAAAATAAAAAATTTAAAAAAATATTTTTGGTTCGCTTCTAACAGTAGCAGCGTTTTTAAAACATGACTTTCTCAGTGAGAAAATAACTTTACAATTAATTTTATTATTTGTTTTAATCTACTTATATTAGGTCCTTACATATGAAATTGGCGTTTTGCCGTACTGGCAAATTTG